>JAJMRW010000008.1:0-403717 GCA_030558095.1 Teunomyces funiuensis | reverse complement strand
AACCCCAAACAGTAACTCAAAAGTACACTTTACTTAAGGCATTTGCACCCACCTGCACATACCTAAGAGCTACGAAAACTGTTTCTCAACATTATGCGTCACTTTCAGAAATTGCCTTTATGGCCAAGTTGGTAAGGCACCTCACTAGTAATGAGGAGATCGTCAGTTCGAATCTGGCTGAAGGCATTATTTTTTTTAATTTTTTCCTCTTTGGGAAATGGGGCGAATATTGCTCATCAGAGTAATTGTAACAAGAGTCTCAACATCTAGAGATCATGACAGAATACCCCATAACGGTAGTACTGTAGAGAAATAAGGAGCAGCGTTGACAACACGCGTAAGGGAATATCCGCGGCACCAGAATTCTAACCAATTGGAACACGAGATGGAACAGTCAGGTGCCGCGCACGACCCTTATTTTTTCCCAAACCGCCAGTCACACCATGTATTTAAATACAACGCCAAATTCCGCGAAATATTGGCGTCCGAAAAAGCAAAGGGGCACAAGCAATTGTGCGATTGGCGCACGACCATAAAATTACATACAGGAAAAGAGCTTACATAATGTCTGACCTCAGCCAATTAATAAATAAAGATGATGACTACAGTTACAAGTACCAGCCCGAACCCGAGGCCAAAGCAGAACATGCAGCCGAGAATGATAAGAAGATCCCGCAACAAACGATACTTTCCAGTTTCGAAAAAATAAAGACACACTTTCCTGCGGCCCGCATAAAGAAGATCATGCAGAGTGACGACGAAATCGGCAAGGTAGCCCAAGCTACGCCAATAATAGTGGGTCGTGCCTTGGAGATTTTCATGGCCAACTTGGTTGAGGCATCGATTGTCGAGGCCAAGAAACAGGGTGTCAAGCGGATCAGTGCCTCGCATGTGCGCGCAGCAGTTGACAGCACCGAGCAGTTTGACTTTTTGGTCGATGTGGTTGGAAAGTATCCACCCGTAAAGAACTAGGCGGATATACGTCATCAGACGTTACGGTTGCGGGCAATGGCATTATAGAGTGTATATTAGTTAAAGAATCATGATGAGAAACCACGAACCACGAAAAACTGAAAAACACAAAAACAAATAACCTTCCCGATCGCCGCCCCTCATTTCTGCCTAGCATTTAGCACTGCATATTTTCACTGCATATTTTTCTCCAGTTTTGCTCGGGTAGATTCTCGGAGAGTTCCAACTTGTGTTTGGCTTTGGGTATTTTTGGACAAAGTGACGGATTTAATTGTTGCTTTTTTTCGGTTTTGACCTCTTTATTGTAGCGTTTCTCTTTTTTTCAGCCATGTAATAGCACATCAGTTGCTACTATATAGCTGTGTAGCCAATGGCAGTGCGCTGTATAGACATCTCCCCAGTGACAGATGTCCCAATTAGGCATCCGTACCGACGCACGTCACAAAGGCCGCCCCACACAATGCCCCACTAATCACCCGCCCCATCCTGCCAACTACTATTTTCCCGAACGTTTGTTTCAATGTTATGTCCTGCAGATAATTGGTTGCTGTTTTCTACTTATATCAACCGGCTGCACTCATCCCTTCCTCTCCATCACAACAGACCGCTACTCAATGTCAATGTCTTTCCGCAGATCACACACCAACATTTCCGGCGGCGGATCAGCTTTCTTCAACCAATCGGCTCCGCCTCCTCCACACCCAGACGTCTACTACGTCGGGGTCGATGTTGGAACCGGCTCAGCCAGAGCCTGTGTCACCGACTCCAACGGGATCATCTTGGGTTTGGCCGAAAGACCAATCACCAGACACGAATTGAAGGCCAACCACATCACCCAATCGAGTACTGAGATCTGGAACGCTATCTGCTACTGTGTCAAGACGTGCTTGCACGACTCCGGCGTCGATCCTGCCGACGTGTTTGGGATCGGCTTCGACGCCACCTGCTCGTTGGTTGTCATCTCCGAATCCACAGACAAACCAATTGGTGTGGGCCCAGACTTTCTTGACCACAAGGAAAACATCATTCTCTGGATGGACCACAGAGCAGAGGAAGAAACCAACACCATCAACGCCACGGGCGATAAGTGCTTGAAGTATGTTGGTGGCAAGATGTCCATCGAAATGGAGTTGCCCAAGATCAAGTGGTTGAAGCACCATTTGCCAGGAGGCATCAAGGACTGCAAGTTCTACGACTTGCCAGACTACTTGACCCACAAGGCCACCGGCTCCGAAGCAAGATCGATCTGTTCGGCCGTTTGCAAACAGGGTTTTGTTCCTCCAGGTGTCGAGGGCTCCACTACCGGTTGGTCAAAGGAGTTCTTGGAACTGGTTGACTTACCTGAATTGGTGGAGGATGACTTTAGAAGATTGGGCGGTGTTCCAGGCAAAAACGGCCAGTACTTGAGTGCTGGTGACATTGTTGGCAAATTGACTGCCACTGCTGCCGAGGAATTGGGATTGACCACCGAATGTGTCGTTGGTTCCGCTGTTATTGATGCCTACGCTGGCTGGATCGGTACTGTTGGTGCCAAGGTGGCTGGTTCGCCCGAGGGAGACACTCCATTCACCAATGCTTGTGGTAGATTGGCTGCCGTTGCAGGTACTTCGACGTGTCACATTGCCATGGAAAGAGATCCATGCTTTGTTTCTGGTGTCTGGGGCCCCTACAAAGACGTCATGGCCCCTGGCTATTGGTTGACCGAAGGTGGACAATCATGTACCGGTGCATTATTGGCCCATGTTTTGTCGATCCACCCAGCACATCAAGAATTGGTCCTGTTGGCCGAAGCTTCTAACATCTCCAAGTTTGACTACTTGAATTTAATTTTGGAAAACTTGGTCAAGGATAGAGCGGCCAGATCGGTGGTCAGTTTGGGCAAGGATGTTTTCTTCTACGGGGACTTCCATGGTAATAGATCGCCAATTGCTGACCCTAGAATGAGAGCTAGTATCATTGGTCAATCCATGGACTGCTCGGTCAACGACTTGGCCATCCAATATCTTGCTGCGTGCGAGTTTATTGCCCAGCAAACGAGACAGATTATTGAGGAAATGGGCAAGGGCGGTCTTGAGATCAAGACCATCTATATGAGTGGTGGTCAGTGCAGAAACGGTTTGTTGATGAGATTAATTGCCGACTGTACTGGTTTGCAGGTGTACATTCCTAGATACATTGACGCAGCCGTGGTGTTTGGTTCTGCCATCTTGGGGGCCGTTGCTTCGGAAAGCTTGGTCAATGAACATATCCGTTCTAAGGGAAGATCTAGAAGATCATCCATTTTGTCAGGACAAAAGTCGCAACAGAGCTTGAACAATCTCATTGAACGTCCTCTGTCGCCATACACCATCCCATCAGC
This sequence comes from Teunomyces funiuensis, assembly GCA_030558095.1. NCBI lineage: Eukaryota > Fungi > Ascomycota > Pichiomycetes > Serinales > Debaryomycetaceae > Teunomyces > Teunomyces funiuensis. Next base: position 400,386 of record JAJMRW010000008.1, on the reverse strand, counting down.
CACCGCCAGCTCGACCAACATTGGAGCCTTGGCCTATGCCCATGCGGGATCACACCATCACATTCCAGCCATGACGCCAATGAAGGAAGAGCAAGACGACTACTTCCCATCGGCTGCACTCAAGTCTCCACCTGCCAACGGTGATGACGATGAAGATTCCGACGAAGACGAGCAAACGCTTTCGTTTGGTCCAAAACAAGCTCTCCAGAGAGGCGTTTCTCAAAAGGTCAAGAACAGGCTGGTCTCTGGTGAGCCACAAGATGCCAACCGTCCAAAGTTGTGGAAGATGATGGAAAAAATGACGGGCAATGCTCTGTGCATCTTGCCACACGGTGCCGAAAATCCCGACAGAAGGTTGTTGGATGTCAAGTACAAGATCTACTTAGAACAATGCTACAAGCAGCAAGAATATAGAAAGGCTGTTGATGCGATCGAGACGGAAAATTTGCAGCAAAAGAAGGAGCTGTCATTTAGTATTTTATAGGCAATATAAAATGGCTGCAAATAACCAAAATGGGACAAACGCGCGCCACAGTTTTTGTTTTTCTGCCAACAATATTTTTTATGCACCGAAAGATGTAGATATCATGGGGTTGGATCAATGCCACCGGTGTGGCGAGACGGCTGTGGTTGTGTGACTTTGTTCAAGGTAAAATTAGTCGAGAGATGATTCAATATGAAAAAATACGTCAAATACGACCTTATAAGTGTGATTTTAGCCACAGGTGATAGGCGCAGCCCAATTTCCTCAAAATCTCCATGAGTTCCACCACACTCCCGTTGCAACCCCGGGCCTCCCCCACCACAGAGTTTATTGTGGCACTAAGCAAGGCGGTCCAATACTTTGCCAGGGTGCTTATCTATTAAGAGGCTGAAATTCCGTAATCGGGAAAGTGGAGCAAAAAAATAAATTAAAAGTCCCTGCATACGCACAAGAATTGTTTGCGATTGGCACCATGCACGTGCAAACACCTCACTATTACTACGTCATATGATTATTAATGCCAATGTCCGGGGTAAGATGGTAGTAGTATAACCTGGCTCTTTGGTGAGTGGTATTTAGCGAGATTTGACAGGACCAGCAAGAAGCGGCTATTTATACCTTCAGATGGCGCTTCTTTCCTGGGGCCACCTTTTTTCCTGCCTTTTTGTTGCAAAACGGTGGCTGCACAATGTCTCACGTGAAAAGATCAAATTGTGGATGCGTTGCAACATATTTCTATATTAAGCCACAGCACTGTGCCCCAGTGCAGATTAACTAGCAGATTTGGATCGGGTTCCTAGTAAAAAAAATTTGCCATTATCTATCAATATATTACATCTGCGGCATTAACGATTTGGGCAGCCATATATTCATTTTGCAATAAATAGAGTTGCATTTATCGCCAGGTTTTTTAATTTGCATCACCACCAAACATGTCGGAGTTTATCCATACTTTGAACTCCAATAACCCCGCGCAGTCGGACATAGGTCATGTTCTTGACCACGAAGAGATAGCAAGCCACCGCTCCAAAAAGTCTCATGACTTCCTGGATGCTCATAGCCAGAGGTACCAGTCGTTGCATCCAGGCACAAACACTGTTGTGCCCTCGTATGTCGAGCCTGAAGTCACTGTGGTTGACTGGGGCCGCCATTTGTATGAGAATCCGCTCACAAAGATCAAAAACTACTTGATTTCACTCTTCCCCATTGCCCAGTGGATCTTACACTACAACGGTAAGTGGTTGTATGGAGACTTGGTTGCTGGTATCACCGTTGGGGTTGTTTTGGTGCCTCAGTCCATGTCATATGCCCAGTTGGCCGGCTTGTTGCCGCAGTATGGGTTGTACTCGTCGTTTGTCGGTGTTTTTATCTACTCCTTCTTTGCTACGTCCAAAGACGTTTCGATTGGGCCCGTGGCCGTCATGTCCCAACAGGTTGGAAAAGTCGTTGCTCACGTTGTCCTGAAGGTTGGTGATAAGTACACGGCCCCTGAAATTGCCACCACCTTGTCGTTAATTTGTGGTGGTATTGCCGCAGTCATTGGCGTCTTGAGATTGGGCTTCATCTTGGAATTCATCTCCATTCCAGCAGTTATGGGCTTCATGACTGGCTCTGCCTTCAACATCATTGTGGGCCAGGTCCCAGGCTTGTTGGGTTACAACTCTTCGGTCAACACTAGAGACGCAACCTACAAGGTTGTGATCAACACCCTTAAGAACTTGAAGCTTACCAATGTCAATGCCGCATTTGGCTTGGTTCCGCTCTTTATCTTGTACTTTTGGAAGTGGAGTACTGAAGTGTCTCAAAAGAGATGGCCAAAGTACAAGCTTTGGTTCTTCTACTTTCAACAGTTGAGAAATGCCATTGTCATTGTGGTTGCTACTGCTATCAGTTGGGGCATTGTTCATCCCAAAAGAGTCAGCTTCAGTGGCCCGGACTCCAAGTTTAAGCCTTCTATTCAAGTTATTGGTGTGGTTCCAAGTGGGTTGAAAGAAGTTGGCGTGTTCCATCCACCAAAGGGATTAATCGGTGAATTGACCTCGGAGCTTCCCGTTTCCACCATCATCTTATTGTTGGAACACATTGCCATCTCCAAATCGTTTGGAAGAGTTAACGACTACAAGGTTGTTCCTGACCAAGAAGTCATTGCCATTGGGATTAACAACTTGATTGGGACCTTCTTCAGTGCCTACCCTTCGACTGGTTCTTTCTCGAGATCGGCTTTGAAGGCCAAGTGTGGTGTCAGAACTCCCTTGGCAGGTATCTTTACCGGATGTGTCGTGTTGTTGGCTTTGTATGCCTTGACCCTGAGTTTCTACTACATTCCCAAGGCCACCTTGTGTGCAATTATCATCCATGCTGTTTCGGACTTGATTGCTAATTACGAGGTTACCTGGGACTTCTGGAAGATCTCGCCCTTGGATGCTGGCATCTTCATCATTGCGGTCCTTATTACTGTGTTTTCTTCCATTGAAAACGGGGTTTACTTTGCCATTGCTGCTTCTGCCGCAGTGCTCTTGTTTAGAATCGCCAAACCAAAGGGACAGTTCTTAGGAAGAGTCCAAGTTGCCGAAGTGATCAATCCTGTTATCCATCAATTGGAAAGCGACCAGTACTCCGTCAAGGCTGAACGTCAGGATTCGACTTCGTCTACTTCTTCCAATGACATTGAAATCCACCAAGTTTTGAGCAACAATACCCAATCGGGAGCCGATAACAAGTTCAAGAAAGAAAAGCCTTTACATACAACTGTAACCACGCAGTCTTTGTTGAAAGAAGACCCCACAATCCGCTTCCACACCAGATGGGTTCCATTGACGAAGGAAAACATCAATTCCAACTTGAACATCCAGCCTCCTCCACCAGGTGTGATTGTGTTCAAGCCTGTTGAGTCATTCACATACCCCAACTCATCGAGACAAATTGACCGTGTCAGCGACGAAGCCAAACGTATCACCAAACGTGGTAAGCCATACAACTACACAGACGCAGGTTCCAGACCTTGGAACGATCCTGGTCCTTTGAGATGGAACTTGCCATTTGTCAAGCTGGCTGCCAAGGAAGTGGCTCCAGAGAACGACCCCAGACCCATTTTAAGGATTGTCCACTTTGACTTCTCCACTGTTGCATCCATCGATGTCACTTCTGTGCAAGCATTGGTGGACTTGAGAAAGGCCCTTAACAAGTACTCTGACCGCGAAGTCGAGTTCCATTTCTCGGGGATTTTGAGTCCTTGGATTAGAAGGGGTTTGATGAATGCAGGCTTTGGTAGCTACCAGGACGATGGATTGCTCAGCGAAAACAGATACGTCAACATTGCTGCTACAGATGGCGATTTGGAAAATGGTGCTGACAATGAATATTTTGCAGCCATTTCCACCGACACTCCGTTCTTCCACTTGGACATTCCAAACTATTAGACGGTTATCATTTAGTTTATTCACTTCTTTACGATTTTTTGGTAATAATACATTTAAGAGATATTAATGGATGTAATGGAGTTCCTTCGATTATTCTGATTTAACATAGCCAACAGTATATCCAGAACATATCTACTACAACCAGTAGTACCATAACTATAGCTATAACTACATGTAAATAATTTTAAATAAATACATTTGGAAGTTGGATTATTCTATGATTTGTAAGTCCTAATTGGAGATAGATTATTAGATACGGTAGTACATGTATTTTATTTATTAAAATAAATCATGAATAATCCAAGACTATTTACAAATTTACACGTATTAATATATGTAAAATATCTTAAAAATACTGGCAATCATAGTTTAAATACTCCATTCAGATAGTCATGTATAAACCAAGACATCAAAGAGTAATACGCTTTGTTGTATTGGTGTAGTTTATGAGCGATGTGCAGTCCTGTACATATACTTACGCGTATCAAAAATATGAACGGGTAACAAAATACAAGTTCACAGTACACCAACAACAATATGGAAGGAACTCCCGTGTCTCCTGTTTCGGATACAGGGGACAACAAGAGAAAGGTTGAAGATGCAATGATAACACCCACCAAAAAAGCCAAGTCGGTGACTCCAGACACCGAGATTTTTACGCCGAAGATGACCAAGAAAGAAGAACAAAAGATTGAGAGACAGAAACAGAGAGAGTTGGAACGAATAGAGAAGGAGAAGAAAAAGGAGGCCGAGAGAGTCAGAAAGGAGGAAGAAAAGCGTCAACGAGAACACGAAAGGATGAAAAAGAACGAAGCAAGGGAATTGGAGAAGGAGATGAAGCGCAAAAAGCTCGAGGACGAAAGGCTCGAGAAGGAACAAAGAAGAGAAGAGGAACGCGTCAAAAAGCAACAGGAAAAGGAAGAACGTGAGCAGCAAAGGCTTGAAAAGAAGAAGAAACTCGAAGAGGAAAAAGAACGCAAGGAAGCTGAACGAAAACGTCTTGAGGACGAAAAGAAACGTGCTGAGGAGTTGAAGGAGAGAAATCAAATGAAAATCTCCAACTTCTTCCAGGTCAGTAAAGCTGCCACATCTCCACAAAAGCCCAAGAAGGATGAGCTTGTGGAGGAGACGGAACTGGCGTATGACCGGGACTTTTTACCGTTTTTCATTCAGAACAATGTGGTTATGTCCCACACCAGACAATTGGACGAGCCAAGTTTGAAAAAATCCAAACAGGAATTGGATGACTTGTTGCTGGCTGCACCTACAGACACCCCCATCACCATAACTTCGACACCACACAAGCCACATACAGCAGAAACCATCACTCCCGAAGATATCATTGCCGCATTAAACTCGCCCAATAGTACAGAGAGCCGAATAGTGGCGTTGCTTGAAAAGTTACCACCAATCAAGTATATCAGTTTCTACGAGAACTCGAAGCCTCCGTATATTGGGACGTGGTGTTCTGCTCGGCACCAACAAGTGCATTTTGCAGTGTCGAACCCACTCGACACGACGGCGACGGGGTTTGATTATGAGTACGACTCTGATCTCGAATGGAACAAAGAGGACGAGGATGGCGAAGATTTGGACGATGAAGACGAGGATGACGAGGATGTGGGCCCGATGGAGGACGACGAGGACGATTTTGTGGAGAACAACGACGGAAGCGTGGTGAAGAAGTTCCACTCGTTGGTCGTAGTCAACAAGTGGAACGACGGCACCAACGACGATTTCTTTTTGTCCTTCACATCGACACCCATTGGAGTTTCTCTCCCCATCGATCCGCGCAAGAACTACTGGTCTGACGAGCCAACTGTGGTACCGGAGGCCCAGGCTGCAGTCAAGACGGAGGTGAGGGTTGAAGGTGACCATGGCAGCGAGACCAACGTCTTGGTGCCGCAAAAGAAGACAATCAAGGAGCCCCAGATCATCGCAGGCTTGATAGAGTTCATTGAGAAGAACAACGAGTTCACCATCGGTACGCTAGTCGAGCTTTCCAAGAAGGAGTACAAGGACTACACCAAAGCCATTTTGAAGAACACGATCCAGGGCATTGCCATCTACAATAAGAAAACAAGCAACTGGGACGTCAAGCCCGAAATGAAGCAGGAGTATAGCAGTAGATAGTGGTAAAATGCGAGTCGCGATGCGCATCAAATAAAAGTACCGTATCAACACACCGATGGAGGACGTGCACTTTGCATCAACACAGATGCAGGCGAAACACGAGGAGTTTGAGCAGCAGGAAGCACAGAAGAAGGCCATGCTCACCAAAGTGGCCAAGTTGAGTCGTTTCAGCCACTCCCATGCGGCAAGTACTCCGCCAGCCGCGATGGCAACCACGGCGCACCAGACGCGTCCCACACGCCGCCCGGCCAAGCCCAAGCTCCGCAAGAAACAATCAATGAACAGCATGGTGCGGGCCTCGTACGCGGACCACAAGTTGGCGTACTTTTCCGGCGACCAGACCAAGATCGACGACTTTCTTTGCCGCATCAGCGGCGCCGACGACGTCACCACGCTTGTTTCCGGGTCACAGGCGCAAACATTCACCAAAGACGAATGGATCTACATCCTAAAGAGCATCAGGTTGCGGTTTCCTGACCTTCCACGGTCCGGAAAGACCAATTTGAAACGCATTACCGCCAGAATCAACACCGCCAGCACCGGAGACGAGTCGGTGTGGTCCCAGGCGTCGTCCCATCCCGATATCAGCTTGACAGACGAGGAATTGAAGTGGTTGTACGACTTGTCTGACGAACAGATGGCCCACAGCTCGTTTATCGACGACGAATCTTCTTCTTTCCACGAAGATACGCCTCTTGTGTTTGTGCTATCGCAAAATCAGCACCAAACCACCGATGTCGAGGTGGTTCTGGACTCAGATTCCGATGTGGAAGAGCTCAGTGTGCTTTTGATCCCGGAACTGTCGAAGGAAGCGTCTCACCAGAACGAAAGTGCCTTTGATCCTACCGTTTCTTTCCAGAGCTTGTTTGCTGAAGTAGACAGTCCTGTCAAGAGTCTTCCCCAGGAAAGCCCCTTCAAAACACCTACACAAAGGCCCAAAGGTCTGTGGACACCGGTAGAATTCTCACCGGTGAAGTTTCCCGACGAAGAAGAGATTGTTATTTCGTCTGACGATGAGGTCTATTCGACTGCCCGCAGCGAGATAGTCTCGTCCATGCCAGTACCACGTCCACAAGCGAGTAAACGGCGACGGAAACTTCTCCACACCACGCGGTTCGAAGTGCAGAGCGATCTCACGTTTGGAGACTACGAAGATGCCGAACAGAAACTTAAAGTCCGCAAGATCGAAACACGACCAATTGTTATTGACTCGGAGAACGAAGTTCCCGACTCCGAAGACGAAAGTGTACACGATGTTAGTATCATTGAGATAACACGAGAAGTCGAGGCTGCTAGCGATGCTGACAAAACACAAGATTTGATTGATTTAGGGGCCAACACCTCGGTTCTACAAGTCCCTTCGAGTCCCAGCATAGCCATACCGGCCAGTCCCCGTACTTTGGAGTCCAGTCCCACCAAGTTTGAGCCTGCGTCGCCGTTTGCCAGTCTCAGCACCAAGGAACTACGCGAAACGCTCAAGGAATGGGACTTGAAGCCCGTGAAAAGCCGACAAAAGATGATTGCGGTGCTTTCCCAAACAAGCAAGCTTGTGGCAGACCTTCCAGAGTCGAAGCGGAGCCAGCGTGAGATACGTGACGCCATCAACGCCAAGCTCAACGACCTTATCAGGCTGGACGGGTTCTGGCACGAGAAGGTGGTGAGTTTTGAGCCGCTCAAGCTCGAGCAGCTCCAGAAATGGCTTGCACACGAACGAGGCTACGTGCTTGAGTTGGACGTGTTGGAGAAATATGCCGACGAAATGGGCATTTGCTGTACCAAGACCGTTTATTAGTACACACTGCGTTCACAAGTACTTCTTGTGGTCGGCGTCGATTTTGTCCTCGACCAACCGCTGGTTGATGTAGGACACGACCTTTGTGCTAAGAGCAGCATCGACAACAAGGGTTCCGGGCCCAAACACCAAGTTATTGATGAAGCTGCCGAACCGTCTGTCGAGCATGACGCGGAGGGCCCAGAGCCCGTGGTAGCACCACACGACAACAAGAAGCAACGAGAGCACAGTGAGGACCGTTGCGTTGAGTGCTCTCGATTTGGATATCCGCTCGGCGGGTCTATACACTGGTTTGCGTGGAACAACCATCGGTTTTGGTGGAGAGTTCGCGTTGGTGGTGTTGATGGCGATGGTTTTTTTGGAGTGTCGCGCGGGAGAACGGTCATGTGACTTTAGTGTGAGCGACGTAAAGGTATGTGAATTTGGCGTAAAGCGCCGGTTTTTCTTCCAAAAAACCGTCTAGCCACAAGTTACGTGTTTCTTATTGGTTAATTTGATGTTTTTGGCCGCATCTTTGGTTTGTTCGTGCTGAATACGCAGCCCTTCCTCAGCAGTCTGTTGGTTCCAGTTTCGCGCTCAAAAAAACCATAAATCAAACGATAACTAACCGCCAGGCAATACCCATGCCCTATTAAGAAACCAACAATGAACACCGGCTACACGCACAATGCTGACTTGGTGGTGGAACCAGAGTACTACAGTGGAGGCATTCCTGTTTTCACCCCGTCCATGGCGCAGTTCCACGACTTTTACAGCTTCAACAAGGCCGTCAACAAGTACGGCATGCAATCCGGCATCATCAAAATCATCCCGCCCCGTGAATGGACCCAGAAGCTCCCCAGGTGCTACACGAAGTCCAACTTGGACTCGGTCAGAATCAAAAACCCCATTGTCCAGCAGATCCACTCGGCCACGTCCGGGACGTTTGTCCTGCAAAACATCGAGAAGCTCCGCACCTTCAACTTGTTCCAGTGGAAGGAGTTGTCTGAAAAGTCCAACCACCAGCCGCCTGTGTCCAGAAAAGCGGCTACACCTCAAAAAAGCACCAGACAGACACCCTTCTACAACATCGACACGTCGCAGTATACTCCTGAGCGGTGTGAGGAGCTCGAAAGAAACTACTGGCGAACCCTCACGTACGCAGAACCCATGTATGGTGCCGACATGTTGGGCTCGTTGTTTCCAGACTCGGTGAAAAGCTGGAACGTTGCCCATCTCCCCAACATCTTGGACTTGATGGACGTGCGGTTACCCGGGGTCAACGACGCATATCTCTACGCGGGACTATGGAAAGCAACGTTTGCATGGCATCTAGAGGACCAGGATTTGTACTCCATCAACTATCTCCACTTTGGAGCCCCGAAACAGTGGTACTCGATCCCGCAGAAACACGCGTCCAAATTCTTTGACCTCATGAAGGACACGTTTGATGACGAATACAGGCAATGTCCCGAGTTTTTGAGACACAAGACATTCATGGCTTCGCCCCAGTTTTTGGAGAAAAATGGCGTCGTCTGCAACAAGATTGTGCATAACGAAGGCGAGTTCATCATCACTTATCCGTACGGGTACCATGCCGGGTTCAACTATGGCTACAACTTGGCCGAGTCTGTCAACTTTGCCTTGGACGACTGGTTTCCCATTGGTGAGATTACCAAGAAATGCGAGTGTATCAGTGACTCTGTTGGTATCAACGTCAGGCAGTTACGGTGCAGCTATGATGGAAAACCGTACTACGAATCGGATGCTCTGACTACTCCACCGGCGAGTGAAGATCAAAATGAGTATAAGGCCACACCATCCCAACCAGCCAAGCAGGTCAAGAAAACCAGAAAGAGGAAACTCGACGAGATCCCACGCAGCGAGCTCAAGAAACAAAGTGCCAGTGTACTCGATGCAGCTACTGCAGCAGCAGGAGAATGTGATTTGTGTCCCAATGTTTTTTCTGGTATGCCAATTGGGTACAGTTACTTGTTTCAGGTGTTGAAGACCAACACGGGCCAGCTGGTGCATCGTCTTTGTGCCAACATGTTTCGGAACCAACTAGAGTTTATTCCACAGTCCAACGACAACGAGCTTGTTTGTGGTGTTTCCAGCATCACCAAGAGCCAGCGGGCACTAAAGTGTGGTGTATGTCAAAAGAACAGGCCACGCACCAAGAAGAGCAACGGTGCGTGCTTCCAGTGTACGCACCCCAAGTGTACTCGTGCCTTTCACGGTACGTGTGGGCTCAGTGACGGAGTGCTCTACGACTTCAAGTCCAACAGCTTTTTGTGCAAATGGCACCGGCCCAAGCTGAGCTTGGAAGGGCGATTGGCGGCCGTTTCGACCAACTCCTGGGTGCAATTCAGCTTCAATGGCCAAAACTACTTTGGCTTAACGGCCCACAACAATATCAGCGAGCAAAGCTTGATGGTAAAGGTGTATCCTGGGCTCACAGATTCTGTGGAGGTGCCATATGAGCACGTTATGGTGGGCATCGCGGCCAATGTGATTGAGTTTGATGATTTGATCGGGGGAATGAAGTGGTTGGCTGATGGAGAGTTGGGAGCAGGTGCTGGTTCTGGTGCTGTCAGTGCTGCAGCCTCGATATATAGTATGGATGCTAAGATCTAATGACGTAATGATAACGAAACAAATCTTTTGTAGAAGCTCAGAAAAAAAAGGTAACCAAACGCTTCCATCATCGTGATGAAACGAAAGCCAATCATTGAACTTAGCGATGACGAAGAGATTGACGAAGACACGACCGAAGAAGAGATCAAACCCAAAAGAGTACGAAAACTGCAGGCCATCAAGATAAAACCACCGCCAAAACAGGCCGTCTCCAGCATTACCGCACACACACAATGGATCCACAAGTACCATCCCACAACCCTGGCCGAACTATGTATAAACCCGCAGAAATTAAAGCAGGTCCGTGATGCCCTCAGTCTGATGATCAATGGCACCTCACCCACCAAACTTCTTGTTGTAACGGGCCCATCGGGCAGTTCCAAGTCCACCACCATCAAAGTGTTGGCCGAAGAGTTGGTCCTGCGCAACACCAGCACCGCTTCTCTCACGTTTGGGCAGGGCTGGGGCGACTCCAGTCCCAAGTGGATTGAGTACATGGACCGGTGGGTCGACGGCATCAACTACTCCGACCAGTTTGAGCAGTTTCTCAACGACTCCAAGTACAAAATCGGGTCCAACCTTGCAGTGGTTGTTGTTGAGGAGTTGCCCAACATCTTCCACCAGGAAACATTGGCCAAGTTCCGCAACAGCATCCGCAATTGGGTGTTTGGCGACAACATGCCGCCGCTCGTGCTTTGCTTGACGGAGATCGAGTACTTCAACTCGGGTCTCAAGGACTACTCCTACAATATCGAAAACAACCTCACAGCAGACACGCTTCTCCGTAAGGAGTTGACCACGCTTCCACAGGTGGCTACCATCAAGTTCAACCCCATTGCTAACCGTTACTTGCGCAAAACCATCAACAATATCATGCTGAACGAACGAGAAACTTTCAAAAGAATTCCCTCTGAAGCCACCAAGTCGTTCCTAGACGCCATAATCAAGGTAGGTGACGTGCGGGCAGCGATCTCCAACCTCGATCTCTGGGCAAATAGCTTTATTCGTGCTCGTGAACGCGGAAGTATCGACTCCAACAGTGACAAATTGATTGATGTGGCGTCGAAATTGGCCCAAAATTACATCAGAGAGAACCAAATCAACCTTTTCCATGCTATAGGCAAAGTCATCTATTCGTCTTCGGAGTTTGAAGATCTCGGCACGGAGGAAATCGATTACTACTCGGTCGAAAAGGTTTTGGCAACATTCAACACCACCAACTCGTCACTACTCAACCTCTCGATTCTCGAAAACTACCACATCTACCACGATTCAAACTATTCGCTCGAGATAGCTGCTAACATTGTCGACGATCTAAGTATCAACGACACCATGGTTGAGTTCAATGAGGTAGGAATCCGGTCAGCCCGCCTCAACTTGCGCAAGATCCCCCGTACATCGACGCCCCACAAGTCCAAAATCAAGTTTCCTCGACACTTCAAGATGATCCGACAGTACAACAAGACACACAACCAGATACGGTCGCACCAGCGGTACGTCAATGGGCTCCAAACGTCGTTCAACGATCTCAATTTGATTGACGGGTACTACATGCCCCTAATCTACAACAGGCGGGCCAAAACACGGTACCTGTACAACCGTTTGGGGGGTAAGTTCCAGGAAATATATGCCGATGATGAGTTACCCATTGATGATGGCGACGACGTTTCCATGTACGAACGGGACCAGTTTCAGATTGATCTTGAGACGAAAATCAGCGAGACGCAGCTTGATCAGAGCAATGTGGATGAAGAAGACGAAATGAGCGACCCAATTGATGATGATGATGAAGATGATGATTTGGATACGGATGAAGATGGATTTCTGTCGGACCCCGAGTTGGACGTAATGATTTCACAGGGAAGAATATAGATGTATTAATAGAATGGAATATACACAGAATTAGTTAGCAGCAGCCAAGGCGTTTTCGAAGTAGTGTTCGTCTTCTTCAATGTTTTCCTTGATGATATCCAAGCCACCTTGGAACTCACCGCCAACGTATAACTGAGGAAAGGTGGGCCAGTCGCTGAACTCCTTGAGGCCCTGTCTGACTGAGTCGTCCTTCAATATGTCAAAAAAGCCGAATCTGACCTGGTGTTCTCTCAAGATGGCAACCAACTGTCTGGAGAAACCACACTGGGGTGACGATGGCGAGCCCTTCATGAATAACATGATGGGGTCTGCTCTTGTCAAGCGCTTCAATCTTTCGTTCAAGGCTTCCTTTGATTCTTCTTGCGTTTGTGGTATGGTGGAGGGTGCAGCAGGAGCAGCAGCTGGTTGTGATGGTTGGGTGTTGGTGGTTTCCAGCGGGTTGGCGAATTGGTTCAATGCATTGATGAACTCCTTGGGGTCAGCACCGGATATTTCCTTGAGAATGGTCGAGTTGCGGATCAAAATAAAGTATGGCACGGCAGAAACCTCAAACAATTCACTGATTTCGGACAAATCATCAGCATTGATCGAAAGGAAAAGGATGTTGGGGTCGCTGGCCTTGGAGTCGGCCAATGTCTTGAACACACTGTTCATGGTCTTGCAAGGGCCTGCCCATGGCGTGTGGAAGTAAAGAGCAATCAACTTGGAGGAGTCGGCCTTGGTCAACTCTGTGAACTGAGTCTCGGATTGGATTTCTATGACGCCCATGGTTGGTGTGAGGTACAGCGTACGGTGATTACCAACTGTGATATCACGTTTCGATGGAAAAGTTTTCGTGGTGGCGCGGCACGTGATTAAGCCTCAGTTACAAGATAAGAACCGGAGCCACAACCAGAACCAACACCAACAACGAAGAGGAGAAAGGAATCAAAGGAAAGAAAGAAAGAAGAATTATATAGAAATCTGTCTTACAGTCTAAACAATTGGCGTTGATAAATAAATAAACTTTATTCAATTTGGTCAGATATTTCAGTTGCCATACTGGGATCGCGTTATCTTGAGATGCTGCTAAGGCCTACAGAAGAGCCTCACGTGCTGCATTCCTATGCTTGACATCGCTGCTTGACAAAAACGGTAAGTGGGGTACCACCCCAGGTTTGGGCTGTGCTTAGATAAGCGTGAGCGTCGATTTGGTTGGGTCCCAATTACCCCACAAAAAAGTTTCCGCTGGTGTCCGGTATCAACATCCGGCGCGCACAGTCATTCACGTGGCCAAGTGAGAATAAGTGACATAAAAGTAGACTAGTCAACGTATCTCCATTGTTACACTTCTTAGGACAGTCATTGAAGGAGTAGTAAGTGCTGGGTGTGGTTGTCAATTTAGATCCGCGGTCTTGCAGCGCCTATTTAATATTATTATTGTTTGTTCTACACACTTGTCACGCGGTCCGCGCTAGTACTTTATATTGCTGTTATTTCTCGGACCATACTCCGAGCGATTATTTACACTAGAGCTACTGTTCTTAAAAGATAAGAAAGCACTATCGCCAGATCACCACCTCCACCATTGGTTGCCCTGCGTTAAGCTCCCCATCGTATCCCAGTCACAAAGAACTTGATCCAATCACAATAGCGCTCGTCGCACATCGCCGACTCCATCGTACCGCACATTGTTTCCTGTGCTGCCCCACATTCGAGGATTAAAATAAATTTTGATTTCCTCTCAGCAAAAAAAAAAATTTCCTGGCCCTTTTTTTTGTATATTGTTCCGCGGAATAGCCAGGGCCTTTCAATTAATGCTGCCTACCACGTATTCTTCTTTGTTTCCCACCACGTAGATACATCCCCACAATTACCTTCCATTGGCATTAAGCAGTTCCAAGTGCATCAACACATACTCCCTAGCCCCTGACGCCCCTTGGTCCCGCCGCTCTTTGCCGCCCAGCTCCCCAACAACAAAAGAGCGTCTTTCCACACACAAACTCCAGCCAAAGTGCCGTCCTCCAACCCCAACCCCATCCCTATGTCGATGGACGTCACCATGTCCGAATCCCCCGGCGAAAACCTCCCCAAGGGCAAGAAGAACGTCCCGCTAGAATTCACCGCGTACGGCACCACTCCAAGCGGCAAACCCCGTCTCTTTGTATGCCAGGTGTGTACGAGAGCCTTTGCCAGATTGGAGCACTTGAGAAGACACGAACGCTCCCATACAAAGGAGAAACCCTTCAGCTGCGGTGTCTGCCAGCGCAAGTTCTCCCGAAGAGATTTGCTCCTAAGACACGCCCAGAAACTCCACGCAGGCTGCTCAGATGCCATCACACGCTTGAGACGCAAATCCATCAAGAGATCAGGCAGTGTCTCCAACAACAGCACCAATAACGACAATGACGACGATTTGGACGACGAAATCGATGACGGAGTGGACATGGACTACGAAGAATCCAAATCGCCGACTCGCGTCAAACGCCCCGCCCCACTGAAACTCATGGCAGACTCAGTTGAGTTCAATCTCAACCTCTTTGACAACAAGAATAACATCAAGCATCAGAGGGCTCCGTCGCCCTCAATAAGAAGAGACACAACCGCAACCCTCCAGCGCCAGGTGTTTGATAACAGAAAGAAACTCAATACCAGAAGCAGAAGAGGTGCTTCGTTCTCGGCTCAATCGGGACCCAACTACTCCATTGGTATCCCTGAATTCAGCGATATGTATCCCAACACGGAAAACGTCGAGTTTTCAACGCCTCAATTATTACCGTCGACTGTCCAATCAGACCTCGGTTGGTTGTCAAACATCTCAACCATTCCAGACCTTTCCATTGGAAGCAATCAAAACCATAACGGAATTACGAAATTAATGAGTCAAAACCTCTCACCGAATGATCTTAGACAACAGTCGATTTCCACCAACTTGGAACAAATTCCAGCACCTCCTCAAACAGTCTCACAACACGGTTCTTTTTCCCATAATCCAGACATGGGGTTGAATCAAATGAGATCCGACAGCATCCACAGTTTGAACACCTTCGACTCCTTTAACAATCTCTCGTACACCATGCCAACAGCAACCATTTCTAACCTGGAGATTCAACACGGAGTTGCCTCGCTTCAACCACAGTCCAACAATGCAAATATAAACAACGGAAATGGCAATACTGACAAAATCAAGGAGGAAAATGGCGAATATGGCTACTCTTTTTACGACATTCCCGACTCAATGTTGGATTCTAGCTCGTTGCATAACTTGGCCAAGGACTATCGGAACCAAAATCGTCCATCTTTCAAATCCCTTGCTCCAATAAGCCAAGAAGTTGACGAAGACTTGATTGATAGTGATTCCAAATCAGGAAGTAGACCTGATCACGACGCAGACCAAAACTTTGACTTGGACTTTTTGAACGACATTGACGATTTGACCAATGAATTTGACGTCAATGCCAAGTTCATGCCCAGTGGATACTCGTTTTACGGTGACAGCATTTCTGTTTCTTCTTCTGGAATTGATACAAATTCTCCAAACATACCATCTCCCTCAGTACAACCGCCTGGCAGTCAGTTTATTGATCCATCGTCTACCTTGGACTCCTCTCAACTATTGGATATTGACAGAACAGTCGGTGGTTACGAGCAGGGTGTTGCACCACAGAAACAGCATCAGAACCAACATCATATGCCACCGCAGCTATATCATGATTTCCATAAGCAGAAGTTTAGCAAGTATTCCAAAAACAAGTTGTTCACAAGCAATTTGCGTCACTTGATCAACAAATCGTTGGGCAAATACCCCATCAGTGGTATTATGACCCCAACTATCCCATCGAACGAAAAATTGGAGTTTTATTTAAACACATTCATCCACGTATTTTTGAGTCACTTTCCTTTTATTCATGTTTCCAAGCTTACTGAGTACGAAATTATGAACATGACTTCAAATGAGGATGCAAATAACGAAAGTGCTCGAGTATGCTTGCCTCTTTTAATTGCGACTATTGGTGCCTTGATGGCAAACAATAAAAATGATTCGGAACATCTCTACGAAGCGTCAAGAAGAACCATACATATTTACTTGGAAAGCAGAAAAAATTCCGTGAATTCCGGCAAAGGCACTCAAGAAAATAACGTTTCGACTGCTAACCCATTGTGGTTGATACAGTCGTTAACTTTATCTGTGATTTACGGATTGTTTTCAGATAACGAAAACAATGTATACATTGTCATTCGTCAGCTTAATGCATTGAATTCATTGGTGAAGACATCGATAAAAAAGAACCGGACAATTTTGTTTTCCATTGGTGGAGAAGATGAAGAATGCTTCAATACGCTTAATCAATCAAACGAACAGGAAGAATTGTCCTTATTCTCCAGTAATACTAATGACGAAATGAAGTTTAAGAATAACTTGAATATCCAGTCACAAGCTAGAATTGTGTTTATGATTTATCGGTTGACCAACTTTTTATTAATGACTTACAACGTTCCATTAACGTTGAGCATCAACGAGTTGAACAACTTACGAGCACCTAACAAGAGTGATGAATTTTTGTGGGGATTCAAGACTTTCCAAGAGTTTCAAGAATTCAATAACCAGAGGAATCATTTAGGTGTTAAATCGACTCTTGCAGATTACTTGAACAGCAAACCAATTGTCTACAAAGATCTACTTATAAACTTGACCAAAATGAGCTTTGATGAACCAATTCTCAGTGAACAATTGGGACAATTAAGCAAGTATGGATTTGTTTGTCTTGTTCATGGGTTATTTGAGTTGAAGCAATACCAGGAAATGAAAAAAGTTGATGTTTTAGCCAAGTTGGATGGATTGACACTGTTTTTGTCTAATTCCAGTGGCCCTTACCGCAACGATCGCCATCAAGATTTCCAGAAGTTGGATTATGCGTTAATTGTGAACTTTGTTAAGATCTCATGTTTGTTAGACTTCAAATTGGTCAAGGAACAGAGTTGGTTGCGCAACTTTGATGAGTTAACGAGTAATTACAACAAAATGTTGATTGATACGAATCCCAATAACCCCAAAAGCATTAGTGATTATGAGTTTTTAAGCATAGTCGATTGTTGTTTGATGATTGTCAGGCTAGTTATGTTTAAGTCCGAAGAAGTTAGCGAACAAAATGGGCATGACAACAAATACAACTCTGATTTCAGTTTCTTGAATACCGGGAGACCAGATTACAGTGAAAAGTTAAATACTTTATTGGTTCGTGATAACAATTCCGCAGGACAGAGAAGCGATAATACCTTGAGTAACTTTGAGAAGTTCATAAACTTGAGAATATTTGAAGAGTTTGACAACTCGACCATATCTATCCATTCACAGATACTTTTCCATGTATTTACAGTTCTTTCTGTCTTTTCCATTTATGTTGTGAAGAAAAACAACGTCAACACGACACACGTGAGTCGAGAGCTGCAAAACTTGTTGTTTGAGCTCAATCACCGTTTCAGCATGACGTTGAAGTTGTTGGACAAATTGGAAAGCAGTCTCAAGGTGAAGTATCAGGAATACGGCGGAGGAGTCAACAAAGTGGAACAGTACTTTGAAAACAATGGCGACAGTAATAATAGTTTGGAAAAGTCGCTTTATATTTTATCTGTTGGCGAGGCAGTATTGAACTACTTGTTTGACGTGAACATCAAGGTTTCGATCTTTAAAAAATTGAGTGGAAGTTTGGCGCAAATTCGCAAGTTTCTCACTGATAACGAAGCTACCGTGGTGTCGTCATGATGTGTATATTTGTGGTATTTATTATTATTTATTAATTAATGTCTATTTATTCTTACTGAAGTCTAACAACTTTCGGTCCCATGTCCGCACTGTCTCGCGGCGAATTCTAAGCCACCCCACAAATAGAAATCCATAGTAAGCATTTATAATGCTTACTAATTGAATTACCTAACCCAACACTGTAAACGCATAGAATCCCGTCGCCGGATGCAAATTACTGTGTTTGGGTGGAAATGTTGCAACTTACCACATATGTTAACTTTCCCAATGTGGAAAAAAGTGTGGCTGTGTCGAGCACTCTTAAATGCTATAAAGGTGATAATTTGCTGCATGACTGGACAGCCATCCTGAACAATCAACTCCAATCCCTCCAATAACCATGTCTGGTAAGTCATAGAGCGTTTTTGATGGAAAACAAACACGTTTACTGACATTTAGCCTTGAAATTGTACACTGCTGCCACCCCCAATGGATACAAGATCACCACTTTTCTTGAAGCATTAGGTCTCAAGTACGACATCCAAGTGATCGATTTCTCTACTCAAGAACAAAAGTCCGACTGGTTCTTAAAGTTGAACCCCAACGGTAGAATCCCAACGCTTGTTGACAGTGACACTGGCGTGACCATCTCACAAACGGGTGCTATCTTGCAATACTTGGCAGAAACTTACGATAAGGAATTCAAGTACTCGTACAAACCAGGCACGAAGGAGTACTATCTCGAAAAGGAGATTTTGTTCTTCCAAGTTGCTGAAAACGGTCCTATCCAAGGCCAGGTTGGTTTTTTCACCTTGTTTGCTTCTGAAAAGGTACCATTTGCAATTGAACGTTACACCAAGGACACCCACAGAATCTATGGAGTGTTTGAAGAGTACTTGAAGCGTAACCAGGCCAACGGACCATACTTGGTTGGTTCTCACTACTCTGTTGCAGACTTTGCTCTTCTTGGCTGGGCCAACAGTTTGGAAAGATTAAACATTGACATTAAGCAATGGCCTTTGGTTGCCAACTGGTTTGAGACTCTTAAGGCTACTCCAGCTGTCCAAAAGGGATTGACTGTTCCTCCAAGAAAGTTTTAACTGAATTAGATTAGAATAGATTAAAAGAATATATTAAGTAACGATTTGGTTCTTCATTGGTACTTTAAGATGCCTGTTTCAATTATCAACACCAACGCAACAAACAACTGAAGTATGCAAAACGAGTATTGTAGCCAGCTACACAAGTGTGACTTTTGGATGAGCTCTCGCTCCAAGGAATCAAACTGGACAACCTGGTGCCGAGTCTTGTTATGTGAAGGGATTAATCTGTACATGGAATATTGGTAAAGTTCGTGTTCCAACATGTGGCTGGTGGACAGGGTGGGGACATAAGATGCAGAGTATGTGGTTATGGGATACGAGCCACGAGCCTGTCGTAATTCGTTCAACTGGGACTTGTACTTGATTTGGGGTTTGGGTTCGTACTTTTCGGGAGATGGTGGAGGCGTCATATATGAAACCTTTTCGTTACAGTCGTGGGTATTCGTTTCAGGTACGACCATAAGCACTTTCTTGGTATTGATTGCCTCTGAGTAGGAAGGGCAGCTTTTGGGAAGATCACCACAAGCACCGGACCCGCCGATAGTTGTGTGTTGTTTTGGTTGATTCTTTCTTCTCGACAACTTATACGACAACTTGCGTAGAGCTGCCGACAACGCCAAGCTGCGTTTTCGTGACTGTCCTTTCTTCTGGTAGTGTGGCAGCAGCTGCAGCGTGTCCTTGCGTAGTGTAGGGGGCAAAACAAGCACCATCATGATAAAGATGTTTGTCAAAAAAAAAAGTGGCCGGGCCCGAGTATATAAATAGCCGATTTAAAATAAAGAATTGTGAAATGGCTGCAACTCCGCGGTGCGGATTGCTGGAAAGAAAAGAGGGCCGGGCTATCAATGACGCACGCCGTAAATGCAAAACCAGGGCGTCGAACGATCTGAAATTGCAATCACCCCATCCCAGAATTTCACACCTACGAAGAGAATCGGTGATAGCTACTGGCTGATAGTTAGCTTGGGGAGTGGGGATGATTCTTGAGTCAAGCATGGAAAAAAGGATGATTACAAATCGGTTTTTCTTAGCACGATAACAAGAAAAGGAAAAAGAAAAAGAGTCATCTGATTCTGGGCTGTGCAAAACGCATGATCTTGTGATATACGGTGATCGTAAACGTTAAAGCAAGCCAAGTCTTATACTTGAAAAAGCTTTATACACATTTATACTCAGCCATAGTGTTATTACTGTTATCTAGGGGATCAAGGTCATCTGATGGCCAGAACGGTGGCCTAGATCTCATTTTTCTCTGTCAGAAATTTGACGTCACCGCATGAAACAATGCACAACAAATAGCAATTGCCAGCAACATAGGCTTGCATACCCCTATCTATAATAGACCGCATCGGATGCGCGGTTCTGGGCGCAAATATGCTGTTTCTAGAAGTTGCAAATAACCGTGAACATGACATCGACAAACTATCAGCTGCAAAAAGACCCCTATAATAACGTAGTGTGCACAAGCACATGCATTTCCTCAATAGGAAGTGTCCAATCTTATTACGAGCACCGATCTTTTTCTCGAGGCAGTTTTGGAGACTAAAGTTGCGTTATGGAATTAAGATAATCCGTGTTGATGGCATTCAGTGAGAACTAGGAGCTCCATAGCTCTACACAATTTTGGTGTTTTACTATAAATACATCAATCAAGAGTAACGTAACTTGCAGTTTATCTACGGGACCAGTTGCAAGTGTGTAATCACAGCAGGGATCGACAACCACAAGAGTAGAGTGCCACAATTTTGCACCATGATATTCCTCTTTTGCTTAAATATTTGAAATTTCTCAAAATTTTATCTTAAAGAGTTGCTATCACAATTTCTTCATATACATTTCTCCCATTCTTTATATACTTGATTAAACAGACAGTTTCAACAGTTACTTTTTCTTAGTTCTCTTCGTTGATATCGTACATTGCTTTTATTCGACTATAATTTGGTAACTTCTTTCTGAGATTTGATTAAGAGGATGCTGAAGAAATTGGCACCATATTCAACAAAATAAGCTGTTGTTGGAATCTTGATTTCATTACGACCCGATTTAGTAGTTCTAAGCGTTTATTAAAAAGTGGCATGACTCCCCTAAAAAAGCATATTTTAAATATAATTCATAATCCATTTCACAGTCCCAAAAATGCTAAAAAGAAACAAAATATTGCCCCTTTAGCTTAGTGGTAGAGCGTTGCACTTGTAATGCAAAGGTCGCTAGTTCAATTCTGGCAGGGGGCAAAATTTTCTTTTTTGCATTTCTTTTTACCACTTTGCTATACAATCATTACCATATTGATCATAATCCTTTACCTTTCCTTTTCTTACCTCTTTATAAAACCAGCACCCGTAATGCTGAACGTTTTATGTTAAGGCAAAATGAAGGTGGCTATTTTTTATCTGCAGGTCCTAAGCGCCACTAATGATTTAACAAGGATCATACAATAAACAAAACTTTGTAGCCTATTCCTTTACACTCCCATGTTCCAAGGTCGACTTGGTGGACCGATGATTCGGTCTTCAGCATTGAAGGCTTCACGACAATATTTTTCAATAATAACCAGACCAACTGCAATACCCGTCAGAAAACTGTCCCATATTGGCATCGTCTCAACACGCAACTTGAGTTTTATTAAGGTGCTAGCAAGAAGTACTACTTATGTTGGTGGAACCCTAGCAGCGGGTGGCTCTTACATGGCCTACAAGGTGGAGCAGGCATCATCGTATACGCTGGACCGCTTATCTGCCTTCAAGGATGTGACCCAGGGTTTTTTTGATAAAACCGGCGACTTCTTCAAGGGAATGAGTGGTGAGAACTCTAACGCTCCAGGAAGCGGTGAAGGAGGAGATGGAGGCAGCAACGGTGATACTGCTACTGCTGTTGGTGCCACTGCTGCTGCTGTTGGATTGAGCACAGACGACGATGAGGATACAGTGATAGAAACCGACGAAGATGACGATGACGAGACTTTAATTGAAGAAAACGACGAAGAAGATTTTGAAAATGACGAGACCGACGACGACATGATGAATTTGACGCGCCAAATGATTGAAATTAGAAACTTGTTATCTTCGATTGATCATGATACATTGAGGTTACCTTCCATCGTTGTCATTGGCTCTCAATCGAGTGGGAAATCTTCGGTACTTGAAAGCATTGTTGGCCAGGAATTCTTGCCAAAGGGCTCTAACATGGTCACAAGAAGACCAATTGAGTTGACGTTGATCAACACACCAGACGCCGCGGCTGAGGTGGCTGAATTTCCAGCATTAAAGATTTACAACATGACTGACTTTCAGCAAGTGCAAAAGGTTTTATTTGACTTGAACATGGCCGTTCCAGAGCACGAATGCATTTCAAATGATCCCATCCAAATCACCATAAGATCGCCAAAGGTTCCTGACTTGAGCTTGGTTGATTTACCAGGTTATATCCAGGTTGAAGCTGCCGATCAGCCCGTCGAGTTAAAACAAAGAATCAGACTGCTCTGTAACAGATATCTAGAGGCTCCAAACATCATTCTCGCCATATCTGCGGCAGATGTGGATTTGGCCAACTCGGCAGCTTTGAGAGCTTCTAGATTGGCTGATCCTCGAGGGGAAAGAACAATTGGTGTTGTTACCAAAATTGATTTGGTAGAGCCCGAAAACGCTACTAAAATCTTAACAAACAAGAAGTATCCTCTTCGAATGGGTTACGTCGGTGTTATAACCAAACCACCTGCCCCACCTGCCAGCAAGGGTGGCTTATTTTCAAGAAAGACAGTCACTGGATACCAGGCTTTTGTTGCTCAGCAAAATTTCGAACACAATTATTTCAAAGAAAACAGGGAGGAGTTCATCGGTACGACAACTGGAACAAGAAACTTGAAGAAGAAGTTGATGAAAGTTTTGGAAAAATCGATGGGAGCTTCTTTGAGACCAACGCACTTTGCCATTCAACAAGAATTAGAAGAGACTTCATATCAGTTTAAGGTTGAGTTTAACGACCGGCCATTGACTCCACAAATGTACTTGGCTAATAACATCGATGCATTGAAGTTAGCTACCAAGGAGTTGAGTCACAACTTTTCACGTCGTGAACTAAAAGCTTTGTTGAAGAATGAGTTGGACCAGAAAGTATTGGAGCTTCTTGCAGAAAGATACTGGAACAAGCCATTTAATTTGAAGAACAACAAGGCAATTACGGTGGAGCCCGATTTAAAGGAATTGTCTCAAATAAGCAACATCGATGATGATATTTATTGGCACAAAAAGTTGGATTTAACTTCGAGCTCCTTAACTAAACTTGGGGTAGGTAGACTTTCCACCGGCTTGGTTACTAATGCCTTAATGACTGAAGTGGAAAATCTTGTGGACAATACTCAGTTGAAGAATCATCCTATGGCCAAAGCTGCTGTTCAGGATGCTGCAAAATCCGTTTTGTCAGCCAAATATTTCTCGACTGCTGATCAAGTCGAAAACTGTATTAAGCCATACAAGTATGAAATAGAGCTTGAGGACAGAGAATGGCAAACTTCCAAGGAAAATGCAGTTAACTTGTTAAAGGAGGAGATCAGACAATGTGACGAGGTGTACAATGGATTAAAGAAACTGGTTGGTGGTCGAAAGTTGCAGCAAGTGGTGACATACTTGGAGAAATTGAATCATCAGAAAACTGTTGATATTGACTTGTCTTCGAACGAAGCATTGGGATTTTCACCCACGTTGATTCAACGTGGTCAAGATGCCATATTTTTGAAAGATAGGTTATCTCTATTGAAAATGAGGTACCTGTTTGTGAAGAGCTCAAAGAAGTGTAAGAAGAAGGAAAACAAGTATCAGTGCCCTGAAATATTTTTGGACGCTGTTTCCACCAAGATTTCATCAACGGCAATTTTGTTTTTGAACGTGGAGCTTTTAAGTGATTTCTACTACAACTTCCCAAGAGAACTCGACATGAAATTCTTCAATAATCTTAGCAAGGAGGAAATTGAAGAATTTGCCAAGGAAGACCCAAAAATCAAGAAGCATATTGAGTTGCAAGAGCGTAAAGATTTGTTGGAAAATGCTTTAAACAAGATTGAAGGCGTATTGGCCATCCAGCGGACCAAGCCAAACCAAAGGGGCCAGGACACAGACAATAAGAAGCACTCATTGTTTAGCTGGAACTAGTTAATTCTACTGTAAATAAAAATATTTTTCTGAATGTTTATTTAATTCGTGAATATTATGGTACATGTATGTCAGTTACTTGATGATCTTGATGATGCGGTCAAATAACATATCAATCTGGATGCCTTCGGTGTTTTCAAATATCGGTTGAAGTGTGTGGAGGTCGAGAACCTTATGAGATTGTACGGTATCATCAACCTCAGATGGGACGTGCGAGTTATTGTTAGCCACAGCGATGGTTCTATTGTTGATGATGTCAGCTGTTGCTTGGGCATTGAGAAGAATGTTCGACATTTCGTCAGTCAAGCCATTAACAGCAGATTCATTGGTCTCAAACACCGATGAACCAGTAGGAGATGATGGTTGCAAAATTCCAACACGCGTGTCCAAATCAACAAAAACAAACGAGGAATTGAAATGGCGAACTGCTGCAATGGCAGTACTGTGCTGTGAGACATGGATTGGTTTCAATTGATCTGGCTTAAAGACCAAAAGCTTGGAGCGAAGACCAAGACCCGACTCTTCAGATTCAAAATCGTAGTAGTTGACAGCAAGACAAATCAACTTGTTGATATAGTCAACAGCAATGGTGTTTTTAGCTCCAGCCGTTGTATTGACTTTGGCAACCAATTCGGTCAACTCGCCACTGAGTAAGTTGTAGGCCGAAATTCTGGTCTTCGACAACACAATCAACTTGTTATCCAAAATCAGCAACGATCTGATTGGCGATCCAGAGAGAGACGGCACTTTATTTGGAAGCTCCTCAAAGGTCTGGGCATCAATGGTGACAATGCTGGATTCATGGGCCAAGAAGATGATGGAACTATCTTCAGACCAGCAGATATCAACGGAATCAGAAGCAAGGACCCCGGAAGGTCTGGATTTACGCAAAGTCCATGCGGTTTGTTGCATCTTCTGACCGTTTTTGACCTGCTGGTAGATTTCCTTGGGGATTCTTGGTCTCCAGGTTCTTAAACCACCCTTATTGTCGGCAGTCAAGAAAGCCAAGCCGTCATGGTAAGTAGTTGGGGCGGGTATCACGGCCAAAATAGGATTGGAGTTTCCGTGAGGATCGATTATCTTGGTGGAAAGTTCCCAGTGACCGGACTTGTTCTGGTTGTTGACGGCATCGCCCTTGGTCAGCTCAATAAACTTCCAGAATTTCAAAGCGTACTGGGTATCATTCTTGGACAACAAGTTATCAATCTCAGAAGTCGACACACTGTCAAAGGTACACATCCATTCACCGTCCTGAGTGAAGGAAAGAAGGGAAACAGCAGGATCAATCAACTTTGCTTCCGACCTCACCTTACCAGTTGTCAATAATGGAGCAGCGTTCTGAACAAACGCCTGTTCGTTCTTGACAAGATCATATGCCTGAATAACGGACTCGTTGGGGAAGTAGGCATGCTTGGTCTTGGGATGTATTTCAAAGAGACAAGAATAGTCGTTTCTCAACTTGGATCTGTCAAACGAGTCTTGCATCTTGGCATATCTCTTCTTGGCCTTGGCCAAGGTAGACTTTAATGGACTAGCAAACTTTGGACGGATAGTGTTGACGGCCAATCTGGAAACCAAGTCGACAGCTGATAAGATTAACACTTCGTAGTTATTTTCCTCTGAGTTGCTGGCGGAAACCTTCAAAAGCAAAGTGTACAAGTCATTCTTGTTGGTATCAATGGCAATCTTTTCTATGGTACCGTTCAAACGAGGCAAAAACTGAGTCTTGTCAGTTTCCAACTGCCAAAACACCAACACCTTCTCCGCACCACCAGATAACAAGTAGTTGTTGTCGGAGGAAAAGTGCAAGGCACGAACGCTGTCAACATGCCACTTGAGTATACGTTGGGGTTTTTCAACTTCCAACCCACCATAAACAACTTGTATGACCCCTGAGGCGGTACCGATGGCTATTATCGAGTCGTTGGACACAGCAAGGCAAGTGACGGCAGACTTGTAAGGGAAACCCAACGTTTCTGCCGTAGTTGTGACTTCTTGGTAGTTGAAATCGTACAAGTGAACCTCGTGCTCGCTGGTGACAAAGACCACTTTGGTGGAGTCCAAAGAAACGGCCCAGTGAAGCGAGTTTTCGATTTGGGCCAACTGGAATCTTTGGTCGATGCTGATTTTTTCAATAAAACGCGATGGGATGCCTGTTTTCTTGGACTTGGTACCGGTGATGACGTAGTAAAACCCGTCATATATGGAAATTACCGAAAGAAGAGGCGCTTCAAGGTCGAGGGCTATCTTGTTGACGATGGGGCTGGAAACCTTGTCTTTCCAATTAACTGTAACGACTTCGCCATAGCTCTTGAAAAGAAGGATTTGACTTGGGTTGGATGGATCGATCTTGGCATCAACCAAGTATGCAAGGTCTATGTCTATCGAGCGGATGCATTGACGGGTGGATATGAAGTAGACGCGGAGCTGATGCGACAAAGTTACAATGTTGTAGCGTCCGTCTTGGGAAATAACAGAAGCAGCCGCAGTCGAGTGGGGCAAGTACTCCGGCTTACCACCGGTAGTCATTGACAACGACCAGTCAGACATCTTTGTAGTTGTAATTTGGTGATAGTTGTAAAATGGTTTGAATCTAAAAAAACTTTCTACGATGAGATGCGGCACGTGACCGCACCTCGAAAATTCAGCAGAGCTAAAAATTACCACCAAAAAAACACCCATTCCTTTATTAGTTATCAACACAACAAGATGATCATTCCAGTGCGTTGTTTCTCTTGCGGTAAGGTTGTCGGTGACAAGTGGGAGACCTACTTGGAGTATCTCCAGGATGAATCCATGACCGAAGGTGATGCTCTCGACAAGTTGAAGTTGAAGAGATACTGCTGCAGAAGAATGGTGTTGACCCACGTCGACTTGATTGAAAAGTTCTTGCGTTACAATCCGTTGGAAAAGAAGGAAATCAGCTAAGCTTACGGAAGCATCCTTGTATATTACTATAAATCAATAATAAATGTTACTAAGTTCAATCGGCATCTG
Source organism: Teunomyces funiuensis (assembly GCA_030558095.1). Lineage (NCBI taxonomy): Eukaryota > Fungi > Ascomycota > Pichiomycetes > Serinales > Debaryomycetaceae > Teunomyces > Teunomyces funiuensis. Next base: position 373,104 of record JAJMRW010000008.1, on the reverse strand, counting down.
GGGTGTCGATGTTTTGGATGTACTGGTGGAAAAAGGTGACCATTTGCAAGTGGGCGTCGATCTCGATTTTTTCATCTACACTGTGGACGTGGTTGTCTGCAAGTGGGTCATGGGCAAAGAAAGGCGAGTACCGATAGATGTGAGTCGTCAAGTTCCAGTAGTGTCTCGTATCGGTATTTCCAGGCATGACAAGCGGAGCCACGATGATTGGTTCTTCAAGTTCGGGAAACACAAGGTCTTCAAACACATGACGCGTTGTTCCCGAAAGGTACTTCCACTTGGTGTCTTGGAAAGGAGTAACAAATGCTGGTTCCAACGCGCTGGTTGAAGTAACTATGAGCGTACCCTTATCGTTTTCTGGAGCATAGAGCACCTCACCCAAGCTTTCTAATCTCAAGTTGTGCTTCTTGGCGATCTTGATGACTCGCGAGTTGAAATGAGTGTAAACATCCGCGACCGTTGTTTCAACACCAATTCTGTGATTAACAATCATTCTGATATTTTCCGGCAATGCATTGGCCTTTTCGCCCCCAATGATCAAGTCAATTGCCTGGGCAGTCTGTATGAGATACTTTGTTGCTCTGTTTTTGGTCAAGAACTGAACAACTTTCGAGTTGGCAAACTTGTCGAACGAGGCACGCAAAATGGCCTTTCTAGTTAACGTACCCAAGTCAGTGTTGACAGCCAAACACTCCATATAGTTGAGTAACGGGTTTTTTCTCGATAACAACGGCGTGTATGGGTCTTTTTCAATTTCATAAGCCAATTCTCCCATAATGCCAATGACAGTATGGTCTGGTGGAATGGAAGAGTGGCCACCTTGAGCGGTCAATTCGACATGCATGTCGAGGTACCCTTTCTCGCTGGTACCAGCAAGAGCAACAATTCTGCCAGTGGTGGCATCGGGCATAACACCAGGACCTTCGTCAATAATGGCATAGATCGAGTTCTTGCCCAATTTCTTTTCCAAATACTGGCCAATCTTGCGTGCGCCCTTAGGACCCGAGACTTCTTCGTCAAAGCCAAAGGCAGCAATCACCGATCTTTGAGGCTTGTAGCCTTGAAAAATCAAAAGTTCAATCGCTTCCAAGATCGACAACAAGTAGTTTTTGTCGTCACTAGCGCCTCTACCAAAGACATGCTTGCCGTCTGACTTGCCACTCAAAGGTGGGTAGGTCCAGTCTTCAAGAGTGTCCTGTTGGATAGGAACGGTATCCTGGTGTGCCAAGACCATCAACGGCTTGAGAGCAGGATTGGAGCCTTTCCAAGTGTAAACGAGACCGTAGGTGTTGACGTGTTCGAGTTCCAAATGTTGGTGAATAAGTGGGAACGATTGCTTCAAGTAGTGGTGAAATTTGGCAAACTTGGCCCAATAAGCAGGATCTTCGTCCACTTCAGGTGGGTCGTCGTAGACAATGGTTTCTACCTGGACAGCCTTTGATAACTTTAAAACGGAATTTTCTCTAAAGGTGGCATCATGGAGAATATCGAGGGCTGTGGAGTTATCAAGGAGGTACGATGGTGGGGCGATCTTGGGGTTGATTGGACAAAGCTCCAAATTCAGCGTTGGTTGAAGCAAAAGACCAACAATACTGCCCACGGGCGAGAAGTACAAGAGGGCCAAGACAAGGGCACCTATGCCAGAAAAGACAAGTGAACGGCTGGCAGCTGGACTGGTGGGCTTCTTCCCATTGGCCAATTGGTCAGTGTTCCTTTCAATCAAGGGTTCTGTTGATTCAGCCATTACTTAACGAGCAGAAGAAGGAGTATTGGTATGGAGAATCAAAGGGGTCGGAAAGTTCGATGGGGTCCATATTCCGCAACGCGATTGAACTAAGCATCGGACTGTGTGCCGGAACCATCACGCACGGTCTAAAAAATTAGGGTTCGGCACCTTATTGTGTGGATGCATGATTCGCAGAGAGAAGAAAACGAGAAACCGAAACCGGTAATTGCGTATTATTGAACAGTACTTAAAAGAATCCTAAATGTTATTGGCTTCCTTGGTGTCAACGGCCTGGATGTATTGGTAGAAGAAGGCAGTCAACTGCAAGTGGAGGTCAAATTTTAACTTTTCATCGACACTGTGGATGTTACTATCAATAAGACTCTTCATGTAGAAAGGCGAGTATCTAAAGATGTTTCTCGTCAAGTTCCAGTAGTGTCTCGTGTCGGTATTACCAGTCATAATGGCAGGAGCAGCAACAATTGGATACTCGAGCTCGGGATACACCAAGTCTTCGAAAACATGTCTAGTTACGCCCGCAAGATACTTCCACACAGTATCGTCAACAGGAGTCACCGGTGCTACTTCCAAGGAGGTATCTCCCTTGATTTTAAACACACCAGCATTGTCTTGGACGTCATGAACAGTTTCACCAAACGCTTCGACGGCCAAGTTGTGTCTTTTGGCGACTTCAATCACACGAGAAATAAAGTGGCTCTTGATTTCGTCAACGTTGGATTCAATGGCAATTCTGTGATTGACCACCAAACGTGTAGTTTCGGGCAATGCGTTGGCCTTTTCGCCTCCCTTGACAATATCAATTGATTGCGAGGTCAGAATCAAGTACTTGGTCAACTTATTTGACGAGAGGAAGGCAACAATCTTGGAGTTGGCAAACTTGTCGAAACCGGATCTGAGAATGGTTTTCTTGGTCAAAGAAGGAATCTTGTTCTTTGGATCGTGGACAGCAACACACTGCAAGTAGTTGAAAATGGGGTTCTTGGTGGTGAAAATGGGCTGGTACGGATCCTTTTCAATGATATAGGCCAACTCAGAAACAATACCAATCGAAGTATGGTCCGGAGGAATAGACGAGTGACCACCAGCAGTAGTTAATTCTACCTCGATGTCAATGTATCCCTTTTCTCCGGTTCCAACGGTAGCGAAAATGGAGTCGGTCGATGAGTCGGTGGTGAGACCAGGGCCTTCATCGATGATAGCGTAAATCGAGTCCTTACCGAGCTTCTTTTCCAAAAACTCGCCAATCTTGGCAGCACCAATAACACCAGAGGCCTCTTCATCGAAACCAAACGCCAAAAGAACGGTTCTCTCTGGCTGGTAGTCTTCCTTCAACAACAACTCAACCGTTTCCAAAAGCGAAATCAACACGTTTTTACAGTCAGCAGCACCACGTCCATAGATAAAGTCACCATCGTAATGGCCTTTCAATGGTGGGAAAGTCCAGTCTCCAAGCGTATCCTTTTGGATAGGCACGGTATCTTGATGGGCCGTGAATAAGACGGGCTTCAAGTCGGCATTGGTACCCTGCCAGGTGTAAACCAAGCCATAGGTGTTGACCTTTTCAACCTTCAAGTTTGAGTATACCACAGGGAAAGTCTTTTCCAAGTAGGCATGGAACTTTTTAAACTTGGCCCATACTGAGGGATCGTCGGGGACGTCGGGCTGGTTGTCAAAGATTTGGGTATCGACTTGGATGGCGCCGGATAACTTGGCAATGGACTGATTGCGGTACAGTTCATCGTGGAGAATGGCTAAAACGGACGAGTTATCTTTGTGGAAAGAAGGAGGCACAATTGGTTCATGCAACTTGCAGAGACTCGAGTCGATTGAGGTGGTGGCGATTTTGACCCAATTGAAGAGATTTGTGCCGAAAAAAACAACAAGAAGAACAGCGACAACTGCAGCTGCACGTATAGCGTTCTTACGTTCGGGCGAGGCGTTGTCAAGAGGTAATCCAATCATGGTTCAACGTAATGTGGAGTAAGGATTGGTGCGCGGAATTATCAGTTTTTCAGGGAGACGGAAATTGCTGCTTACATAATCTTGTGCAATCTGTGGATGTCATCGCAAATTGGATACAAAAGATAAGTAACGGAAAGGTGCAACAAAAAGTCGGTGTTTGACAGCACCAAAAAATTACTAGTCTAACGGTGCCGGAGTTGTGGCCGAGTAACCGAAGCGAGCAAGCCAATAGTAAGATGAAACATTACGCTAGCATGTCATAATTGAGGCTCCAGTACCTTACAGCGGGCTTCTGCTACATATCAGTATGTCACACGTCAGGGCATCGTAACCCGTAGACGAGAGCGTGGAAAAGGAGAAAGTGCAGAAAACGGCTGGCCGTTTGACTAGAAGGGACTAAGTGTGAATAATAGTATGGACAGTAGTAAGAACAGCAGTATAAACAGTAGTATAAATAGCAGTATAAACAGGAGTGTAAACAGCAGCAATCTACACACCCCAAGACAAACACGCACAGCATGTGCTTGGCTGCATTCCCCGTTGTGCTTGGCTGAGTTCCATAACTTTAGTGCGCCCACCCAAAAAAGCGCGCGCGTCAAATCCAAAAATGTGCCCCCCCTTTATGTTTATTTACATTTTGGTGCGATGCAACATTCTCCAAGCCCGTTTGTATAAAATCAGGCGTTTGTCGTGGTTTTTCGACCGTTTGCTATACTTTTGTCAACTGATACCTTGCGTCCAATAGTCGCGTCCATTCCTTTACCTCCACAGTCAGTGCCATGCGTTTCACTCCTTTGCTCCTCTTAGCTGCCTCTGCCAGCGCCCTCAACTTCAAGAGATACGACAACTCGTCGCAGCCCACGACCACCTTATCCTCCGCCTCTTTGACGTCAGGGTTCTCGGCCAGTATCGTTGCTGCCACAGCTGTTTCCGGCTCGGTCTCTTCTGATAGCACCACCACCATCACTGTCCAGGAGTACAGCACCATTACTCTCCAATCGAGCACCGTTGTTCTTCCCGCCTCTGCCACCAGCGAAATCAAGGCTCTCCAAGCTTCTGCCTCCGCTGCTGCCGAATCTGAAACTATCACCTCTACCATTGTCCAGTACGTCACCTTGACTTCCAACGGTGTCACCACCACCCAACCAACCAACACCCTCACCACCACCATTGCTCCAAGCAGCCAAGCCCCAGGCCCAGCCCCAAGCGTAACACTCGCCACGTTTTCTACCTCCACCATCACCCTGGTGGTTACCGTCACCAATGCCTCCGGTACCTTCGTTTCTACTCAAACTGAAGCAGCCGAGGTCTGTGTTCCTTCAACCGTTACTGTCACCGTTACTGCTCAACCTCAGGCTTCCGCCACTACCAACCCAGGCGTCGTCACCTCGACCGTCACCTACACGTCTACACACACGACTTCTTACCCTGTCACTGCCGAATTCACCTACTCCTCTGATACCATCACCATCACAAGCTACGTTGAGGTCACCAGCACCGAAACCCTCACTTCGACCACCACCAGCACCCTCCCATCGTCGGTGCCTGCTGTCGCTACAACTACGAGCGCTCCCTCTTACAACAATGGTACTGTGTACTCATCGTCCGAGCCTGCTCCTTCCAGCTTACACAAGAGATACATGATTGGTGACTATCTTTTCTAGACTATCTCTTCTAGCTGGCCTTTTTTTGTTATGTCTTTTCAATAAACACTCACTTACGTTCTGTACGCGCGCGCAGCTTTGCAATTTTTCTCTCCCAAAATAAACGCGTCGCCAAAAAATGGTCGTGGCGCGGCGCGCCTGGCTGCCACCAGATCAAAACAACAGCCCAGTTCAACTATTGTTTGTTTACCTACACCTCCACCCATCAACATGTCGTCGCCACTTAAACACGTCCAGCGGGTTGCTGTAGATGACTCGTTTTCGCCTGTAAAGCTTCCTGGCGCCGTGAATCCCAGCACGCCCGAGCTCATCCAGCACCCCCACGGACTCCGTGCCAAACATGACGCCCGTGCCAAACCAGACGCAAGAACTCGCAGAAACACCATCCACAACCAGAAGCCTTCTTTGACCCAAACACCGCTAAACGCAGGCACCAACACCACGTCGTTTGCGTTGACTTCGCCCCGCGCAGCCAGCAAGAAGTTCAATCTCGAAAGCATCAAACGTTCCAAACAATCGTTGGACGCCAAAATTGACGGCAAAGAAAACGAAAATCCCAACCCTAATCCCAATTCTTCTTTTGCCAGCAACCAAGTAAGCTCACCCATCAAGCGTCGCTCTGAGAAACACGACGGCTCGGCCCGCAAAATCGCCAAAGTCATCACCAACGCAAACGAAACCTCCTACAACCACTCCGACCATCTGATCCAAATCGATGAAGTTTTTGCAAGAGAAGATCTCGTGGGGCGTCTCAGTTCGGCCAAGTCGTCTCCCAACACCAAGAACCCAGTCATTATCGACAATGACAGCGATAGCGACCCTGAAGATTTTGGTCGCATCGAAAACACCATAAGCCAAACCATTGTGCCCGACACTTCTAATATTTCAAGCAGATTTGCTAACGCAGATGTTACCCACACCCAAATAAGTAAGATCATAAAGTTGGACGAAAAAGCCGACTACATAACTCCTCAAAGATACACCGAACCGGTGGCCAAGAGTCCTGATACCAACCAGCACGTTCGAATCAACGAAGATTTTAATTTGCAAAGTGAGGAGGAATACTTATACGCGGAGAACGATAAATCCCTCAAGGATGTTACAAGTCCATTGAAAAACTACACGGCACCCAGCAGCAACGTCATCTCGCGCAATAATAGTGTCAACGAACCCACCAGTAACAAAACTGATCTACCAGAAACTGCCAAGTTGGACTACGAACCAACAATAAACTTTTTGATGTCGCCTAATTCAAAGCCAGTGTTCTCGTTGGATCAATTGAACAAGATGCAAACTGACAACAGGAAAAGAATTGAGCAGCTTGGAGATATCTTACGTGAAAAGGACGCGTTGGTTCTTCTGCTTAATCAGACCTCAGCCGCATTACAAAATGATTTGACCTTGAAGGAACAGCAACTCCGCGACACCAAAGATACGTGTGATTCTCTTATTAGAAACGAGGAGATTCTTTCAATTCAATTAAAACATAATGAGCGTGAGTTGGTTTCGTTGACAAAGAACTTTAAAAACAAGGAAAGTTCCATTGCTGTTTTGCAAGGCAAATTGAATGAAAACAAAAGGGCACTTGCCGATTCTCAAGCGATTGTTGCTGATTTGACCAGTCAAGTTGAGTTGCTCACCAATTCTAATCTTGATAATACCATTAAAATTGAAAGCTTACTCAAAGAAAAGGAAGAGTTGATGCAATCGGCCTCTGAACTAATGAGTAAGAACAAGGAATTGGAGGCTTCAAACGAGCATTACAAGGAAATGAATTCAAAGCAAGAAGAGCTATTACAAGAGTTGGATAACTTGGAAAATTTGGCCAATGACAAGATCTATAACTTGGAAAAAACTTTGGAATCCCAAAAGAACGACGTCGAAGAGAGAGTGGAGCAGCACAAACATGCGGCAGATGCTTTGCACAAGACCATAAGTCAATTAGAAGTCCAACTTGCCGACAGCGAAAAGGGAGAATCAAAGTTACGGCAAGAAATTGAATATTTAACTTCTGAATTGGAAGAGTCGAGTACAATAAATGAAAAATTGGAAACAAGAATAAAAGCTTTGGAGGAAGAGCTTGGAACTATTGAGCAAAAGTACGCCAGCGATGCTAGACAATACGAAAAGGCTCTTGAAGAAAAGGAGGCCATCATATCGGAAGATGCAGCCAAGTTGAACGAGTTGGTAGAGGCGATCGAGTTAAAGAAAGCCAAGCACGAAGATGAAATCAACAGCTTGAAAGCTGGTAACGATAAGAAAGTGAAGCACGAAATAGATTACTTGAAGCAACAAATAACGCAGCAAGAAGTTGACCTGCAGAAGAAGGTTGACGAAGTGGCGACGTTCCTCCATAAACAGTATGCGGAGAAGCACACCCGGAAGCTTGGTGAGGTTAGAGCGCTGTATGAAAAGGAGATTTCTGCTGGCAATGCCGAAAAGAAGAACTTGCAGCGTGAAGTTGATCTGTTACGTCGGAAATTGAACCGTGCGCTTGAGGAGGTTCAGCGTGTTACTGAATTTGTGCACGTACATAAGTTACAGTATAACGGTACAAGTACGAGTCCACATAAGGCGCGGAAGTACTAGAGCCATTAATAAACGCTTCGTAGCGCAGTCTTGTAGCAATGTTTTGTTGCAGAATAAAATGGCGATGTATAATTAAATATTGCTGCAAATTTCTTCAAATTTCACTACAAAACTTTTTCAGTCTAATCCCCAAAACAAACTTACGTCTTCAAGCTTAACATTATGAGTTGTGTTGAATTGTCACACTATTTCAACTCCGTTGATTGTATAGTCTGTTCAAATTAGCAGCATTTTTGGAGGCATGCTTGACACGTGACCTGGCCTGTTTTGATCGCCACTATAAATTGAAAATTGAAAAAAGTCAGTCACCAACCCTTCATTGTAATCAATCGGGTATTGACCGGGATAATAGATCTGTTTAGGGGTTTTCAGTGTGAAATAACATATTAATTGAGTGTACAAAGGAAAAGGATCCAAAAAAGTTACCATGTCGAATACCGAGACCAGCAAGTTATACGAAACCATCATTGAAGATGTAATCAATGACTCAAGACAAGATTTTGAAGATAGTGGCATTGACGAGTCTACTTTACAAGATTTAAGAAGAATATGGTGTGAGAAGTTGACCCAATCACAAGTTGCAAAGTTTACTTGGGATGAAGAGGATGACGAAAATGGGTTGCTCCACAAGCTGCACCAACACCAGCATCCGGTGCAACATCAACACCAACACCAACATCAACATCAACACCATCAGGACCATTCAGCAGTATCTGCACTTGATACGGTTCCGTTACACTCGCTTGATACCGGCTCCAGCGGCCTAGAGTTGCCCCACATGTCAAATCCCTTATCGTACAGCGCCGTAGCCAATACAAATAGTCTCGGCCTTGAACTTCCAACCATAACAAAAACCGAAGACGATAATCATAGTGGGTTAATGTTGCCGAATATCAACCAAGCAGATGGAACGTTTGAGTTTACGATTGTTACTGATAATGCCCCCAAAATTGTTGATGCTTTAAAGAAAAAGAATAAGAACAAGAGCAAAAGGATTGCCCAGGCTGATGGTGCGCTTGGTGACGATGATGACGATGATGACGACGATATCTTCAATGACTCCGATGATATCAACTCCGACTTGGACGATGGACTTGATAGTGAACAATCTGAGGATGAGGAGGGTGACCAGGAGGGCCAAATCATGTTGTGTTTGTACGACAAAGTGCAAAGAATCAAAAACAAGTGGAAGTCCAACTTGAAGGAAGGAATTGCCAACATTGATGGTAAGGATTATGTCTTCCAGAAAGCTACAGGTGAAAGTGAATGGTGAAGAATATAAATGGAATTATACAATTTATTTAATAATACAATCCTCGTAAGAATACCCTTCTTAGAAATTAGGAATATGTAGGTCCAAGACCTCTCTTTTCTCATCAGGCACCGGTGGTGCGTTTTCAAAAATACATTCAAAATCAACCAAAAAGGCCATCAACACTTCAAGAGCCACATTGAGTGTTGGAACAAATACAATGCAGACATTCCGCAAGTTCATCCGGTTCGACTGACTATGAGCAATGATGTTCCGCAAGAACTTGAAAATAGCATACGAGATGTTGTAGTGAATCTCGTCGACATTATCACGGTTATTGAAGAAATCCCGAATAATCAATGCTAGCTCTGATCCAGGGACATTCAGAGAATGCTGCAAGAACAAATTGTTGAGATACGCATAAGGCGTGGCACCCATAATTGGTGACGGTAACTCTCTCAAATACATCTTAAAAAGACCAGCAACAGTATGAATATCTGGTCTTAAAGGTGACAGAAACAAGTCTAAATCAAACTGGGTATTGAATTGGTCTTTAAGCTGCCTGATGGTCGATGCCGAGCCACTTAAACGGAAAATACCCTCTTCGTAAACTGCACCAGTTCGGTTCAAATAATCCAAACACCTGAAACATATACTCGGAATCAGTCTGTCCATATACTTGTGATTCGACAATTTGAACGTATCTTCAATTTCACGCCCAAATACCAGTTTGGTATAGTCGTCATCCAACTGCAATTGATCCAAATAGTGTTGCATCGACCCTTCCTTTGCAGAAGCAGGAGGTATACTGGTCACATCGATGTCTTCTAAGGAAGTATCGCCAGAAGCCTGGTTTGGTTTGCTTCTGAACGGAAAATAGCTTCTCTTCTTGCGGAGTTTCGAATCTTTGCCTTCGTCCTGCGAATGTGAAGTATGTGAAGAAACTTGATCGTAGTTATTTGACATGGTCAGCACCGGGGTATCTGCAATTTTCAAGTCTTCGTCCTGATCATACCTGCTGGATGGAGAATCTGGTATTGATTCTTCCTGGCTATTTGACAAAGTTGATGCAACTGCAGTAACATTATACTGAAGCAAGGTATTCACCCATTCATCTCTTTCATGGTCTGATTCAGCACAGAAAAAGTGTTTGGGGAACGATGACGACAACTTGGATGCCTTCTGTGCTTCTATAATCAACAAGGCGTGTCTGTAACCCTTTTCTTCGGCAACAGAATCTGTAGACTGTTTTCCAATCTGTGCCCCTTTCAACCTAATTTGTTCCATCAAAGTTCCTCCTGGGGAATCATAAACTTCCAAATATGGACCGTCAACCTGGCACCACCGTATCTTCCAGCTGGTACCCAATCCCTTGTAACGACGAATCAAAAATCCTTCCTTTCTTGCACCACTTTTGTAGTCATCAAGAGGGTTGACAAAGTCCAAAGAAAGATAGCGACACATTCTGTATAGCACAGCTTGAGGAATATGAGGCATGAGGAATATCGAATTAAAATAGTCTTGCAATGTTGATAGCCTTTGGTCAACCTTCAAAGGCAATGTGGAAAAGAATAACGTCTTATCTGGAATAAGAGGTAAACCGAAATATTCCACAATTGGCCTGATTTCATTATCGAAAGCCACCAATTGCGAATAGCTTTTGCGAATTCTCCACATCTCCTTATTGGATTCACGGTCCCTAATAGAAATGGTACAGTTGGGGTCATCAGTCCGTCTACTCAGATTCACAGGGTTAATATGGATAGTACTAACCACCACGATAGAAATACTGTGAAACTCCTCGGGCTTGATGAATAAATTGATGTCCTCGTCCTCTAGTTTTGGTGTCGACAACACATGGAAACTCGAGCCTGGTGTCTGTGCAGCTGGTCTTGTGCTTATGGAGTCAGTAGATGCATATTGAGCAGACATGGGGGTCTTCACTGGTTCCAACTCATAGTAGTTGTTATTGTTATTGTAGTAATTGGTACTATTGATACTAAGGTTGCTATTACTGACAGTTGGCGATGTGTGCTGGTTAGTAGGAATGTATCTCTGTGCTTGTTTGCCATTGATGTCGTTGGAAAATGGCTGTTGGTTCTTTCTGAAGCCTGATGTGTCGGTGTTAGTAAACTGAGGAGTTATTTGGGTTGGTGGGGTTTCCAAACTACAAATATTCTTATGGGGAGACTGGGGTGGGAAATGGTCTGGGGCATGTTGATCAAAGAATGCTGGAGACTTCAATGTTGATTGCACGATATTTCCTGGATTTGGCAGGTCTATGTATTCATCAACCTGGGGTGTAGGAAACGATGAAGGAGGCAGGTGGGGTGTGTTGTTGTTACTTTGTTGCAACTGTAAAGTAGGAGGAAGCTTGATGCGGGACTTGTACGAATTGAAGCTGCTTGTGCTCTGGGTGTGTTTGTTTTCGTTGTAAACTGCAGACTTGTGTGGAGTGGTGGATGTGGATATATTGCTTTTTTGGACTGAAAGCAGGTGGGAATCGTTGCTTACATTATGCGAAAGGGAATAGTCATTGCTCTCGCACTTGGCAATAGGTGTTGTTTGTTGAAGAGGGGTCTTTGACTCTGCAATTTCGCTGTATTCCTGGATAATATTGGTCAGCTCATGGGAAGATTGACGGCTCAAGATACTTTCGTTGATGGGAGACCCAATTTCTGGCTCGCTTTTGAGGACGTGGGAATCTACGGAATCTGTATTTGTCAACACGGTCGTGTTGGACAAAGAGCTAATGTTGGAGATGGATTTTGGTATATTCTCTGCAGGTGGAGCATCGGACTTTGAGTTGCGTCTTCTTCTTGAAGAACGGAGTGGGATATCAACCGCTTCTTTCTGGACCAACGTGGATGGCGACATTATGGCCACTGAAGTGGGACTTTCCACTTCCATGGAGATTCGCTTGTCGACCTTTTCGATCTGGGAGTCTCCTATTTCATTAAGAAGCTCGACTTCGCTTTTGGTAATATCTTTGGTGCTGTCCTTTACCGATTCATCGATGGTGACATTGGACAACGGAACATGGCTCAATTTATAAGGAGACCGCTGTGATCGGTTGTATTCTTCGGTGAGAGTGATTTTCAACTGTTCCTGTAGATTCGATATGGTTTTGTCTTTCAATAGCAACATCGACTGGAGCTCCTTGTTCTCAAAGAGGAGCTGTTCGATGTATTCGGGATCGGACAAGTGCAGACGATCAAAGTCCGGATGCGATGGCGGCAATGTTTGCAGACTGCGTATGCGTGTGTTTCCTGCCATTGTTGTAGCTTGTGGAAGTTGCGGGAGGAATAGCGCCGCTTGTGTGAAGCCGCTGGCTCGCTGGGTTTTGGGCTGGTGCGTTAATTCGGCGATTCACGCGTCCGTGTCTTGTGTGCACGACCCTGACTAACAAAGCGTTGGTGGATGGATGTGGCGTTAAACTGGGCCCAAAGTTGGTGATGCTAAACAGTGGTGTTGTTTGTACCCAAAAAAACTGCACTTCTTGAATACCTACAATGCTATACGTTGCAGGCCGGCCACTGTAGAGGCGCCCTATTAGTGCGATGGAACATAGCCTAATCGGGCAATGCCCATGTCGCGGCTGCGAACTTTTTCAATCTTGTCTCCTATTGCAGTAATAATATACAATGTATAAGAAATATCAGTTGGCCTGCTGTTTCTGCGCAGTCGCCAACTTCTTGTAATAGGACCGTGTGTGTCTCATGATCTTGCGGTCATCTTCAGGATCCTTCTTCAACGGACTGTTGCTAATGTCCTGCCCCACCAAAATCTCCTTGACCATCTTGTTGACAGGCTTTTCCTGCACCTCTTCACTTGAGTACACGTAGTTGGCAGGCAAGATGGCATTGGGCATCATGGCTCGGCCCAACTTGATCACTTCGTTGGCCCACACAGTAATGTCGCTTTGCGGTTTCTTGTACGGAATCCAGTTCTTTTTACATCCCTTTACCAACTCCTTCATCACCGGCTCTGTGCCCCACGATTCGTTCCACAACGACTCCTCGTCATTGTTGAATCCAATAAGATGCGAAAAGATTCCTGTAGTAAGTGCCCCGTCCGAATAGCCTCCTTCCAAAAACGAAATAATCTTGCCTCCCGTATGAATCTTGGCAAGTTTGACTACATCCTTGGTGAATGTGGCATAAAAAGACGTTGGGACATTGATCCCGTGGCGCTGCATCTGGGCGTTTTCGTACTCTGAAGCATCAAACCCCGCTGAAATGGTGATGAGTGGCTTGAATGGGGGAGGTGGGGTCGGTTTTTGTATCGGCTGGTTGTACAAGTATGGCTTGACAAGATACTTCTGGTACTTTGATAAGTCGCTCAAGTATAACTGGTACTCTTGCTCGTACTGTTTCTTTGCCTGGTTCAAAAACTGGTTTGCTCTGTTCAATAAAGCAACGTATTTTGTCTGGTAATGTTTGTAAAACTCTTCTTCGGTTGACCATTCTTGCAAGTGGACATTCCAAATGTTGAGATCATGGTCCATTATACATGTAGATGCATTCTTGATGTTTTCCTTGGTGGCGTATCCAAGTTCTGTGGGGTAAGACTTGATATCATGCAATGAAAAATACCCAACTTTGGGGTAGGTGGCAAACCGCTTACCGTACTCGTCTCGCGGGTTGCTGTTGGGATCAATTTCGTCATCTTCGTCCTGGCCATAGTCACCTGTGAATCCGGCTCTTTCCCAGCAAATATCCTGGCTCCCGTCCCCATGGTGTAAATCTATGTCCAAGATGGCAGCATGGGTGACACCGTACTTTTCAAATGCATATTCAATTCCAATCTGTACGTTATTGAGCAAGCAAAAACCGCTCGGCAAGCAAGCATGCGAGTGGTGTCCTGGTGGTCTGATAACGACAAATGTGAGGTTGTGGTTATCTTCAGGGCCATAGAGAGAGTCAACTGCCGTTTCAATGGTGCCAATGACGCCCTCAATTGCGTTAATAGATTTGGGGTTCAAGTAAATATCGCCAGTGTTCCAGTCTTCCGGCACTTCCAACGTATCGTTTTTGAGCTTTTCGTGGGATTCCAAGCACAATTCAAACAATTTCTTGGGCCAGTTCTTGCCGTGGATCTTTGTGACGTGGCTGGAGAATAACGAGCCGCGTTTTTGGGAGTTGGCAAGCTCATAAAAGAAGGGGAACATGGTCACTGCGGCGGCCACACCAATGCAAGAGGCCAAAAGACGCTGGGGTCTTTCGAAAATCGTGGAGAGGTACGATTTCGTCACCCATTTGCGGCCAAAGGCGTGTTCTGCCGAGTATGGTGAAAGGAGAATCAATGTCTTGTCTACGTCAGCCGCAAAGCGGGGGCTTTCCTGTTGGATGTGGGGATTGGAGCCCAAAAAGTCTGCAAATGACTTGTTGTAGCGTGAGAGCGTGTGGTCAATGAGTGGCGAGGGCTTTAGTATTGTCTTGTATTTGTCCTTGGCTTCTTCGCCGGGCGAGGGCGAGGGCGACTTGTTCTTTTTGACGCCCGGCGACACTGTGCGCTTGACGGCGTTGGTGGGTAGAAGGGAGTACCTGCGTCTTGTCTTGAACTTGGGGATCTGTTCCAGGGCGATTTCTTCCTCTTCCAACTCGGCAATGTCGACAATGGACTGGTCTCTGGTGAAGTTGTAAGATGTGTGGAGAACCGTCGAGTGGTCGATCGAAAGGTCCTGGACCTCGTCACCACCATCGTTGGAAGTGGGTCTGATGGTGAGTGTGGTCTCGAACTGCGAGATCAACGAGTCCTCACTGTCATCTTTGTCGGACATTGGTGTGGTGGAGCTTATGGGTGCAAGTGTATGGAACTGATCTGAAATCAAAACACACCCACATTCCGCACGCCGAAAAAAAGCAACCCAATTCAGTGCCCACACAAACCAGCGGGCGATCATCAGTGAGAATCGTCGAAAACGTCACTGCGCGTGTTGAAACAGATCTGATGTGGTGAGAATGTGCTGTGTGTTTGGTTCTGGCCACTGTGTTGTTTGATACAGCTCATTACTTTTTATATATATCCTAATCGTTAGCCTTATACAATTCCGGGTTGATCTCGTTCGCCAATCTGGGAGTCTCACCAACATTGTGTCTTCTCTTTCTAATGACATTCTCGATAAATGCTTCGCCTGCCTTGTACGACGATCTCACCAACGGACCACTGGCAACGTACAAGAACCCCATGTCCATGGCCGTATCTCTCCAGTAATCAAACTTCTCTGGCTTCACGTACTCCACCACCTTCATGTGTCTCTTTGTGGGTCTCATGTACTGCCCAAACGTCACCACGTCACAGCCAATCTCACGCAAGTCCCGAAGCGTCTGCATCACCTGCTCGTCAGTCTCGCCAAGCCCCAACATAAGCGATGTCTTGGTCACCAACAGTGGCTTCGTTTCCTTGGCCTTTTTCAACACACTCAACGATTGTCTATACGTCGCACGGCGATCTCTAATGAACGGCGTGAGTGCCTCAACAGTCTCCAAGTTATGGGCATAAACATCAAGCCCAGAGTCTGCCAAGATGGCGGCCATGTCCAAATCGCCGCGGAAATCTCCACTCAACACCTCAACGAGAATCTGTGGTGCCTTTTGCTTGATCCGTCTGACCGTTTCGGCCAAGTGGTTGGCTCCCCCGTCAATCAAGTCGTCTCTATCAACTGTAGTCAACACAACGTACCCCAAACCCCATCTACTGATCGCCTCGGCTGTGTTTTCCGGCTCCATGGGGTCCGGTGGTGCTGGGTTTCTGTTGGTCTTCACCGAACAGAATCGACACCCTCTTGTACACGTATCACCCATCAACATAATGGTGGCTGTAGCCTCAGACTTCTTGCCTCCCCAGCACTCTCCGATATTAGGACACTTGGCTTCCTCACAAACCGTTGCCAACTTCAATTCTCTCACGTCGTTTTTCAAGCTGTGGAACGACTTCCCCTTGGGAATGGGTACCTTCAACCACTTGGGCAAACGCAGCTGTGTATCCTGACGCGCAACTTCAAGCGGATCCAACATCAGGGCCGCCTTTCCTTGGACGAAATCATCAAATGACGGACCTTTGTTGAGTTTATCGGAGAATTTCGTACTTCTCTTTCTCTTGGACTTGAACTCGTCTTCGGCCTCAGCTGCTTTTCCAAGACTGATTTTCTCAGCGGTGGCAAAGCTTCTGGACCCACTGGCCCCTAGTCTGGCCACACTACGTTGCAGCACTAACTTAAACATGATGGATTACTGATGCTACTAAGGCTCGGAAATTTTGGGCCCATCTGAGTTGAGTCACGTGAGACGCCCGGAAGGCAGAGTCAACCAAGCTCCGAGTCAATGTCGACTCCGTCGCACGCGGCTATCAAAAAAACAGAAAAGAAACAAAAAAAATGGACGTGTTTGTATGCGTGCATTAACCAGAATATATTATTTACATCTCCACTCACAACAAGCGGTGAATCTCTTGGTCTTGGAACTGTGCCAAGTTATCCAAGTTGCCCCACCACTTGAACAAGAAGCTCTGGCAGATCAACTTGAACCATGGAGTGAACACCAATTTGTTGTCTTCAAACATAGTCTTCAACTCGTCAGCATCAACCCACTTGTAGTCCATGACTTCGTTGTAGTTGGCATTGATGGTGATGTTGTTTTTGGCTTTTTGAATCAAAATGTAGTCGATTTCATGCTCACCCCACTTCGACGTTTCGTCTCCGCTAGCAGACTTGTAGTGGATTCTCGTGAGGTACGTGAAACTGTCCAAGGGCGAGTCGCTGTAAGGAATGCCTAGTTCGTGCTCCAACTTACGCTGAGCAGCGTTCTTGGCTCCAGCAATGCCGCTTTCGAGCTGGTTGATGGCGCTGGAGTCGGATTTGGAACTGATACCTAACTCGGAAGGCACACACAATGGATGCGAGCAACAGGTGTTGGTCCACATGGCTGGGAAGGTAATTTTCTCTTCTGCTCTTTGTTGCAACAACAACTTGCCGTCTTCGTTGAAGAGGAACACCGAGAACGCTCTGTGCAAAAGCCCACGGTTGATGTTGTCCATGATGTGGCAGAGCTTCTTGGTTCCGGCTCCTAAAGGCTTATCGTCGTTGTCCAAAACAATACATAACTCTTCCATGAGTCTGATTTGTTCTTCGTCGTGGCCATCAAACAACTCTTCTTTCTCGGAGGTCGACGAGCCTGCAGACGTTGGAATACCGGAGATTTCCTTGAGTGGAGTGATCTCGGGCCATTGCTGGAGAATTTGGTCCTGCGTGAGGCCGGCAACAAGTTCAGCGTACGTCATAGAGTGTTGTGGTTTTACGAAAGAGTACGCTCGAACTTTTTGATCTCTTTTCTGTATCGTATAAATGTCGTGGCGCGCGATAATGTCGCGTGGTGTCTCGCAAAAGTGTCGTCTCGCCGTTGAATTTTCTCTCTGGCGTCGTTGATCCCGCGCGGCTTACCACTACGTGTCAAGAATAATATCGTGCCATTTAGACTTTGAGAACGTCCTTGTGCGTATTTCTGATAAGTTAATAGGACGGAGTAGTTGATTCTATGTGTAGCTCTTCTTAGTGTAGTTTGGTCTTCATGGCTATTGCCACTATCGTTGTCCGTGCCTGAGAGCGGCAACGGGCGCCTCAATTAATTTTTCACTTTTCGACTTTTTTTTTCATGAGAAAACTTGTCCAAAACTTCACTTCTCCTACTCTGTTCTCCCGCTAACCGCACCATCATGGTCACTACTGCTACTACCACTACTTCTGCTTCTTCTCGTGCTCCAAGACGTTTTATCAAGGGTCCTGATGACAAGGCCTTGAAGGAACAGCTTGATGTTTTGAACGCCGAGATCAAAAAGTTGGACTTGACCAACGCCGAAGTCACTGCCCAGATCAACAAGCTCCAAGTTGACCAAAAGGTTCTCGACAAGAGAAACGCTTTGCAGCAAGAATTGAAGAAGTTGATTGCCAAGCAAGCTACCTTCAAGACCGAACGTAACGGCATCAACGACCAGATTAAGCAAGTCGACTCGCAGTTGAAGAAGAAGATCGCCGAGATCCAGGCTCAAACTTCCAAGAACAACTTCAAGAACGTTGCTGAAATTGATGCCAGAATCAACTCCTTGGACAGCTTGATAGACGCTGGTAACTTAAAGTTGGCCGATGAAAGACGTTACGTTAAGGAAATGTCTTCGTTGCGTAAGTTGCGTAAGGACTTTGGTGGAATTGAAAAGACTCAAGCCTCCATTGACCAAGACAAGCAAAAGATTGCTGACTTGAAGAAGAAGTTGTCTTC
Organism: Teunomyces funiuensis; assembly: GCA_030558095.1. Taxonomy (NCBI): domain Eukaryota; kingdom Fungi; phylum Ascomycota; class Pichiomycetes; order Serinales; family Debaryomycetaceae; genus Teunomyces; species Teunomyces funiuensis. The sequence continues at coordinate 354,618 of JAJMRW010000008.1, read as the reverse complement.
TGTTGGTGGCAAGGAGGTCCAAGCCGAATTTGAAAAGATCCAAAAGGAATTGGACGAGATCAACGACAGCACCAAGACCACCTTTTCCAAGAGAAAGCAATTCTACGAAAAGAGAGACGAAATAAGGAAACAAAAGGATCAAAAGTACGGTGAAATCAAGAAATTGAGAGCCGACTTTAACGACCAATACCAACAATTCAAGAAGAATCTCGAAGAAGAGAGAAAGAAGAGAGACGAGGAATACAAGCAACAACAAGCCGAGGAAAAGAAGCAAAAGAGAAAGGAAGTTGCTGAAAAGCAACTTGCCGAAGCTTCCATTCCAGCTTTCACCGAGGAATTGAACTCCATCCACAGTTTGTTGTCCTACTTTGACCCATCGTACGTCAAGTCGCAACAAAAGTCTGCTGTCAATGGTAAGTCGACTATTGCTCCAGTCACCAACATTAGAACTGTTGAAATGCCAGCTGATGTTGTTGTCATAAAGAAGGAACAAGAGTCTTTCTTCACCGGTACCAAGGGTAAGGCCAACAAGCAAAAGAAGCTGAAGGCCAAGAAATTCACCGTTGATCCTGAAGTCATTGTCAGCTTGAGTGACTTGAACATTGCATTCCCAACTAAGGAAGAGGAAGTTGCTGACACCGTCACCATCTTGAAGGACACCTTGGCTGCCCTTGAAGACAAGCAAGAAGAACAGACCAAGGTCAACATTGAAAAGGCCAAGGCCAGAATTGCCAAGTTGGAAGCCGAAGAAGACGCTGAAGAGGAACAGGAGCAAGCAGAAACCGCTGAAACTGCCGTTTAAAAGATATAACCCATGTATATATGTGTTTAACAAATTATTAAAGCATTTTCGCGTTACCAAACCAAAGTGTGTAGAGTTTTTTTTTGCCAGAATTCTCATCTCCAGCTCATCTCCAAATACTGACGATGGCCAAAAGAAAAGCTGACGACGTCGTCAAGCCAACAAAAAAGCCCACCAAGACCCAGAGCTCGACGCAGATCTCGGTGTGTATTCCAACGACTGCAATTTCGTCCAAGAATGCCGTCAACTTGCAACAAATCACTGCCATCGCATACCAAATAGCCAAGGCCACTACCACGTACAATGTGGTGGAAATCGTGGTGTTGGATGTTGTTGAACCAGAAGACGAAAAGCCCAAGGAAGTTGTTGAGCTTGGAAAGAAAGGTGGTAAGAAAATGAAGTTCAATTTCTCTGACGAAGATATTGTTGCTCCTAGTGCTGCTGCTACTACTACTCCACAGACACAAGAACCAGCCACGGAAGCCGCTTATTTGCTTGCCAGCTTGTTGCAGTACTTTGTGACGCCTCCATATCTTGTCAAGTCCACTTTTTCAGCCACTGTAAACAAGAAGAACAAGGACATTGTGAAGAAGTTCAAGTATGCACAGAACTTGCCCAAGATCACCACCTTACCGTTCATGTCCAACAATGAAGTGTACCGTGACTTCAAGGAAGGTATTACCATTGCCAAGGAAACTCCCAAGATCATGAAGAAGAAAGAAAAGGTAAAGAATCCACACAAGATCACCGTCACCAAGTATGTCAATATCGGCGAGGCCGAGCCATTGGAACTCAACATCAAGAGAGAAGTGCCAGTAAACTCGCGTGTGACAGTCGACTTGAAGAACAAGACCATTGTTTCGCCCTTGGAAGCTTACGGTGTCGAGGGTAACAAGTCCAGCTTTGGCTATTATATTCGTATGAGCAAGCGGTTCAGTTCGGTATTCACCGAGAGTTCGGTGGCCGAGGGCTATTCTTCGAGTATATACGTCAACTGTGACGATTTCTTCAACACCAACCAAAAGTTCGACGAGCTCAAGCAGGTTCCCGAGCTCGATGTTGCCCAAGTCGGCTCTGGCAATGTGTTGTTGGTGTTGGGCAACTACAGGGACTTACAGGCAAGCTTCAAGCAGGACAAAGCCAACTTGGAAGGCGTTGAAAACGTGGGTCAGATGTTTGATGGACAGTTATCCATTCCTAAGGGTGTGAGGATAGAAGACGGCTTGTTGATAGCATTGACCAAGGTCGGTGGTTTGTAATATAGACTTCGCATCCCAAAAAGGCAATGCGGAACTTTTGTCTCGGCTTGACTACATATTTTTAGAAAGTCTCGCTAGCAGATGTCAACTCGTAGCTGTGCGGGGGCGCACGGGCGGCGGTGAATTGATCCAATTAAATTGTACTTTCAGTGTGTAGACTACTCTCATTTCGTTATCTACGCTTCTACTTGTTTCTAGGTAAAACTGGGTTGAGTTCCAATCTCAGGGGGCACTTGTTTGTATTTCTAAAAAAAGAGTTCTAGACCACAAAAACATAAACAAACACAGTGCAAATCGTTTCTTTTGTGTGGACTACCTGCAGGATAACACTCTATAAAGAAAAACCTTCAATTTGTGCACTTGCGTCAAGTTCACCAACACTCGAAGTTCTACACTCGTTAACGATGCAATTCAAATACTTAACTGTTTTGGCTTCTGTTGTTGCCTCAGTCTCCGCCCTTGGCGATCTTGCATTCAACCTTGGTGTTCAGGACAACAACGGTAACTGTAAGACCGCTTCCGAATACCAAAGTGACTTCAACAACTTGCAGAGTTACTCCAAGATTGTCAAGACTTATGCTGTCTCTGACTGTAACACCTTGCAAATCATTGGCCCTGCTGCCGAATCTGCCGGCTTCCAACTTATGCTCGGTATCTGGCCTACCGACGATGCCCACTTCCAAGCCGAACAACAAGCCTTGACCGACTACTTGCCAAACATCTCGGTTAGTACCGTCAAGGTCTTCACCGTCGGCTCCGAAGCTTTATACAGAAATGACTTGACTGCTCAACAGTTGGCTGACGACATCGCTACCATCAAGACCTTGCTTAAGGGCATCAAAGACAAGAACGGCCAATCTTATGGTGACGTCCCTGTCGGTACCGTCGACTCGTGGAACGTCCTCGTTGATGGTGCATCTCAACCAGCCATCAAGGAAGCTGACTTTGTCTTCGCCAACGCCTTCTCCTACTGGCAAGGACAAACCAACAACAACGCCTCCTACTCATTCTTCGACGACATCATGCAAGCTTTGCAAGTCATACAAACTACCAAGGGTTCCACTGACGTCGAATTCTGGGTCGGTGAAACTGGCTGGCCAACCGAAGGTACCGCTTTTGAATCTGCCCAACCATCTGTCGACAACGCCAAGGCTTACTGGCAAAATGCCATTTGTGCCATCAGAGCCTGGGGTATTAATGTGGCTGTTTTTGAAGCATTTGACGAAGCATGGAAGCCAAACACCTCCGGTACTTCTGATGTTGAAAAGCACTGGGGTGTCTGGGACTCCAACAACAACTTGAAGTATCCTATTGGATGTAGCTTTGATTAAGCTCGTCTGATCTAGCTAGTGATACCCGTTCATCATATAAAAAATTGCTTTTCTTTACCGATTTCGATCTTCTTTCTATCCAGTTTTGATATCTTAGATAGTTTAAATATAGTATTGCTTATGATATCAATGTATGAATCTTTGTAATGGCAATAATTGTCTGTTAAAGCAGGTAAATTTTAATGCCATATGTCTGCTTCTTCCAATTTAACGTATATCAAAAAGACTTCGTGGCCAAGCTGGTTAAGGCGTAAGACTGTTAATCTTGAGATCGTGAGTTCGATCCTCACCGAGGTCGCTTAGTTTTTTTTGCAACTAATTTGATTATTATACAAAACAAAAAGCAAAGAAGTAACTCACTCAGGAACGAGTAATTTGTCTAAAGACATAAATGAAATGGACAACTTTTTGCAAAATTTTTGATTGAGAACAAAAACAGAATGGCTGAGCTAGTGATCGTAGGTCTGGTCAAGAATTTTGCTCGTAAAAATCAACTAGATACGAGCTCGTCGAATTCTTAATCAAAAGTGAAAAATTAGAAAGACGGCAGAGGAACGAGTCAAACAATTTTATTGAATGGTCCGGTGGGTGTCTGCGTCAGGGGGAATCTGAAATCGCTCGTAAAGTAATGGCGTCGAGATCAATTTATATGAATCGAATCCTACAATTGAGTAAGTATTCGGTGGAATATATTGTATTGGACTAATGAGAGACCTCGAGTACCTAGTTTTTAATCTAATGAATTCAACGTCTTTTTGATTCACATTTTTCTACACTATTTTCTCTTGAATATCCAAATTTAGTCATTGCGAGCTTTCATTATTTTGCATCATTGTGGTGTCTTACCTCAAATCTGAGTAATACATGTAATTATGCTTCGATAACAATTCAAGCATTCACATATCCTTTTATTCGTGTCCCGATTTTCAAAATATCAAGAATAGGTAAGACTCAATATTAAATTTATTCTTCGTTACCTTTAAGAAAAAAATGATCTACCCGATACAACTGTGCTATTCAACATAACAATCTAGCAATCCAGTAACTGCATGTTTATGCAAAAAAGAATGCGCAAACCCGGAATCGAACCGGGGGCCCAACGATGGCAACGTTGGATTTTACCACTAAACCATTTGCGCATTTGAATGACTAAGAAAAGAAAATTAAGTCTGGTTGTTAAATGCAAATTTCTTCATATACATATGACGTACTTGAATAGTCGGAAACAATAATTGATTTTACTTCATGGTAAATGGAAGTTAAAAATAATCAATTGCTTCCTCAGCCCAGTCAAGAGTACCCAAATCGTTAGAGCATTTGCTTCAGCCCGAGCCCAAATACCAGCCCGTATTTACATTGGTGTTGGGGGAATTTCCCTTGCATCATAAAGCAACAAAATGCGTCCCACTACACGGTTAATTGTCAAAATTGTATATTTTTGCAGTAAATAAACTAATTTCGAAAAAAATTAAAAACTTGCTCCATCATTGCAAAATTATGGAGCAGCAGTAACAGCAGAAGCCAAAGCAGTGCTGTCAGATTCAGGGATGAACCAGTATGGAGATGGAACACCAGCAGACGAGCAAGCAGAGTTAGCAGCAGCAGTTGCAGTAGCAATTTGTTCGCCCTGACAATTCTCAGCAATACAAGAAGCGACCTTGTCTCCAAATTGAGGCATGACACACAAACATCCGGTGTCCCAGTATGGGCATGGAGTGTTAGAGGTGTCCTTGTTTTCGTACAAACAACTTTGAACACATGGAGAGACCTTTCCAAAGATTGGATCAGCAAAGCCATTGATGGAAGCAGTCATTGGGACAGCTGGGTAAGTGCTGTAGTCGCTGATCGAAGGAACAGTGGCAGCGTTGGTGACAGCGGAGAAAAGGAAGGCAGTAGCGTAGATAACGAATTGCATCTTGAAGTTTTGAGTTTGAGGTTTGTGTTGAAGATGGAAGAGAGAGGAGGTTTACCACAGCAGTATTTATACTACAATATGCCTCTAGTTGTGCTCTCAACCCATTGGCCGTTGGCGTAGTGTCGACCGATGGGAGCCGAGCTGGTAATGTCGTATCGGCTTTTAAGCAAACTGTCCTATCGGACACCAGTTTCCCCTCTTGACAGCAAAAATTGTAAATGGATTAAAGGTTAATATTGCCGTTTTGTTGTTCGTTTGTGCATCTACATTTGTGCCAAACGGATATTTATTATTTTACTACGATTGTCTTCCACAGCCTCCAAAATAAATACTTGTGAAACAAAGGTAACCTCAAGAAATTATAATACTTTATTCATAAATTGACGTACCATAAGTAAAAATAGTATTGACTTGTTTAATCAATTGGTCAAAAATTTTGCTACATCGGATTAACAGAAATATTTTTTCGGGGGTATCGGGTTTGGTGGTTCGGGCGATGTTTCCATGGGTTACTTGAAAGTATCTTGAGCTGGATTGGACGGACAGTTTGTATTTGTAAGTGGGTTACAAGTTGCAGAAACAATAACCGAAGGAGCCTAAGACTAAGGTAAAGTATTTCATTCTTGACAAAATTTTGGATGGCTCAATGGGGGCACGTTGGAGTGATCCTTGTGCTTGTTGGCATGGAACCCACGATAATTCTCTTTGAGATTCGACTTGGGAATATCATCGATTTCTGATGGTTGTTCTGAGTTGTCGTTGTAAGGGACAGATATGGAAGAGCCTGGGCTGTAGTTTTTTAAGGTGTTTGTCTGTGCGTTTTGGTCGCTTTTATAAAAGTTATATAATTCTACAAAAATAAGAGAGGTTTTATCAAAAGTCAAATAATTGTGAGATGTAATCAACGCTAAAGTGATCATTGCTAAAATTATTTTGTACGAGGCTATTCGTGACACTAAATGAATTAAGGTTATGTCGTTTGTTGATCTTGTTGCAAAATTCAGAAGTATCGATTTTTCGCGGCCAGATCAATAAAATGCTGGCTCAAATCTAATCATTGCGTCAAAACTCTTTTATGAGTTTGGTGACTCACCAAAGCTTTCAAAAGAATATACAAATAAGATTGTGCTGCCAGGTTTGGGTAGATTCCGTTGGTACTCGGCTAATGAGTAGAACAGCCTGCTTCTATTGTCTTGCATTTCTTCTCGCACTGATAATCTACAACTTGCCTGCGTCGAAGCTTATCTGAAACCAAGTCACGTGCGTACTCCGTCAAATCTAATTCTAAACGATCATCACTTATTCCACACAAATTGTTACTTATTCTCCAAGTAGAGATACCCTTATAGAAATTAGTCCCGGAATAGCACACGGTCTAGACTCACAACTTATTGTTCCTGCTTGAATTCTATTGAACATTTATCCTGATTTTCCTTTACCTTACCGAGCATTGATATCCCCCCTAACCCCGCCACCCACCATGTTTAATCTTTTATATCTAGCACAAATGGCAGAAGCACGTCCTATACGGGACCCGAATCTGGAACCTGGATATGATGCTCCTCAAATAGGGCTTGATATTTTGTTTTACGCGGGGCTTTCGATGTTGTTTATTTTAATTTCCTCTATTGTTGGCTGTTTGTTGTCGTGGATGTTTAGAAGTCGCCAGTTGTCCGAGGACGAATTATTAAGAGAAGAAGAGAACCAGGCATATCTTGAGTTGGACTCTGATGAACAAGAACTTTACTTCCAGAGTAAGGACTACTTACTTGCAAATCCGTTTATTCGTGGCGAACTTACCCTTTCGCAAAACTTGGCCATCCAAGACAAGGGAATCAGTGCATTTGAGTTCCAGAAGGACCAAATGCTTACCAATAATGACCTTATGATTATAAACAGATTCGAACTCAATTTTTTCAAACAGTTTGAGTGCTGTACGCAAACCAACTTACCCATTCCCATGAAGAACGAGGTGTACTACTTTGAGAGCAAGATATACTCACTTCCGGATCCAGAAAATACCACTATTTCTATTGGACTTGCAATCAAGCCCTATCCATGGTTTAGATTACCCGGTAGACATTTACATTCGATCAGTTATGACTCGGATGGATACAGAAGATACAATAGTCCATTCAAGTTTGCGTACGAACCACCTTTCCCCAAGCTTATCGAAGGTGATGTTATTGGCATCGGATACCGTACCAATAGTGGTACTGTATTTTTCACTAGAAATGGGAAGAAAGTGAGTGAATCCAAGATTGGCGGACATGTCAAAAACTTCAAGTTGGCGCAGCATGGCCAGCTATACCCTACTGTGGGTGCCAACAACTTGTGTTCAGTGCATGTCAACTTGGGACAGAGGGGCTACGTGTTCATTGAAGGAAACATTAAGAAGTGGGGCTATGCGCCAATTGAAGGCAATGGACCTGCTCCGCCCGCATACAATAAATTCAATGGTGACATTTTACTTGAAAGATCCGAAGTCGACGACGATAACAACGATCTTAGTGAGCGAGATGATGACTTTCCTCCTAACTTTTGGGAGGTTCATGGGCAATCATCCAAACAGGAAGTGTTGATGGACGACGATGATAGTAATGAGAGTTCAGGGCGTGTTGATCACGACAAATTCAGCTATAATGCATACAGTGATGTGAACTCAACGGATGAAAGAATAACGTTGGCGACTTTAGCGCCTCCTCACGTGCCTCCTTCGTACGATGAACCTGACGGGAATGAAGACGAAGGTGGAGAAGGTGGTGCTACTATTGGATCAAATGCAGTCAATAACGATGATGAAGTGTATGACGAGGGCAATACGACTTTCAACACTATGAACGAGTACTTTGACCAGCCACAGCCTGGTTCATTCACACAGGCAGGCGTTTTGCAAGATGACGAACCAGAGTAGGTAACATAATAAACAGGAGCACAAAAGGAGAGCAGTTGTAGCAAATCACGTAATAATGCCAAGCCGGCAGCTCCGATGCGCCATCATTCCATTGGCGTCGGACGGCCGGCTGCGGGGCGCAATGTGGAAAGAATTTTCGCGGTTTCCCCACAAATTTCGCTCACATCTCGGAGTCGGAGACATTGCAACACGAGTGCAGCTTCCGTAGTAGAAAACGCATAGTTGAAGTTAATAATATCTTTTGAGGCAGATCTGACCGGGTAAGTTTACCCGAGTGGAGTACCCCAGAAGTTGCATTTTCCAACAATATAAACAGTTTCCCCACAACTGGGCCGCTATTTTTTCGCTGGGGTTGTGGGCATTAAATACTTTTGTGGAGCAACGGCGATTACACAAAAAACCGTAAGGCATTTTATGAAATGTGGAGACGGAACAGCAATTCCGTATATAAGAGGCTCGATTTCTTATCAGACCAATAATTGACCAGGATTCAATCAATCTAATCTCTAACTCTCTACCTCCACCCTTACCAATTAGGCAATTGCCCTTCACTCAAGTAATTGCTGCAAATCGCCATGATTCAAAAATTCATTTGTGTTCCCAAATCAGACTACGATGTTTTGATTATTTCCAACGGAACAATTGCCCAGATTGAGTCGACCTTGTCGACAATCAACCACATATCCGAGCACGAAATCCCCTCCAACTCGTCCATAACCTACCTTGATGATTTCCTGCTGCTCATCAGCCACATAGACCTCAACTACCCCAACAAGTTGTTTTCAGGCAAGGTGTTATTTATGTTTTTCAACGGCTTGGAGTATATCCAGGACTTTTTGTCGAGCTTGATCGACCACTACAACAAATGCATGTTTGTTGGCCGCGACCCCAACCACTACAGCCAGTACAAGGCCCAGCACAAATACATGCAGAAGAACCCCGTGTTTGAACGGTTTGAAAATGCATACTTCTACTTTGACTCGTCCATCACCAACATCAGCACAAACGATCTCTTGGACGAGTTCATGATGTTGCAGCCATTCACGTTTGACGCAGCTAGCCAGATCCCCGATGTCAACTTCAACACCATCATGACCATTGCCAACGACGTGTTGAAGAAAATGAGTTTTATGTTGGGCAGAATCAGAGGGTTGTACATTGACGATATCAACTTGTCTGGTGGAAGAAACGTGCCCTTACACTGCATGTTGCGCAACTTTCCCAACTTAGAAAGAGTGAGACTTTCGTCCGCTCTTTGATAGACTGCAAATAGAAATGATAATGAATAACCAAATGCGCGCAATTGGGTGTAGATCCGCGACTGCAACCGCTTTGGGAAATTTCCCGCATCGCTATATAAATCTAATATCTAACCTTTAAACCAGCAAGTAGCCATGCTTCTATTAGTCACCCTTGCAGCAGTTGTACTAGGCTTGTACTACTGGAGGAAGAGACAACCCGTAGCGGTTGAATCCGCTGTGGTCCGCGACTTTCCTCCTTCCACCCTCGCATGGGACGAAACAGAACCGCTCCCCATTCGTCCGTTTGTCAATAAGCGGAACTTCAACCCTTCAATGGGGATCCGTAATATGGCAGACACGGCACACGATTGGCTTCTTGTGGACAACAATTACCTCGAACAGACGAAACTCCGCAAGAAACACACCACAGAAAGGCCTGAAAAGACCACCCTGGCATACAATAACTCCGAAACCACACAGGCAGTTAAGGAATACTACAATATTGTCACCAACTTTTTGCTCCAGCGGTACCCGCAATATTTCCGCGCCAATGGGGCCGGAATGATTGAAAATCTTATCAATGGCGAGTCCTTGCCGCAGAAGGGAGCGCATCACTCCCTGCAGGAACTTGTACATTTTTTGGCTGCGAATCTCCAGGAAGATTTCCTCGTGTTGATTAAAGATCATCCGGATGGTGAGTACATTCTTCGAGCTAGTGTTACGGGCTTTCCAGCAGGCTTTGATCCCAGCCACAATCATAACAAGCCAATATCGTTTATCCACAAACCAGTGCCGCAATACGAAAGCCGCTTAAAATCGCCCATGACCAATTTCTTCAATAAGCTCGACCCTAAACACCTCTGGATCCGCCACAATTGGTCTATCCAAACACGCAAAGAAATATTCAACCTAGACTCGCTCCATGGTCGTGAGGGCGAAGAAATCAAACCGATTCCATATGATGATCTTGATTTTGACGCTTGTTTCCTCAGAGTAGAAAGACAAATATTCTTTCGCTTACCGGTGCTGAGAGCCGTAATCATGACAATCAGAACATACGTGACTCCCCTCAAAAAGTTGAAGGAAGAAGGTTTGGCAGCAGAATTGTCTCGTGCCATCGACCTGTTGCCAGATGATCTTGCCTTCTACAAACGCCGTGGGGCTTGGGGTGAAGCTGTAAAACAATACTTGGCTGAAAAATAGACACTTTTTTATGAAAACAAACGCATATGAATCTAATATTTACTCATTTAATTTGACATAGTTGGCTGGGAACAATCCAACCTCGCCAGACTTTGTATGCTTTCCAGACCACCAGTCTTCGTCAACGAACTCGATTTCCACAATAACATCTCCTTCACTAAAACCAATTTCATTATCTTCATCCTTCTCATAGTCGTATTCAGCAACAGCACTAGGGCCTGCAGTAGCAGCTGGGGCAGCAGGCTTGGCTGCTTCAAGCTCAGGTGCAGCTGGTGGTGCAACAGATCCCTTTTCTTCGTTCAAAACAACGTAAGCAGCTGGGAACAAACCAACTTCTCCCGAGTTACTGTGTTTACCAGACCACCATTCTTCGTCCACAAAGTCAATCTCGACAATAAGATCGCCTTCAGCAAATCCAATTTCATTATCTTCGTCTTTTTCATAATCATAAGCAGCAACAGCACTTGGTCCAGCAGTCTTGGTTTCTGTACTATTTCTTGAAGGCAAGACAGGAGCAGCAGGTTCCTTCTTTTCTTCAGCAGGAGGTGGTGGCAAGTTACGCACTGGCAAGGATGGCGCAGCTTCTTCTTCTTCCTCTTCTTCTTCAGGTTTAGGTTCAGGAACAACATTTCTCACTGGTGGTGGAGGCAAGTTGCGCGCTGGTAACGAAGGAACAGGTGCTTTTCTTTCCTCTTCCTCTTCCTCTTCCTCTTCTTCCGGTTCAGGAACTACCGTTCTTACCGGTGGTGGGGGCAAATTGCGTGCTGGTAATGAAGGAACAGGTGCATTCTCTTCTTCTTCTTCCTCTTCTTCCTCTTCTTCTCTCTTTTGGACAGGTGGTAATTGTCTCTTTGGTGGTGGAGGGAAAGAGCCAGTAGAAGGCTTGATCAAAGCTGGCTCATCGTCGTCCAACTTAGTATTGGCAAATTTATCAGTCAAAGCAGAGCTGTCACCCTCATCTTGTTCGGCAGTTTCAGGAGATACAGACTTGTACTGACCTCTCTTTTCGGCCCAAATTTGAGCTGGGGTTTTGCCACCTTCAGCACCAAAATTTCTAGACAAACCACCAACCAATTTATCAGCCTTGTTAGAAGATACACCAAATGAAGGCTTGGAGCCAAACGAAGGTGCTGAATCAGAGGATGAATCATTCGTTGGATTGAAACGAGAACCGACGGAGTGACTGACTTTATGCTTTGGCAAAGAAGTTAATCTGCCATCAGTTTCAATTGTCTTATAGGTGTTAATTCTTTCAGATAAAGGAGCACCGCTCGATGGCTCATCCTTCTTTTCTTCTGGAGCCTTGAATGGCTTGGGTTGAGACGAAATAGTGTCTGACTTTTGCTTTCTCAACTCAACAATATCAACCTTGGTTGGTTTGTAAGCCGAAGGAAGGTCCTGTAATGGCTTCTTTTCAAAGTCTCTTTCTTGGATTTCTTCTTCTCCACCCCATTCGTCGTGAGAAGCAGTAGCAACAGGCTTAGGGGCAGGCTTCACCGGCGTAGGCAAAGATGGTTTTGGGGTGATCGGAGCAATAGGCTTGCCAGTGGATTTGGGCACAAATGAAGCAGGTTTGGCCACAATTGGCTTTGTTGCAGTTGGTTTGGCCACAATTGGCTTTGATGCAACTGGAGTGGATTTGGCGGCCGATTGGATCGAGTATCTAGCACCTGCAGCAGCACCGATTCTGTGTAAGAAATCGTCGACATCCAAATCGTCTTGATCTCTGGCAGTGATCTGGACGTGGTAACCGCTCAAGACCTTGGACACTTCGGCAAAGTTTGTAGCAAAGGATAAACGAGACTTAGCAGGAGAGTTATCTGGGCACCAGCCCAACAACAAGATCTTTGATACGTCAGAGCCAGGCACTGTAACACGAGCCAAACCAAATTGGATCTGACCGTCGGAAAAGTGTTGTACAAATTCGTCCAAAGAACCATTGCCGGTTTCGTCGACTTGCAAAGTGGCGTTTCTGTCGACGGAGTAGACAACGTATGAAGTTTGGGGATCGCCTCTGACAATCTTGTCGTAGGCTCCTTGTACGGATTTCGAGTTTGTAGATAAGTCGATCTTTTCCATTGTTGCACGCGAAATCAATGGGTTACAGATCAATTGGGATTGGTAGGCTTGGAAACAGGGTACTTTCTGATGTGTATTTTGTGGGTGAGATTTGGGTGAGAGATTGCTTATATAAGCTTACATAATATGGACCAGCCATCGGTGGGTCACACCTTAACCAACGCATAGATTAGACACCACATCATGATAAAACCCGACACGTTGCCAAAGATTCCATCCAAAAAGATCTGTTGGACCGGGTTGGTGAAAAACCTTTGCGGTTTTCCCTCGCAACAAATGATGTAGAACGAAGCGTTTGTTAATGTGAACCCAATCAAGTAGAATGCAAAACCATACAACGACTCGAGCGTCAACACTCCTGAACCAACACCTAATACCAACGATGCAATGTCCTGAACATGCTGCAACTTCTGTTTGTTGACTTTGAGACTGGCTGCGTATGTAATTGTCTCCGACATGAGATGTGCAAAGTGGATGGTTGATTCTGTCAGTTTAATTTTTCGCGACTTTCGGTCTCCGGAACTGGATATTAACGAAGGCGAGCGCCACCTAAACTGGAATTATATAACTAGTGCAATTCCCACATCCACCAAAAGATTGCCACCCAATAATGGCAGACAACATAGAGATACTTAAGAGGTTTCTATTTCAATTACCTCGAAGCTCAGACTTTGTTTTCAATAAAGATGTGCGCAAACAAATACGAAGGAACTTGTTTCTAGCAGCCACCAATGGCGGGATCTTTTTGGACTGGATGTTCCCCAATGCTTACACAGACAACCAGTACAGAGAAGTGATGTTGGATCGTATTGAAAACGAATTTGAATGGCTCTTTGCCAATTATTATCGAACCAATGTCAGTAGAGATCCAAAACACGATACCCATAGTCATCACACCTTCCACGCAAATCCTTGTGCACGTATATTTCGTAAGGGTGAACCTATCTACAGATGTCTTACCTGTGGGTTTGATGACACTTGTGCCTTGTGCTCTCTTTGCTACCAGCCAGAACACCACGAAGGTCACAAAGTTCACATCACAATCTGCCAGCGTGAAAATGGCGGTGTGTGCGATTGTGGTGATCCCGAAGCTTGGGTCAAGGAATTTTACTGTCCCTATGCCTGTCACGACGACGAAATGCGAGATATGAGAAACCAGGAGCTCCCAAATGATCTTAAAATGGCCTTCTTAAGAACTATAGAAACTGCATTGGACTTTGTCATAGATGTGATGACACATAGCGATCTACAATTTGAGGAGACCATGGATGTTCCCAAAATTCAAGATAATACTACCAACAGTAGCTTGGACCCGCAAAAGTATTGTCTTGGAAGCGAATTTGAAGATGCCAAAAGTACAAAATACTTTTTAATAGTTTACAACGACCAAATTAGGCACTATAGGGATGCAGTCCAAAGAATTCATTTAGCAAGCAGGAAGGTCAAACAGTTTGCTGTTATGGTTACCGATAAAGTCCAAAATTACGGTAAGGCCAAAGTCATTGGCTCTTCAAACATTAAATTGCTCCTAGAACGTCAGAAGATCCTAAGTGCAACAGGATTAGCCACTTGCATTAGAAATGACAGAAATATCTTCCGTGAAGATATGTGCGATGAAATACTAACGTGGATTAACGATATCACCGAGAGTGAAATGTTCAAGATTAATAATAACGTCAAAAATTTATTTTGCAGTGCCTTCTGCAAGAAATGGAAGTGTGGTTTATCAATATCCCCAAATCAAACCAAAAGTGCTTATGAATACAGAGTAGGAACCTTGGATGGCTTGAAAATACCAAAAATACCTTCCAACAACGAGAGAAAATCACAATCTCATTGGAACTTTCAACCCTCTATGTGGCAATTGCCCGAAGAACTATGTCGAGAATGTGAGTATAATTTGAATGACTCAGAATACGATACACAGTCAAGTCATCTAGGTTCAAGATTACAATACTTTATCTATTTGGACATAAGATTTTGGAAATCAATTAGAAATCTGCTTCATGACATGTTTTCTAATTCATTAATTATCAACTTGGATTATAAGCATATTATAAGTTGCCAATATGTGGATATTTACCCTGTCATTTCTGATATGTTCCTTACTATGGACAGAGAACCAGAAGTAAACATAATAAGCACGTTGTCCACCCAATTGTTCACATGTCCATCCAATTCAACCTCAATTATTCAGCATGGAGACATATCAAGAATTTTTGCTTCTATCTACGGGTTTTTAACTGTGGAGATTATTAAGGCACCAGAAACTGTCGAAATTACACACGAGATATCCATGAAGAGTTTGAAGAACAGACGTTGGGGCCAAATATTCTTTGATATCGGTTACATTTTGAGCAGAAGTCGTGACTCCAAGTCAATTCTTACCAGCAACATAATACCCATGGCTTGTGATATTTTAGCCTTGTTTCAAGGAAGGCCTGTCATGAAACGTGAAAAGACAAACCACGTGGAATATGAGAGTCCTGATTACACCGCATTTTTCCATGCAATTCTGGTCATCTATCAATTTGGAGAATATATTGCGTATTGTTTGTGCAACTTAAAAGATGAAAATCCGGAAGTCAGAAAGTCCTTATCCAAAAATGCAATTAACTATGTTATTCGGTTTCTTTTGAAGTTGGAAAGAAACAATTATCCAGGCCTTATAGACGATTTGGTTGATATCAATCTTTCACCTGACAAAAAGATATCGAAAGAGTTAATTGGTGGTTATATTATCCAGGACTATCGAATCGACGAAGAAAAAGTGAGTTTTTTACATCCACTCCATTCCTTTTTAAGTTGGCTCATTGAATTATCCAAGTTTCCATCCACATCTGAGCTTGTTGAGCTATTGGAACAATCAGCAGACTCGTGTGTAGTTGGTCCATGTCAAACGATTGAGATTCCAAACACTTTGACTTCTATATTTGATTATCCAATTAGGACGATCGTTCTCATGTCTCAGATTAAAGCAGGGTTTTGGGTTAGAAATGGGTTTAGCGTGAGATCTCAACTACAACTCTATCGCAATACTGGATTGAGAGAAAGTGGATATATGAGAGATCTATTTTTAACACAGGTTTTCATCAACTCCAACAGTCCCAATTTAGTGTGCTTTTTGCTTTTTAGCCGTTGGCTATTAATGGATGGGTGGATCACCGAAAAGAATGATAAAATCGATGAGAGCCATTCTAAGTTAGCTTACGACCTGAAAACACTTCCTTATATGCTTGAAGAGTGTATGAACTTTTTCATTCATATTTTGACTGAAGATTTATACCTCAAAGGTTTGAAGAGTGAAATTATTAATGAGACCAGAATTAAAAATGAAATCATTCACAATCTTTGCTTTGGGCCTATGAACTATACTAAGTTATTATCCCAAATCCCCGACCATGTTATTGCTGAAAAGAGGTTTGATTTAATTTTAGCAGAAATGACCACCTTTATTCCACCAAAGGGAGCAAGTGACATTGGTGTTTACCTGTTGAAGAAGGAATACCTCGATCAAATTAATCCATACTATTTCAACTTTTCTACTAATACTAAAGACGATGCGATTAAATTTGTCAAGGAGCAAATTCGCAAGACGTCGAGAAAGCCAAAAGCAGAAATTGTTATTGAACCAAAATTCAGTTATGCAGAAGATTTGGGAATCTACAAGTACGTTGGAAACTTCTCGGCTTCCGCATACTTCTCGGATTTTTTGATAAAAACTTTAAAGTATGTGAAGTTAGAAGGTGCTGATACTTTTGACAGTTTACTCGAAACGGCATTGCATTTGATCCATATTTGTTCATATGAACGTACTATTAACGTAGTCAAATTTGGCACGTTTTATGATAGATTTGTTAATATCTCGGATTTCCACTGCACATCCATTGCTGTCTTGCTTTATGAAATTTTAACAGATGTGAAGTTCAAGCAACACCATGCCAAGGTTCGGTCCATCTTTAAAGTTTTTGAAAATAAGTACAATCATCTCGGAAAGATTTTGAGTGATCAAGTGTCGAATTTCGATTATAAGAAGATTGTTGATGAAAGTACCCCAGATGGCGGTGAAACGGAGTTTGAACGAAAGAAGAAGCAAGCACAAGAAAGGAAAGCGAAATTGCTAGCAAAATTTAAGAAGCAACAAAGTCTGTTTTTGGAAAATAATAATGTTGATTGTACTGATTGCAGCGATGTCGAGATGGGAGAAATTGAAGACGATGCCGGATGGAAATTTCCTGAAGCCCATTGCATTCTTTGTCAAAATACATCGGACGATGCGGGACCATTTGGGATTATAACATATGTTTCCAAGTCATCAGAGTTTAGAACTATTCCATTCGGTGATAAGTACTGGTTTTTGAAGTCATTTTCTGATAATGCCAACTTGGACGTTGAGGAAATTGAAGAAGATCAATTAAATGATAAAGCCGAACCCAAAACAGAAAACTGGAAAAATTTTATGCACAAAGTGGCCGAAAACAACGTGATTGGTCCTGGATTCTCTAGTCAAGAACATGTTGATAGCAAATTGATCTCCCTGAGTTGTGGTCATGGAATGCATTTCCAATGTTACATGAATTATTTGAATAATAACAGAAATCGCCTGAACCAAATAACAAGAAACCCACCTGAAAGTATAGACCACAAGGAATTTCTATGCCCACTTTGCAAATCAATCAACAATATGTTTATTCCCATTCTTTGGCTTTCAAATAAACGAAGCTTGCAGAAATTTTTGCAGCCACAAGAGGAAAACCCGTTTGCTCAATTGGAAAATAAGGAATTACAAGATCCATCGTGGTATGAAACATTTACCAAACAATCCGATAAAGATATAGAAGAATTATCAATATTGACCCCACAGGCAAAGCAAATGATTGTGTTAAGCTCTACTTCAGATTCATCTCCAGATCAACAGCACTTTAAACTATTACTTAGTAATATGTTTCAAATTTCGTCATTATTTTCTTTTCCTCAGGTTTTCAAGGCTGATTCGATCTTTATTTTAGTGAACACAATCAAGTCAGCAGAAATTGCTTTGAGAGGAAACTCTACTGACCTTGTGATTAACCAATTGTCAAGCAATACTTTGATAAATCTCAGAACCTTCAACGAATTCAGAAACACTAGTGTTCTAATGAAGATAAAGAACTGGATTCATACTCCAAACCCCAGAGGCGATGCATACGCCAAAATACTTGCAAACATATTCTCATTATCGTTACGCTCCATTGGTTCCTCAATTTTAGAGGCAGATTTCTTTGAGCTTTTGGTCAATATACTACCACTTCCTTCCGCAGGGTTTTCCTTCAATTCCATATTGAGAACTTGTCTTTTGGGTCATTTGATTCAGAGTCTTAACATCATTATAAAGGAAATTATGAAACACGATTATTACGAAAGCAACGAGTATTCAATTTTAGATGTTCCCGTTATTGCTAACGTTCCTTACGAATTTTTGCAAGCAACAAAGCAAATTATCCAGAAAATAAGTCCCGAGATCAATCCCGAGTTGAAGGATCACGATAGGTTTGCGCAAGTTGTATACACGATGGTAGTGAAAGCGACGACTCCATTTTTGAGAAGATCTGCAATATTTGCTTTTATTCAATGTGCCGAGACCGAGACCTATGACTTTTCTGCTTTGGACGAGATTCCATTAGAAGCCGACAAGCTTTGCAAGTTCATGAACGTTGCTACAATTGGGGAATATATGGAAGCCATTGTTTCAAAAGATGATAGTTTAGAACACACTGTGTTTAACAAATTTGTGTCTTCCAAAGGACCTAACCTAATAACTGAAATTTTGGGGGTCAGAAAAACATTAGAGTACCCCGGTATAACTCGCTTGGCTGATTTGCCAGAAAGATTAGACTTTTTCTTCACGAAATACTACTATCTGGACAAATACAACAATCCTCATTTAAGTATAGAGGACCCAGCTGTTTGCTTGTTCTGCGGAGAAGTCGTTGATACTCAAAAGCCTGCAATAGGTTGCAAAGTGGGTCAATGTACCACACATTTCATGAAAGAATGTGCTAGCGAAGTAGGAATATTTTTGCTACCCAAGGAACGAAGTTTGTTACTTTTGCACAGAAATGGGGGTTCATTCTACAGTGCTCCGTATTTGGATATCCATGGCGAGTTGCCAAGCGACACCAAGAAGGGTAAAACTCTTT
The DNA here is from genome assembly GCA_030558095.1 of Teunomyces funiuensis. Lineage (NCBI taxonomy): Eukaryota > Fungi > Ascomycota > Pichiomycetes > Serinales > Debaryomycetaceae > Teunomyces > Teunomyces funiuensis. The sequence continues at coordinate 335,695 of JAJMRW010000008.1, read as the reverse complement.
ACTTGAACAAAACGAGATATAAACATTTCATTAGGAATGTTTGGCTTCAACATTCTATACCTGATTTTATTGCTCGGAATTTAGATAGTGTCATGGACGCTGGTGGATGGGACACCTTATAAATATCTATAATATAATCACCAGAGGAAATTGTTAATATCTTCCTCAACATATAAGCCCACTTCATCATCAGTTTCGTCGTCGTCATCTTCATATTCAGATTCCATCATGTCTCTCACGTCGGCAAAATTTTCAGGTTCTCTGACGCTGACCGAATTTCTCGTTATGAAGCCATATAAGCCTTGATTTAACCAAAGCTTGTTCAAATATTCGTATCTGAATTGATTCAAAGTCGCTTTACCTCCCGATTGAGGTCTTCTTACCTCACCATGTTTTGTCAAATACGGAGCTGGAACCTCAATGCTGTTGCCCAAGTAATTGCACATAGTAAGGGTATTAGCTCTTGGGTTATAGAATATGCCACAATAACTGGTGCAGCGGAACATGTGTTGGAAATGAGCCTGCGGTGTTTCTTTGATTTTTTTAGCACAATGTAAACAGATGATCTTCTCATAACTACCGGAGATAGGAACGGTATCGCTGTCCAATACACAGGAGTTGTAATCATCTGGCATCTCAATCAAATGGACGACCCCTGGATATTCCAAGGTCAAAATAGAATGGTCAAAGTATTTCGGAATCTTAGCGCTAACAATTATTTGGAAATTGGTAAAAAGAAAGTCATTAGTGGCATGAGTTCTATCTTCCCCAAGTTCAAGAATTATTTCATCCAACGTTGGAATATCCAATGCTCTTGCAAGAATGTCAGTTGATTCAAGATTTTCTTTGCCATGCTCCTCGATTTGTTTCTGTAAATTCTTCAAAGATCCAGTACTCTCATGCACATTATCTCCCAAGCTCTTTGACGTGAGGATATCTTTAAATATGACAAGCTGTCTCAAAAGTGGCAATAGAAGTCTGTTAGTTGCATAATATAGCCTTACGACCAATTCCTCGTTAATTTCATACTCATCTGCATAATCTTGGCTTAAAACATGGAAAACCATCGAGTTGAACTGGGCGAAAACAACAGGATCAATTGAATCCATAGGATAGGCAGGAAGACTATCAAATATATCCTCATCGCTTGTAAGACGCAATACCATTGAGAAAAGAATGATGGCAATAGCCTTAGTAATTCCGAATTTTGCAATAGTCGTAAAGGATTCATCTGTTTGGAAATATAGAGCAATCACTTCATTGAACACCCCGTCCATGGGCAATCCATCACTCCAAAAGGCTTCAATCTCATTTAACAAACTATCCTCCAATCCAAAAATACTGGAATTCAGTCTATGCTTGAATAAGAATGCTCGTATTTGGACTAACGACTTAAGAAGAGTTTTGGTCGAGCCAGGAATCTGATCTAAAAAGTCAGCTAATCTCACTGTTCCACCTAATCTTGCAGCGATTTCATTCATACGAATGGTATCAGCGATCATTTCGGAGATGTTTTGCACATCATTGAAGAACGAATCACTTGGTGTAATTGTTGCATTGTATCTGTTATCAGCTGTCGAATTAACAAAGGTGGTCACTGGTTCTGCGAGAGCAGTAACTTGCTTCGAATTGGAGTCCTTCGGAAAATCTTGATGCATAAGGGCACTGACCAACTCTTGAGATTTCATGGTGTTTGTTGCACTAACAATTTGATTATATTTTTGATTGACTGGCTCAAAATTCATTTGTTCCTCTTTCATACCTCCTCCATCAATTGGGGAGATGTAGCTCGGTACAAACAAACCATGAACATTACGACAAAGAGGGCAACGGAAGAACTGCGATCCACCTGCATTGCGTTTTGCTTGCAGATAACAGGAGTAGTGCATACCATGTCCGCAAGTGGATAACACTGCTGCCGATATTTTCCCACTTTGGGTCCTGGTAGGTTCAGGTGAATAATCAAACCCAGAACCGTATTGATCGCAAGATTCAATAGTTCTTTGGTCATCCCAGCTTTGAAATGCAATTTTGTTGAATAGTCCCCATTTATCTTCGAGCTTCCAAAATGAAGTAGCTTTGAGGTTACTTGCCAAAAGACCAAAAGGACTTTTGACACTTTCCTGGTCACCACACAACACACAAGTTCTAAGCAGATGCTCATGCTCATCTTCGGTCTTGACTGCAGCCGAATCCTCCTCTGTTAAGTCTTTGTTCTGGTCCAAGAACTTGGCACGTTGTTTGGCAAACTTGCGCATAACTCTGTTTTTCCTTTCCTCGTTAGTCCGTTTACGCTTTTCAGCATCTGATTCAAATAATCCGGTTTTCCTCTTTTTGTATGACTGAAAATAATTTTCTCCAAAGCAGTCTATCAAATTATCAACAATTCTCTTATCTTTAGAGACCAATTCTTCCACCAAAAAGTCGGCCTTTTTAACAATACGCTTGGACATGGTGGACTCTACAATGGTCAACAAAAGGTCGCTAATTGGGATCGTGATGAAATTCTCACTCAAGTATTTCTTACCGTGCAAAATTTCGTCATCTTTCAACACAGCATGAATCAAGTGTAATAAGTGAGGAAGGTAAGTTTCATCAGAGGTATCGATGGAGACCTGCAACAATTTGTAAATTAACTTTGCAAAATCCTTTGTCTTGGTGAAACAACCAATCTTTTCATTGACCAAATCAATTTCAGACTTTTCGATTTCTGGGGATAAAATGACATCTTCCTCCTTGATTTTCTTGTTTTTTGCAATGTTTTTGGTCAACGATTCAGAAACAACTTCAAATTTGCTGGAATCCAAGTATAAACTGAGCGGATCTAACGACTCAAAATACTCTTGCTTAAGTCTGTACATGCCACTATCGACCAATGCAGTAGGTGCTTGGTAGTCAGCAATTTCGCACAAGATGTCGTCAAATTCTTCCAAGTCAGTGATTTCCGAATCCACCATACTACGGATTTCAGAATATGACTTGGGCTCATCACTCAATGTGTAAGATATGATTTGACGAGCCTTGAACATCAATTTTTCCTCCTTTGTCAACTTCATGAAAGTGCTCCTGTGAGTAAGTATGTTATAAAGGAAAATGATAAACTTTTCAGCAATTGCAAAAAACCTGTCTTCATATACAGTTTCGTCATATTTGACTTCATTCAGAAACCAGCGAATCAATTCCCAACGGTCAAGGAAGTTAAACAATGTAATTTTTGGATCATCAAAAATTGCTGCAACTTGGTTCAAGTGAAAGTCTCTAAAGTACGTTGAATCGTTCATAAACGAGTCAAAATATAAGGACGCTTGTCTTGAACAGGATATCCCATTTCTGATCCAAAACCCAATTTTAATTTGAGACCCTAACACAATGCTTCTTAATGAAATATCTGAGACTTGAGTGAATGGACGTTTCAAATTTTCAAAAATCAGTTGAAATGTGTCAAGGCCATGAGCTTGTATAAAATAGGATAACAAAGAGTTTAATGGGTTAACGAACGAAACTAGTTCCTTGCTAACTTGAAAATCAAAAATTCCTGGAGCATTAGCTTTCATTTTTCTTTCATATAAGTAGTTTAAAAGAATTTTCACATCTTCCTTAACTATTTCCGTATCGCAAGGAGCAGAGGCAACATCCTTAGTAATGTTAAGAATGGGAATTGAATATTCAAAGTGAACGACAAAATCCAAAATTTCTCTCTCCACATGTTCCCCATACTTCCTTTTCATTGGCCAGTATCCTTGAAAGTTTCGCAACAATAACAAAAACATAATGAAGTTATTTTTGTATAGGAATTTTGACGTTTCGGACCCAGTGGTATCTCTTTGTGAAAAGTGGGAAAGATCTCTAATTCCTCCGCCAATTGCTCTTTTAATTGCTCGGTAGGTCTGAGGACGATTATTGGCAATTTCAATAAAGTTCGGATAGCCACTATCAACGTTCCATGCTGCAGAATGCTCCTCAATTAACGATGCCAAGGGACCCAAGATATTGGAGATTTCATTTCTACTCAAAATATTTTTAATCGTCTTTGGACATGTAAATATTTGAGTGGAAATATTAAACACATAATCAAGTTCTTCTTCTCTATCAGCCATAGCCAAAGCTGTAAATATATTTGGATGAACTTCTAAAACCTGTTTGGCAAATATTTCTTTCATCTCTGGATCGGCAAGCACTGGTGGAACAAGAACTCGTTCTAACACCTTTCTTGGTTGCTTTGGTAACCGTATGGCAAATACCAACAAGAGTTGCATTCTTGAATTTTGAATGTGGATACTGGAATCTGTCGTTAAAATATTTTTGATCCGATTAACCATATGTTTCTCAGTGAATTCCGGCGAAACTTTGGTAGGTCCACTGTTAACTATCTTTCCGTTCCGCAAAAGACCATTCTGAAACAACAATGCATTATTTTCATCAGTGTCGCTGACGAATTCAGTCGGTACTAGCTTGTGAAACTCAAAGTTGTTATTCAAAAGTAAATGAGTCAAATTACTTCTGGCCATTGCACGGAAATGGGTATTTGGAGATTCCGATACTTCGCATAGCCAGTTTATAATGTCAAAACACACTTGCTCACGGTAATAGTCCCGTGCGCTCATGATGGTAGCAACCAACCCGCTAGTTTGTGCTCGTTTCTGAGGCTCAAGTAGCTTTATGTAGTCGTCTTCTTCCATTAAAATACATCTTCCTGAAGTCGTAATGACGTTTTCAGCCATTTCTTGAGCCTTCCTTTCGGATAAGCCTGTTGCACTCATAATAGCAGCATTGGCTTCTGTATAGGTGTGGTGTTCGTCATTCCACAAAATCAAGTACCAACATGAAGCTGTGTTTGGGTCTTCACAATCGGTCCCATATTTGGAAGATGTTAAAGATGAATAATCTGAAAGCGTCTTTGACGTAAAAGCTAGATCTTTATTGATTTTTTCTTGGATAAATGGAATAGTCTGAATGGAAAAATTCAACACATCCAAGATGTAATCAAGACAGACTCTTATGGTGACTGCTAAAGAGCGATCCATGCCCTTCATTACAGTGGAAGCTTCGTTTGCCCGACTTTGAGATTTGCAGTTCAAGTGCTTAAATGCTTCGGGATCTCCACAATCACAAATGCCGCCATTACTTCCTTTGGAGATATACATGGAAACATTGTGATTTTTGTGATCCTTCTTGTTGAAGCATTCCACACACAAAACACATGTATCGTCGAAACCACACTCTTCACATCGATACACAGGTTCACCATTCTTTAAAATTCTTGCACAGGCTGTATGGGGTGGATGGGAGTATGGTGATTGCAAAATCTTCTTGTAAAATTGTGGAATCTTGTTTGCTAAAACGTCTCTGTGGAATTCATCATCAGTACTACCGTATCCCAGGTGATGAAGGGATACACCAGGAAAGAGTTCATGCAGTCTTGAACCTTGATCAGTTGCGGCATAATATAACGCCAGGTAGACAATCCTTTTGATCTCCTTTGGGTCACGGCTTGTGACTTTGGCAGGTAGCTCTGCTAAGAAGTGCGCCAAAGAACTACCAGCTGAATTTAAGTCATTCATTGTGCTGAATGAATTGATAGCTGTTGTCACAAGCTTTTGACCGCTTTATTAATAAAGTTGGATTAGTGCACCTCTTCTCCGGCATATAACGCAAATCACAACGACATTTTTTTCCGGTTCGGATGAAAAACCAAGAAGCGTTTTTGGCGTCAAGATTAAAGCTCAACAACTACGTAGTGCCAACATGTCTGATACACTCAACCCTACCGAACAGTACGAGTTAATTACTAAAGGGTTACAAGAAGTCTTGAACGGTCAAATCATCAAGGATGTTTTGGAAAAGGAACAAAGACCTGTGAAGATCTATTGGGGAACTGCTCCAACCGGAAAACCACACTGTGGTTACTTTGTGCCCATGATCAAGTTGGCCCATTTTTTGAAGGCTGGGTGTGAAGTCACTGTTTTGTTGGCTGATTTGCATGCTTATTTGGACAACATGAAGGCACCTTTGGAAGTCGTTCAATACCGTGCCAAGTACTACGAATTTGTCGTTAAAGCCATTTTGCAGTCGATCAACGTTCCTATTGAAAAATTGAAGTTTGTTGTTGGTGCTGACTACCAATTGAGTGCTGAATACCAAATGGATCTTTACAAAATGTCCAACGTTGTGTCCCAAAACGACGCCAAAAGAGCTGGTGCCGATGTTGTGAAGCAAGTTGCCAACCCTTTGTTGTCTGGTTTGATTTACCCATTGATGCAAGCAATTGACGAACAACACTTGGGTGTCGATGCCCAATTCGGTGGTGTTGACCAAAGAAAGATTTTTGTTTTGGCCGAAGAAAACTTGCCAAGTTTGGGTTACAAGAAGAGAGCGCACTTGATGAACCCTATGGTTCCAGGTTTGGGCCAAGGTGGTAAAATGAGTGCTTCCGATCCAAACTCCAAGATAGACATTATAGAAGATCCTAAGATTGTTAGAAAGAAGATCAACAGTGCTTACTGTGCACCAGGTGATGCCAAGGACAATGGTTTAATTGCTTTCCTTGAAAACATCGTTAAACCAATCCAGGAATTGAAGTCCGGTGTTGATGGTACTTTCAAGTTGGAGATCGACAGACCTGAAAAGTACGGTGGTCCAATTTCATACGATTCCATCGAACAATTGAAGGCTGACTACGCTGCTGAAAAATTATCGCCAGTCGACTTGAAGTCTGGTGTTGCTGATAGAATCGTTGAATTATTGGCTCCAATTAGAGCTGAATTTGATGCTAACAAAGAATTCCAAGATGTGCAAGAAAAGGGTTACCCAACTGTGCAACCAAAGCAAGAAAAGAAGGTCAAGAAGGTCAAGAATAAGGGATCTAGATACCCAGGAGCTGGAAAGACCGACTCTGCTACTCCAGAACCAGTTGCAGAAGTTGCTTCCAAATTGGAAGAAACCAAGGTTGAATAAATCTAAATCTGTATTATGTAAAATTGCACACCATTATTATGTAAGCTGATTTTAGCCAATCACGATTGAATCGAAATTTTCCATAAGCATACTGATGAAAAAAATAGAGACTCCACTAGTTAAGAAGAATCTTATACATCAACAATGGTAAGTAAAAATGCAGAAACGGGATGACATGGCTATATATCCATACGACTGCTAAGGAGTTAAGGATATTTCTGAATCGATAGTTACTCCATAAAACCTTAAAAAGTCTGTTTCAATTGAAGTGCAAGTGTCCTAAAGAAAACAAAAATACAAGAAGACAAACCAAATCGGTCTCTGAAATTCCTCAAACCATTCAATCCATAACCATCAAGAGTAGAGTCATTGTTTGTTGTTGTGACATACAAGGGGATTTCGCTTAAAAAGTTACCAAAGAAGTATCTGTTCCAAAGAACAACAGCAGCAACTAATGGAATACAGAGATTCACAAATACAGACTTTTACTGCTCGTATCATCCAACAATACGTCATTCCCGCTACACTTTGTAGCGTTTGAATTCTTAACCTATTTACTAACAACAGTCCTTCTTTTCTTTATTATACAAGAGAAACTCCATCTACGTTGCTTCTATCTTTGCCGGTGCATTTGCCTTCCAAGGTTTCTTTGATGTTGCTGTCACCAACTTCTATGAAAAGCACAACAAGGGTAAGTTGTGGAAGGATGCCAAGGTCAAGTTCCTTGAAGGTGGAGACGAAGATGACGACGAATAAGCTATTCTTGTAGAAAAATACTGCATTAGGTTAGACCCTATTGGTTCCTGTTAAGTTAATATACCGGCTTAGTATAATTGATATCTTTAGCTACCATTGAAATTCAGCAGCTGTTGAATACATTGAAGTGTAGTGAGTAGTAGATTTTCCACGTGATTTGTGTTACTTTTGCGATGGATTTTGCTATAGCGAACTTAGCATATCACTAAGCAACTGACTATACAAACTAAACATGGCTGTAATTAATCAACCCATGAGTCAGATTCGGCTCACCAATGTCTCATTGGTGAGAATGAAGAAAGGAAAGAAACGGTTTGAAATCGCCTGTTATCAAAATAAGGTTCAAGATTGGAGACTGAAAGTTGAAAAAGATATCGACGAGGTGTTGCAGATTCCACAAGTTTTCATCAATGTGTCTAAAGGACAGGTAGCCAACAATGAAGATTTGCTTGCAAGTTTTGGAACTACCAAGCAAGATGAAATCATCCAGGAAATATTAAACAAGGGTGAAATCCAGCTTAATGAAAAGGAAAGAACGGCCAACTTACAACAGAAACAGAATGAATTCTTGAACATCATATCTACGAAATGCATAAATCCACGCTCAAAGAAGAGATATCCACCAACTATGATTCAAAAGGCTTTAGATCAATTGAAATTCCATTTGAATCCTACCAAGCCAACCAAATTACAAGCATTGGATGCCATCAAGTTGTTGGTTGAGAAGCAAATCTTTCCCATCGCTAGAGCCCAAATGAAAGTCAAAATCGTGCTTACTCGTAAAGCACACACCAAGGTCTTTAAGACTGAACTTGAGCCTATGATTGACCATTTGGTCCACGAGCTGCAGAATGATAAATTTTACCAATGTGAGGGTATCATAGATCCTATAAATTACAAGAAGATCTTTGAGTTGTTGGAAGGCGAAACGGCTCAGATTTCTAAAGGTGAAGGATCCATTGAGGTGTTGGATATGGCCGCAGTTAAGGAAGATTAGTCTATAAAAATGGGTGTATATTTCAGCATATGACGGTAAATTTCAGTACGCACACTTCAATCAAAAATTTTTCAAAAGGATGAGATAACATCACAGTAGATCCCACAGAACATGTCGATTGTTTTACCATCTTCAAATAAGTCCGAGTCTTTCAAGGCCGTGTCTAAATACTCTGCACCAGTTCGTCGTCCAATTGAACCAGTTGGTCGTTTCTTCTTGGGCCATGCCAGCAGAACCTTAAGAGGCCACACCTGGTCCGAACACGAAAAGTTGGAAGCCGAAAAGAACGTTAAGCAAGTCGAAACCAACGAAGACGAAGACTTGGGTGACGAAGAACAAAGTGAAGAATTGTTGGCCCACGATCCAAGAGAATGGAAGTCCGCTGACTTGTACGCTGTTCTTGGTTTGTCCCATTTGAGATACAAGGCCACTGAAGACCAAATCAGAAGAGCTCACAGAAAGCAAGTGTTGAAGCACCACCCAGACAAGAAGTCTGCAGCTGGTGGTTTGGACCAAGATGGCTTCTTTAAGATTATTCAAAAAGCGTTTGAAGTTATGTTGGACTCCAACAAGAGACAACAATACGACTCTGTTGACACCAACGCTGACGTGAAACCACCAGCACCAAAGTCCAAGTACGATTTCTTCGAGGCCTGGGCTCCGGTCTTTGAAAGCGAAGCCAGATTCTCCAAGAAGGGACCACTCCCAGCCTTAGGTAACATTGATTCTACCAAGGAAGAAGTTGACAACTTCTACAACTCCTGGGGTAAGTTTGATTCCTGGAAGACCTTTGAGTTCAAGGATGACGATGTTCCAGATGACACTGCTAACAGAGACCACAAGCGTTACATCGAGCGTAAGAATATCTCCAACAGAAAGAAGTTGAAGCAAGAAGACAACAAGAGATTGATAACCTTGGTGGAAAGAGCATACGCTGAAGATCCAAGAATCAAGTTGTTCAAGGAAAAGGCTAAGCAAGAAAAGGAACAAAAGAAGTGGGAAAGAGATGCTGGTTCCAGAAAGGCTGCTGAAGAAGCTGCTGCTAAGAAGGCTGCTGAAGAAGAAGCCGCCAAGAAGGCCTCCGAAGAAGCTGCTTCTGCTAAGGCTGACTCCAAGAAGGCCAAGGAAGCTGCCAAGGCTGCTAAGAAGAAGGCTAAGAGAAGTGTCAGATCTGCTGCTAAGGATGCTGAATACTTTGGTGATGCTGCTAAGGCTGCTGACATTGATGCTGATGTTGAATTGTTGGTTGAAAAGTTGAGCGACGAACAATTGACGAGCGTTGCTGCCAAGGTCAAGGACGCCGATGCTACCACCGTTAAGGCTGCTTTGGGTGACATTGTCGCTGAATTGGTTGGTGCTGGTTCTTTGCAAGCTTCTTACTTGAAGTACTTCTCTTCATAGACATCCATTAAACGATAATACATACATTTGCTATTACTTTTTAGAATTCCTTCTCTTCCTCCTCTTCCTCCTCCTCATCATCACCAAGATCTTCTACTTTATGGTGAAGAGCATTTCCCTTTAAGTGGTAATGGGCTTTTCTCATCTCTTCAAACCGCTTATGTCTCTGTTCAGCCGTTTCCTCTTCTTCCTCGTCATCGGCGCCTTCATCGTCTGCTGCTTCAGCATCATCATTGGCCCTACTTATAAGCTCACCTCCGTTCAATGAAGAGATTCTGGTGGAGTCCACATTATCGAATTCGCCCTCCCCAAGCTCGAAGTTGGGAATCTCCTCGTCGTCGTCGCGGTAGTATTCGCCTTCTGGATTGAACCCTCCTTCGTATGGAGTCTTTGGTTCGTCAATCTTCATGGTGGCGCTTTTCTCTTGCTCTGTCTTGTACAAGTTGAGCTCGTCCCACTTCAAGTGGTCTGTATTTTCGTCCCTGGCCTTTGTTTCCGCAATCTGGGCCCGTATATGATCGCCTTCAGCGGCCTCCGACGTCAATTGCGCATTCAACCGCGTATTGTTGATGACCTCCTGGCGGTCCAAGTGGTCACTAACATTATGGGTCTGGTCCTGAGACAGCTTGTTACGCAATATTCCCTTTGGAGACATGGTTTGGTTGTGTAGAGTTGGTGGCATCATTTTTATGGAGAAGGATATGTGTGTGTGCGCGCGGCCGGTGGGTGGGTTAGCGTATCCTGCACACACGTCTGACGTCCTGCCGCCGGCAAAACATTCAAATCAAACGGCACTCAACGGCAACACCGCAACCGTGTACATAGACAAGTCAGCAATGGGGCAGGTATTCAGCTTTACCAACATCTTTTCGAAGTTGTGGGGCATAGACAAGGAGATCCGGATTCTTATTTTGGGGTTGGACGGTGCCGGTAAGACCACGATTTTGTACCGGTTGCAGATGGGAGAAGTCGTCACCACCAAGCCGACGATCGGATTCAACGTGGAAACGTTGAAATACAAAAACTTGACGTTGAACATATGGGACTTGGGCGGACAGACGTCCATCAGGCCGTACTGGCGATGCTACTACAGCAACACGGCGGCGGTGATATTTGTGGTTGATTCGACGGACCGCGACCGTATTGACGTGGCATGCAAAGAACTACAGACCATGTTGAAGGAGGAGGAGTTGCTTGATAGTGCCTTGTTGGTGTTCGCAAACAAGCAGGACCAGCCTGGCGCCATGACGGCGGCCGAGGTGTCGCAGGCATTGAACTTGACCGACCTCAAGGACAGAAGCTGGAGCATTGTGGCCTCGAGTGCAATCAAGGGCGAAGGGTTGACGGAAGGTTTGGACTGGTTGATGGATGTCATCAAGGACGAACAGTTGTAGCTACTTACGACTAGTCTTTATTAATATAGAAAAAAAATAAAACATTATCTACGTTTCTCTATCACGAACCCGTTCCAAGATTGTTCTGATCATTTCATTACCGACGCGGTTGGCATCGGAAAACATCGGACTGAAGAACGCCTGGGTTTCTTCAAACTCGTGCTTGTACAAATTGAAGCTGCCAGACGATATTATGCTGGCCCAGTTGCGTGAGGCGATGGTGAACTCCAAGTCATCGGACCGGAAGGTTGTGTCGTTGACAGCAACGTCAATGCATTCCTCAAGGAGTCCTGGTCTGCAGAACAAGTACTCTGTGACTCCCAAGAAGATTCTAAACAACGGAGTCGAGCAGATGATGTGGTCGTACGGCACGATTCCCAACGTAAACCAACTGTCGACTATGGCAAGTAGCGAGAGGTGCGAGTTGGGCTGTCTGCCTTCCGGAGGCTCCTTGCTGAGAGAGAATTTCTGGAGAATATCATCATCCAACAACAAGTTGTGGTCCGTAATGTGGCGGAAAACGGACACCTTCGCCCGCAACAAGCGTTCGGTCAACTCTTGCTTTTTCCCCTCGACCATAAGCTTGTAGATTGTGGTGACGGAGTTGGCGTACTGCAACACTTGTTCGTGTGCCGAAGGGTTCGTGATGGCCAAGCCTGCGTAGACATGCCACTTGTTGGAGAATATTCGAAGCGAGATGTTGATTTTGGCGTTTTCCAAGCCACCAATCCATTTGGGCGAGATCCATGGGTACTGGTTACTGTTCTTCCAGGCGACTCCCATTGACAAAAAGGCCGCGTGTGTCACAGCCTGGGTATCTGCTGTGATTTTATCGTGTTCTTTGGCCGAGAGATAGACGATTTTCGACTTGAGACACGAAACTAGCTGCTCGACAAAGCGAAAGCTTTCGTCGCTCGCACGGTGCTTTATGAGAACAAGCGGCTGGCCCGTTGTGTTGACCCTGGGACCGTGTAGCGAGTGCAACGACACGATATCAACGTCGGGAGGCAAGTTCAGCTCAAATGCAGCGATTTCGGGCGCTTTACATGACGTTTGGCCCCCAACAATAGCTCCCACCTTGGTCGAGGGGCCGTAGAGCGACACGATTTTGCTGATGTTTTCGGCCTCAACACTGTAGATGATATAGTCCAGGACCCTGGAGATGTAGTGGCCGTTCTTCAAGATCTCAAACTGCTCATTGGCGTACTTCTGCTTGGTGTGTTCAAACTGGTCTTCACGGTCACATCCAACGACCTTCCAGCCAGCCTCGCTAAACCTTTTGGCATAGAGATACCCCATATCTCCAAGCCCAATTATGCCAATGGTCTTGGTTGCTTGAAGGTGATCCAAATCCATGGTGTCTACTTGTGTTTGTTTAACTGGTTGGTGTTGAGTCAAATCAATTGTGGGCGCGAAAATTCAAGCGACCGCCATTGTGCTTACTACAAACATCCCATACATGTCTGTGTACAGCGCTCCTGGAAAGGCCTTGTTGGCGGGAGGTTATTTGGTGTTGGATCCTCTGTACAATTCATATGTCACGGCGTTGTCCTCGCGCATGCACGCTGTGGTGAGTCCCACTGATGCCACCAACACCATCAAGATCACATCACCGCAGTTTCACGAGGGCGAATGGGAATACCACATCAACGAGAGCCTTGTGTCACCCAAGGAAACGAGAGGAAGACGAAACCCGTTTGTTGAAGCCACCATCTCGACTGTGTTGAGTTATGTTCGGCCCACCGCTGCGTTTGGCGTGGAGATCACCGTGTACTCGGACGCAGGCTACCATTCGCAACAAGGAGCCGTCAAAAAAACGTCTGCCAACAGCAAAAAGACCTTCCTTTATCACACACAGCGTATCAACGAAGTGGCAAAGACAGGCTTGGGGTCGTCGGCAGGTTTGGTCTCGGTGGTTACGGCCGGCCTTCTTTCTTACTTTGGCATCGATGTGCTAACGGAGAGAGACATTGTCCATAATGCTGCACAAATTGCCCATTGCTATGCCCAAAAGAAAGTCGGATCGGGCTTTGACATTGCTGCTGCCGTCTACGGTTCCATTGGCTACAAACGGTTTGATCCTGCCATTATAGACGTGTTATTCCAGCATGCGGTTTTCCAGTCCGAGACTCCCGAGCTTCAGGCTGATTACCGTACTCAATTGTCAAAGGTGGTTGAATCTAAATGGCCATTTAAGCATGATAACTGTGCATTGCCACCCCGTATTCGGTTATTGATGGGCGATATCAAGGGCGGGTCAGAGACCCCCAAGCTAGTTTCCAAGGTGTTGCAGTGGAAGAAAGAGTTCCCAACTGAAAGCAGCAATCTTTACACTGACTTGAACCAGGCCAACGAGGATTTGATCACGTCGCTTGGCGACTTGCACAGGTTCTACAGTGAAGATCGTCCTGCTTACGAGAAATTGGCTGATGTATTGGCATCAAACGTGATTGGCACCATCAAGCAAGCTGATATGGGTCCGTTCTACAAGTTGGCAAAGGCCATTGACGATATTCGGACCAATTTGCGCCTCTTGACACAACTTTCGGGTGCTGATATCGAGCCACCATCGCAGACGGAGCTCTTGAACAACTGTACACAATTGAAGGGCTGTTTCGGTGGTGTAGTTCCTGGAGCAGGTGGCTACGATGCAGTGTGTCTCTTGGTGGTGGACAAGGCCATCGAAACGCTTGTGGCCAGCACAGCAGATGACGACAATTTTGCCAACGTCACCTGGTTGAACTTGCACGAGCAGAGCGAAGGGTTGGTCAAAGAAGACCCACAAGACTATACGGGGCTCAGTTAGATAAGCGTATATACAGTTTTAGACGAGAATGTCCCGCCGTGGCGCACCATCGCGCGGAATCAAATCGTCTCGTGAAAAATCAGTAGCGATTCTGGTTCCAGCGCACAACCACGCCTGCCAACGCACGACCCCCGACCCAAACCATAACTTCTGTGTTTGCTTGAGCCCACCCACCATGCTGGAGCCCCACTATCCCGACTCTGTGTGGAGCCGTGAGCGCAACAGTCTCTATGACCTTGCCAATCTCGAGGTCGCAGCCCCGCCCCAGCGGCGCGATTCCGCGGCGCCCATCATCTACGTCCAGGAGTCGTCGGCGTCTTCTGTTGCCGACGTGGCCAAGACCAACGAGGATAAGTCGTACTTGCGGGCATCACGGGTCTTTTTGGCCATCTCGGTGGTGTCTGCAGCCCTCATCATCGTGCTTGAGGCCTACATGTTTGCCGTGATCAACATCCACCGCCATACCATTGATTCGAACCAGCGGTACACCGAGATCTCCATCTACCTTGCGCTTTTCATCTTTGCCGGGATCTATCAGGTTGTGCTCACCCTTGTTGGGTTGCGGACCAAGAACATGCTTCTCTTGGCCATGCTCTGTATGTTTTACGCGTGCATGTTGGTGTACACAGGGATCCAGTACCAGGAAATCTCGGTGAACGCGACGCAGAACCTCGCGCAGGTGTGGAAAAACGCCATCAAGGGCACCAACATCGCCACCATCGGCGTCCTTGGCCTCACGTTGGTGTCGCAGATGTACCTTCTCTGGGTAGTGCTCCGCAAAAAGGTCAAGTGGTTCCGCTTCAAGAAGATTGGCGCCGACCTCAGCATCAGACGCATGTACAACGTGTTCCAGGTGCACCGGGCGTTGCTCATTTTTGATTTTTTCTTCTTCTTGGGCTTCACCGTCCAGTTCATTGTCATCATGGTGTCGCGCAAGACGTCGGTGGAGTTCATTCTCACGGTGTGTGTGTTGCCACTAACGTTGATCATCTTGTTTGTTGCTGACTTTGCAGCCACGCGCGAGATTGTTGCTGTGACGGTGTGCTCCATCGTCATGTTTGTGTGCGGCGTGGCCTACGTCTTGTTCAAGATGATCCGCTTGTACACAAAGTACACTTCGGCCTACAATGTCAGTCTTGTACCAGGGGCATATTTCCCCGGCCGCAAATCGCTCATCACTTTCGGCTCCATCACCTTGGCGTTGCTTTTCGCAACCATAATCGTCGAGGGCATCTTGGTGCGAAACTATAAGCGCGGCTTGCTCCCGCTCGTCAGCACTTACTACAGCAAGTTTCCGGGCCACGCCCAGGTTCTGCACAAAAACAACGTCAACATCAGCATGTCTGAGTTGTCAATGAAAAATGACGCAAGCAACAGTCACAACAATGCGCCCAACGGTCGTAGCAACGACGATAGCGATGAATCTCTCGTCATCGACTAGATGCAGGTCTGGATATTTTCCGGGCTCGGAGTTTAGATCCCCATCCGCCACAAGTGCCGCCACCAGCCGCCAGCCAGCTGCCACAAGGACCACCAGTATACCCACCTCTACACCTGAAGTCTAC
Source organism: Teunomyces funiuensis (assembly GCA_030558095.1). Classification (NCBI taxonomy): domain Eukaryota; kingdom Fungi; phylum Ascomycota; class Pichiomycetes; order Serinales; family Debaryomycetaceae; genus Teunomyces; species Teunomyces funiuensis. Next base: position 319,822 of record JAJMRW010000008.1, on the reverse strand, counting down.
CTTCACCAAACTAATCCAATGAATGCTTAATATTACCCCCTCTCTCCCCTGCTGTTGCGTGTACTTTTCGCCTCCGAAGATTGCCGGTTCGCAGCCCTGCGGTCCCACACTCAGGTGATCCCTTTCCTTCCCCAGAAGGCTGCCGGACACCGATGGTCCAGAAAAGGGGTTGCTTGCTAGTATAAATAGACGTTGTTGTCCCACACAAACACTCTCACTTCCATTTAACTGTAATTTCACGATCCAATGGTCTCCCTAGGCAAATACCTCTTTGAAAGATTATACCAATTGAAAGTCCAAACCGTGTTTGGGCTTCCAGGTGACTTCAACTTGAGTTTGTTAGACACAATCTATGAAGTTGAAAAGGACCATGGTCCAGGCTCCTTCAAGTGGGCCGGTAACGCCAACGAATTGAACGCAGCCTACGCCGCTGACGGCTACTCGAGAATCAAGGGTCTTGGTGTTCTTCTCACCACTTTTGGCGTTGGCGAATTGTCCGCCTTGAACGGAGTCGCCGGTGCCTATGCTGAACACGTTGGCTTGCTACACATTGTTGGTGTACCATCAACTTCTTCCCAAAATAAGCAACTCTTGTTGCACCACACGTTGGGTAACGGTGACTTTACCGTTTACCACAGAATTTCCAAGCAGATCTCGGAAACCACTGCTTTCATTTCCGACCCTTCCGAGGCAGCTGCCCAAATTGACAGATGTATCAGAGTTGCTATCACCAAGCAAAAACCAGTGTATTTGGGCATTCCTACCAACTTCTTTGGTGCTGAACTCGATACCAAGCTCTTGGAAACTCCAATCGACCTTTCGTTGCCTCCTAATGACAAAGATGCCCAAGAAGAAGTGATTGAAACGGTTCTTGACTTGATCAGCAAGGCTAAGGACCCAATCATCTTGGTTGATGCTTGTGCTTCTAGACACGGCTGCAAGGAAGAAGTGAGAAAGTTGGTTGAGTTGACCCAATTCCCCGTCTTCACCACTCCAATGGGTAAGGGTACCGTTGACGAAGGTGGAGTTGATGCTGACATCTCCAACAATGATCCTTCTCTTATCAACAAGATTGCGGACAAGTTGAAGAGCAGTGGTAAATCTACTGCTGCTGCGAGATTCGGTGGTGTCTATGTCGGTAATTTGTCGCATCCTGAAGTCAAGGCTGCTGTCGAAAATGCCGACTTGATTCTCTCTGTTGGTGCATTGTTATCAGACTTCAACACTGGATCTTTCTCCTACTCCTACAAGACCAAGAACGTTGTCGAATTCCATTCAGACTACACCAAGATCAGACAAGCCAACTTCCCTGGTGTCCAAATGAAGGAAGTGTTGAACACTTTGCTTCCAAAGGTCCAAGCTGCAGCTTCCAAGTACGATGTTAGACCAGTTCCAAAGGTCAAGTTGGCCAACACTCCAGCCACTGGTTCCTCTCCTATTTCGCAAGAGTGGTTGTGGACTAAGGTTTCGTCGTGGTTTAAAGAGGGCGATATTATCATCACTGAAACCGGTACTTCTGCCTTTGGTATCGTTCAATCTAGATTCCCAAACAATACTATTGGCATTTCACAAGTGTTGTACGGTAGTATTGGGTACTCTGTCGGTGCTACACTCGGTGCAGTCATGGCTGCTCAAGAACTTGATCCAAGCAGAAGAGTCATTTTGTTTGTGGGTGACGGATCTTTGCAGTTGACTGTCCAGGAAATCTCCACCATGATTCGTCACGGTACTACTCCATATCTCTTTGTGTTGAACAATGATGGTTACACCATTGAACGTTTGATTCACGGTGAGACTGCCACTTACAACGACATCCAACCATGGAACAACTTGCAAATCTTGCCAATGTTCAATGCCAAGGACTACGAAGCGATTAGAATCTCAAGTGTTGGCGAGGCTGAATCTTTATTTGCTAACAAGGAATTCAACAAGAACTCCAAGATCAGATTGGTCGAAGTCATGTTGCCCAAGATGGATGCGCCAAGTAGTTTGGTGAAGCAAGCGGAACTCACAGCCGCCACCAATGCCCAAAACTAATTTCTCTCTTTGATAAATGACACGTACTTGCAATGAATTTCGATAAAAGTGTACCTTTGAAAAGACTTTAGTTTCCTTTATATGTAGCTGCAAATATTTTTTTTGGAACCATCGCAACTGAAAAATTTAACTCTTGTATCGAACATCCTCAAGATGCCTACGGAACTAGAAGAATTAGTCGAGTTATTGCACTCCCCGCAGCCAGCCGTTGTTCAGATTGCTCTTGACAACTTGGTTGGGTACTCGCAGGGTCCTCACCAGAGCGTGTTTGCGTACAACAACTATGACGCAATCAAGGACTTGAAGGGCTTGAGCAAAAGCGAAGGCAAGACCATGGTGGGCCAGTCCGTGACCATTTTGGCCAACATCTGTGACGATCTCACCATGAGAAACTTGATTGTGGAAGATGCAGACTATCTCAAGTACTTGGTGGGCCAAATCGTCAACCTCAGAAACTCGAATGCCGATTTGATGTGTATTTTGTTAACCAACTTGGCCAAGAACGATGCCATTAACAAAGTTCTTGAGTTTACCCTTGACCACAACGAAGAACAGAGAAAGATCTTCAAATCCAACAAGGCCATCGACTGTCTTATGGACTGCTTTGTCAAAGGTGCTGACAGATCGCTCAACTCGTACGCAAACTTTGACTACTTGTCCTACTTCTTTGCTGACATCTCACGCTTCTCCCAGGGAAGAAACTACTTCATCACCCAACAGGAATACGATGGTGTTGTTCCTATAACAAAGTTGTTGGTGTTCACCGAAAAGTACGACTCTAAGATCAGAAGAGAAGGTGTCGCTTCCACCATCAAGAACTCGTTATTCGACACAAACTCGCACAAGAGACTCTTGGACGAATCCATCAACATTTTACCATACATCCTTTTACCTATTGCTGGCCCTGAAGAAATCGATGAAGACGACATGTTCAACTTGCCTGACGAATTGCAGTTGTTGCCCTCCGACAAGCAAAGAGACCCCGTTGATGCCATCATCTGTACCCATCTTGAGTCCTTGCTTTTGTTGTGTACCACCAGGGCAATTAGAGAGTACTTGAGAGAAAAGGCTGTCTATGCATTGATCAAAGAATTACACAAGGCTAGTGACTCCGAACAGATTGGTGATCTTGTCGACAGATTGGTGCAAATGTTGATGAGAGACGAAGCATCAAAGGACGAAGGCGAAGACGAAGACGACGAAAGCGATGAGGACGATGACCAAATTGTCGAAGTTGTATAATATAATGTAATATACTGATATCTATTAATCTTTCAAAACAAGCTTCCCGTCAACAAGCTTCAAGTTCTTTTTCACAATGCTAATAATCCGCTCCTTGTTGCTTGGGTGAGCATTAACCCTGCTCTTTAAACTGATCAACAATTCTCTCGTAGCCAATGGATTATCTCTCACAATATCCAACACTTCTTTCACGGTGACCAACACGTTGTCGGGTCCCGTATCATTCAAGTCCACTGGAGCTGGAGAGGGCGAGGCGGTGCCGTTTTCCACCTTGACCTTTGCCTTCTTGGGCGACTTGTTGTCCTCGGTCTTTTGTTTCTTCTTGGGTGGTGGTGAAGGTCTTTTTCTACCGTTAGAAGTCCATTCTCCGCGTGGGAATCCACCCAAAAAGCTCGATGGAGCACGGATGCTAACAAACCCATCGCCAATGTTATGTGCAATGATAGACCGCGGAGCGCTTGATCCTTCAGCAGGTACTCCCTCCTCTGGCTCCTTTTTCACTGGTGACTCGTCGTCACTCTCATCATCGCTCTCCAAGTCAGACTTTGACAAGTATGGATTCAACTGGTCCTCGTCGTCATCACTGTCATATACTCCCCCTTCGGTCTTGTTCAACACCTTTCTCAATTTCTTTCCTTCCTTGTCAACCTTACGGCTCTTTTCTGTCTCAAATAAGTCATCCAAATTATCGTCAGCTTCGGCATCGGACTGGCCATCAAAATGCGCTGCCTTCAACATCTCCTTCTTGATCTTTTGTTCGGACAATTTATTCTCTTCTTCGTCACCATCCATGATTGGTGCCTCTTCATCGTCAGCAAACTCTTCGTCATAATCCAAGTCATCGTGGTCTGAATCTCTTTCATTGGACGCTGATTCTCCCGTCACCGTCCTCAACTTTCCGTTGTTATTAAGATTTGATGCTGGAAGAGCAATGCCGTTTCCACTATTGTGCCTGAATCTCTGATCGGGGCTGTCGCCTGAAGACTCCTCCATGTGTTTCATAAGCCATCTGGGAACCGACGAGTTCTTTTCCATCTTGGCTTCAGCTTCCTCCAACGTCAATGTTGCGTACTTGTTTCTAGGAGTAAACCGATAAACCTTTTCTGCGGGCACCATTTTGAACCCATCCTTATCAAATATAAATAGAACGTGCTGTGTATCGGACGAGCCTGCTTCATAGTTACCCACAAACACGTTTTGGCCATCGTAATCTTCGACAACCCAGGGATAGTATTCTTCGTATCTTAATTTTCTCTTTGCATCGTCCATTAGATTGATTTGTCTGGTTTTCCGTTTGAACATGTTCTTTTTGGGCTTTCTTGCTCCCCCATCAGGGGCAACTTGTGACATATCCATCTCGTTCCGCTTGTACCGCTTCTCCTCGTTGGCAATGGCCTCTTCAAGAGTCTCCTCCACCTCGTCACCACGACCCTCTGCCCTGAGTCTTTCCAGCTCTCTCTTTCGACGGTCAATCTCCTTTCTGGTAAGTTGAAACTGAATGTTGCGTGGATCTTTTCTGTGCAACCTAACGGGCTTGGTGAAATCCTCCACGATCTCCACGTCCTTGGTGCTTTGAAACTTCATGATATGGAAACGTATATCATCTATCTCCTCCTTTGTACATGACTTCAACGGGATGTCTTGCCATTCCTGGTTGGTGCTAGCGGACCCGCGGCTCGAAGCATTGGGAGTGCTGCTCTCCGACTTGATCCCGCTGCTCAGGAAGGTGTCCCCAGACAATGATGAAGGTGTTGTTCCTGGTTCTGTCTTTACGGTAACTTCCTTCTTTACGGGCGAATGCGTCTTGAATGGAGGTTGACTCATGGAGGAGTGTGAGGTGAGTGGAGTGTTTGTAGACAATTAATTTCTCATTGATCTTTTCTAGCGCGCGACATGCGACATCATCATCAGTGAAGAAGCACCAACCACGACGGGTATGGTTTGGAGCATAGGCAATGTTGAACTCAACATCATTAAGTCGGTCTGAAACTGACTTGATTCCTTTCTTTATGGTTTTTGATTGTTGTCTCAAATTATTTGTCCCAAATTAATAGATCGAAGAACACTGTCTGGAACCACACAACTACTTTATAGCTCACGTAGAGCCACTTGTCACTTCATGCACTTTGCGTTTACCGTGCAATTAACTTGACCATGTCTTTCTACCAACTTATTCACTTTTAAAGTTGTTTTCTATAACTTGATTTAAGTCTGTGCTCCGCTTTTCGCAACCGGCTTTTTTCCCCGGTAACGGCCAAATTCTATTATGACACGACTCACTTCTCTTCACCAACCATTAATACTCCTCACCAACCATCCAATAGTCCTCAACCATGTCCGTGGCTGTCACTGATCAGGAAGATGCATTGTTGGACCAACCAAACCCTCCTCCTCGGTACATTGGATTTATAGCAGGCCTGTTTTCCGGTGTCATGAAAAATGTTGTTGGCCATCCTTTTGATACCATCAAGGTGAGACTCCAGACCGCTCCACGGGGCTATTTCAAGGGTCCGATGGACTGTGTGTGGCAAACACTAAAGAAAGAAGGCCCCAGGGGCTTTTACAAGGGCTTCACACCGCCATTGGTTGGCTGGGTCATGATGGACAGTGTGATGTTGGGCTCGCTCCACGTTTACAGAAGACTTGTCCATGAAAACATATATCCCGACCAGAAGGAGTTGCCTTTATTGGGTCATTGTATTGCTGGTGTCGGGAGTGGATGGACAGTATCCTTTGTTGCTGCTCCAATCGAACAGTTTAAGGCAAGACTCCAAGTTCAGTACGATGCAAAATCGAGAATATATACGGGGCCAATCGACGTCGCCACCAAACTTTACAAGACATCGGGAATACGAGGAATCTACAGCGGTCTTCTCTCAACCATGATCTTCAGAACTAACTTTGTGTTTTGGTGGGGCTCCTACGAGTTGTTTACCAGATGGTTCAGAGACAATACTAATATGTCTGGACCTGCTATCAACTTCTGGTCGGGAGGCTTATCTGCATCTGTGTTTTGGGTGTTTGCCTACCCATTTGATGTTGTCAAGCAAACGGTCATGACTGATAGCCCAATCAGAGAACAGAAGAAGTTCCCACGCTGGATCGATGCTGTTAAGTATATACACAAAGAAAACGGCTGGAAAGGATTTACCAGGGGCTTTGGACCGTCGATTCTTAGATCTTTCCCTGCCAACGCAGCTGCATTGGCTGCATTTGAGGCCGTGATGAAGGTCTTGCATTAGATAATACATAGATCATATTATACTTTTCATTTACTTTCTTCCCAAGGCTTGGCTCTCTGTTTGGCCTCGGAAACGGAGCTCTTCTCTGGTAATGTTGTATTGGGGATTTCCTTGATCCCTGGAACTGGCTTTCCAGATACAATAAGCTCGACTAATTCCTGGTAGTTGGACGAATATGGCGGGTCATCGGTTTCTTTCGCCTGAGGTTCCGATTCCTTGCTAGCTTCGGGCACAGTAGTTGGTTCCTCTCTAGTCGTGTCGATCATCTCAATTTTATTGCTTGTGGTGTACCTATCGCCATTCTTGTACTTCCAATGTCTGAAGTCGTCAAGATTCAAAATGTTGCCTGTCTTGACGCTGTAGAAATATGACTTGGCCTGGTCCACAAGCTGTTGCCTGTCCAATGCTGGCACGGCAGTGATCGACGGATCTTGTTCTTTCATGTTCTCAAGGTGATTTTCTAAAATCTCCTTGAGTCCATCCTGAAACTCTTGATATGAATCCCAGTCATAGTTGAGAAAGTCCTTGTATATTTCCTCCATCTCAATTCACCTAGCAATTACACTTTCTCCAGATGCGTAAACATGCCCCAAAAAAAATATCACCACCGCACTATCCACTACACGCTATCAACACGTCTAAACGTTTGCCAGTTCCGATGTTCAGTGTTACACAACTTCTTGTACTATCAATTTTTATCAGAATTGGCTTCTTTTGCTTTGGTCTTTACCAGGATGCGTTTATGACGGTGAAGTACACCGACATTGACTACTTGGTGTTTTCTGATGCTGCCAACTACGTGTATCACGGTATTTCACCCTACCAAAGAGATACCTACCGCTACACACCTTTACTTGCGTGGCTCTTGGTACCCAATAGCTGGGGTGGGGCTTGGTACAGCTTTGGAAAGGCTCTTTTTGTCCTTAGTGACATCGTCACCGGCTACTTTGTCGTCAAGTTGTTGCAAGGATTGACCATAAATGGTAAGAGACGCCTTTCTGATAAAACGGTGATGGGACTTTCGGCCATTTGGCTCTTGAATCCTGTTGTAGTCACCATCAGTACGCGGGGCTCGGCTGAGAGTGTGTTGAGCGTGATGAAGATGGCTTCATTGTACTTTTTGATAGAAAGAAAATCGGTGGTATCGTCTGCTTTCTGGCTCGGTTTGTCAATCCATTTCAAGATCTATCCCATCATATACTTGCCTAGCTTCATGTTGTACTTGTCAGGGACCTCTAAACCGTTGTTGAACCTCCCACTCGTTGAACTTTTGAACAAAACTAATGTGATATTCTTGTTGACGGCCTTGGCTACAGTGGCTTCTATCAACGCCGTCATGTATCATATCTACGGCTTTGAGTTTTTGCAGCATTCCTACTTGTATCATTTGACCAGAATCGACCACAGACATAACTTTTCCGTCTACAACATTGCATTATATTACCAATCGGCCCTCACAGAACCATCAAGTACCCTTTTGTCCTTTGTACCTCAGCTCGGATTGTCAGGGATTGTGTTGCCCCTCGTGTTTGCAAAAAAAGACTTGATCTCTAGTTGTTTCCTCCAAACAATTGCCTTTGTCACTTTCAACAAGGTCATGACTTCACAATACTTTATCTGGTTTCTCATATTTTTACCCCACTACCTTGCCAAATCCGATTTGATAACGAACCATAAACGCAAGGGCATTGCTATGCTTGTGGCATGGGTAGCTGCACAGGCAGCTTGGTTGAATTACGGCTACAATCTAGAATTCTTGGGCCAGAACGCTTACCAAGAATTGCTTTACGCGGCCATTGCATTTTTTCTCACCAACTGCTGGATCTTGGGTGAATTCATTACACATTTGTTGTAGAGGTGTATTATATATTTCCTGCACACACTTCCCTTTAACATTCCAGGAATTTTTCACGAATCCATCAGATGCATCTCCACAAGTAACAACAGCAAACAATGTCTCGAATGGAATTATACTCTCCAGAAGGTTTGAGAATTGATGGACGTCGGTGGAACGAGTTGCGCAGGTTTGAATGCAAAATCAATACACACCCCTCGTCGTCGGACGGCTCGTCGTACGTCGAACAGGGAAACACCAAACTAATTTGCATGGTTCAAGGACCGATGGAACCTACCTTGCGGTCACAGGCCAAGGAAACAGCCACCATTGAAGTTAACTTAAATATTGCCAACTTTTCTACCTTTGAAAGAAAGAAGAGAAACAAGACGGAGAAAAGAATAATCGAATTGAAAACGACGTTGGAGAGAACATTTGAACAAAGCATTATGTGTCATTTGTATCCACGTACAGTCATTCAGATAGATTTGCATGTGTTGGCTCAGGATGGTGGCTTATTGGCTGCTGTAGCTAACGCCATCACTCTCGCGTTGATCGACGCTGGTATTGCCATGTACGATTATGTGTCGTCTGTGAGTGCTGGCTTACACGACCAGACTCCATTGTTGGACTTGAACAGTTTGGAAGAAGGCGACATGAGTGCCTTGACTATTGGTGTTATTGGTAAAAGCGAGAAGTTGGCCCTTTTGATGTTGGAAGATAAAATGCCAGTGGATAGATTGGAATCCGTCTTAGCCATAGCCATTGCAGGCTCTCATAGAGTACATGACTTGATGGATACGGAGGTCAGAAGACATGGAAACGACCGTTTGGCCAAGCAGGGCAAGAGTTAAGCATTTGGTGTATAATACCTGTACAATAGAATATAGAAAGAAATTAGAATTACCCAATCTAACTTGATATCAGCTTGATGTAGCTGTTGATGTGGTATAGAGCGGTACTATAAAAATACACTACAATTTTTGCATCTTGAAAGTTTAGAAAAATCAAACTTTGTCAAACCATCACATTTTCAACATAGTTTTTTTTTTTTAAGCCGTTGGCAACTAATAACTCCACCTATCTATTGTAAACTAACTGGTTATAGCCTTTTATTGTTCTGGTAATTGTGTTGATGTCGTGTTACATAAGTCATTTCCGTAAATTGATGCGGTGGCTCAATTGGCAGAGCATTTGATTCCAAATCAAAAGGTTGCAGGTTCAAGTCCTGCTCGTGTCATAGTTTTTGCAATCTTTTTACTTAAACATGTTGATAAGTATATATACATTTACTGCTAGGAATCTTATTTTTCGTACAAAACGTGTATTTATTTATTCTTGTGCCAGTTTTATTTATTCTTGTGCCAGTTTTATTTATTCTTGTACCGGTTCATCATCGTCATCGATACCAAAAAGCCCGAACTCGGCCTCTTGCTCGTTTTCTTGAACAAAGTCAGTGAAATCTTCATCCACTTCAGGTTCAGCACTAAAATTGGTACCTTCTTCCAATTCGTCTTCATAGTTTTCTTGAAAGTTGCCAAATAACTCTTCTTCTTCATCAACTTCAGGAACCCTGACGTAGCTTCGACTTCCGGGATTACGACGGAATATAACAGACGTCACTTTATCAAAGAGCATTCGATCAATGACCCTCAAAGTCTTGAAGGTGGCCATTGCTCCCGCCACAACCCAGATACCGCCCCTGACAATCTTATTGACTACACGGTCAACGTCGTTATTTTCAATGGGGTTGAAGTCATCCTCTTCATCTAACCGGATTTGGCCAAGTTGCTTGAATCCACCATTACGGCGAATACCTCTGTCATAGACAAACCAGGTAGCAAAGAAGAAAACAAACAATGGGATAACCAAGACAAAGAACAATTTGCTTCCGGTGACTTCCTTGCCATAATGCTGGTTGAATTCTTTCTCCTTACCTGGACATGGCTGTGGGTTCCAGCTATCAAACTGCTTACCCCCTTCGCAAGTGGATAATGGAATCTTTCTGTAACCAGTTGGTTCCAAATATTCAAAAGCGTTTTCGATCTTACAGAACTGATCTTTTCTATCAGAAGGTGACAACCCCTTAACTAACTTACAGGTATTGTCAGTGTCTCTGAAGTAATTGTAATCACATTCGTAGTCCCTTCTGGTACACGCACAGTTCCGTAAGATCTTAAATCCGTCTTTCAACGGTGCTTTTCCAATGAAACAATCATTTACCTTGGCTGCCCGGCGTAAGTACTTGGCCTCGTGACCAAACAAACAGTTGTCAGGCAACTTGGGATGCGATGGTGACCAGTATTCATAGTCATCATCATCAGGGTTTTCTAAGTCTAACTGGCATTGTCTTTCGTGAATTTGTGTGAAGTCGATTGAATAAGCAGTGGTAGATCTACGTTCATGGGAATCATGAGCAAATACCAAGAACTTTCTCGATGTATCTGATGGAACAGTAGCAAGATCTAAAACCTTGACAGGCTCTTTGGCAAATTTATAGTCACTCCAAGTTTCACCTTCATCGAGAGAGTACGAAATAGTATCAGTCATTTCACTCGACTTGAGCAAAACTAAAATCGTGCCCCTGTCACCGTATTCCCACATGTAAACACCCTTTCTGATTTCTCTCCATGTGATACCACCATCCTTAGTCATGAAAGTGGAGCCTTGATCATAAGGTTCCAAATATTCCCCAACATTTCCAACCCCAATCATTAATCCAATAGCCGAAGACGACGAAAACGTATCGCGATAATCAGCCCTTTCGGTGAATCCGTGTAAGTTCAAAGAACACTGTTCAATGGACAGGCCAGTACATGAGTACTTGTTGTTTTCACTGTCAACAGCCGGCGGCACCAAGTACTGCCACTCACCACCATCATTATGGGTGATTTGAGTCTTCAACTTCTTAGGTCCCTTTTCATCGGGATTTCCAACAGTATTGGAGACAATGAGACCTTCAATTCCTTCAATTCGATCGTAGTCAACATATCCAACGGTATTTCTGTTGACATTATCCAAAGACAACACGTAGAATGTTCCGTTAGAATTAGACTTCAAGATTGATCCAAATTCATGTCCACGGACATCATTAGTAGTGACATGTAAGAATACAGTTCCGCTGTTTGCACCTAATACGGTATAGGCTTGTTGCTTATCGACATTAATGTTGGAGGGAAAGTCTGCAGCAGCATAAATCTCACCATCCATAGTCACCTTAGCCTTAAGTGACTGCTCTTCAGCATCTATAGTGGCAACAACCACAGTGTTTCCAGTGATAGCATAACCAACGATATTTTCAAACACAGTCTTGCTTGTTTTAAAGAAGTCAGTGGTAGACTGTAATGCCAAACTAGAACCCGACTCATCCCTGACCAAACACAAAATCAAATCTTCAGATACTGGGTTTTCCAAGTAAGAGCCTACCAAGTCACATAATTCCACATTATCTGAAAGAGATTCAAAGCTTTTTCCGCCATCTTTCGTCAAAAATGCTTCCAATCTGCAAGCTCTGCTTCTTGGATCTTCACAGTGGTCAGAACTGTACCATATAAACCGGTGAGAGTTCGTCTTGTGGAAAGACACAAATCTCCGAGCGACAGGACTCACTCTGGATGGTGCTTGTCTTCTTACAAAAACACTTCCCCCATTGAAAGACATGTAGAATGCTTTGCTATCAGTAAACAAAATTACCTGACCAGCAATGTAACCATTATAGTAAGCAAGAATTGGATCTCTTATTGGAACTTCAACAAATGATTGGCCCCCATTATTGGACATGTAAATCTGGTCGTCCTTGGTACGAAGAATAATGTTTTCACTGCCATAATTTTCTCCTTCGTCAAAATATGTATAAGACTGAAGCTCGCTCTTGAACTTGGTGACTTTCGTGTTTATACGGTCAACGGGTTCTCCTTCAGGATTCTTTCCATCACCACTGTATTTTGAACAGTCAATTTCTATCTCAGTGACAAAGTCCTCAAGTTTCTTCTTCAAATTACATTGATTTCCATCAACCTTAACCTTATTTGGAAGTTTCAATTGCTTTGATTTAGTATCCTTACAAAGCTTTGCAACAGCATAGCCTGCCAAAATACATTCTCCTTCATCTTGGTCCAAAACAAATCCTGGCCCACATTCAAAGTCCTTTTCGGTACATTCACATGGTTCCTCGTAAACTTTGACGTCTTCAAATAACTTATTAACAAAACACTCTGCATCTTGCTTTCTTCTTTGGAACTTCTCCTTATGCCCATAAACACAAATTGGATCGTTATTGCCCAGAACTCTGGCATATACTTCTTCAAAATCACTTTTGCCGCATTCCTTTCCACTATAAGCATCGCTGAAATCTATTGCATAAACAGCGCCGTTGATTTTGGAATCTTCCTTGCTTGTATCTGAATAGTCGACCAATCCAGAAATCAAAAACTTTCTAGAAGTTCCATCGACAGTCGTCGTGATAATCAATGGGTAGATAGGAATTTCAAATGCCTCCTCAGTCCAAGTCTTTCCTTGATCAAGAGAATAGTAAAAATCTTTGGAACTTGATTTGTTCAGAGAATAAGGTACAGCAAGTATCACGTTACCTTGGTCACCCATGGAAAAGAAACATGGTTTCTCTAAGGCAAATGACCAAGACGCACCGCCATCTCGAGAAACATAAGTGTGTAAGCGGTCTAAGTTGCTATTCATATGTTCACCTGTGTTACCAACACCAAGAAGTATTCCTGGTGTTGGGCCAGTCACGTAATTACCCTCACCATCTCGTTCAGTTGGAGATAATATATGCAAAGAACACCCGTCGGACAATTTACAGTCAGGATCATCTTCCACCGCTAAGTAGTCCCAATTTTCCCCATCATCAAACGATATTACGGATTTATAATTTTTGCCGAACTCTCCACCAAAAATTAGATCCATCCATGAATGACCTTTGCTTTCTTCCTCTAAGTCTCTCTCTGCTTCTACTGCGACATTTGCTAACCACGCACCGTCGACTTCTTGAACCTTGATGACATTACCTGATTTTACTCTATTCAAGACCTGGGAAAACCTTAACCCGGAGGAGTCTGATGAGTACATCGTTGTCAAAGAAAATTCATGTTTAATAGTTGTATAATCCATCAAACTGACAAATAATGACAGCGGTGATGCCTCCAAAAATGTCAACACACCGTATGTCGTATCAATTTCTAAGTCAGCAATGTCAAAATTTTCACCGTCTTTGGATACCAACAAGGAAACCTTTGACTTTTTGTTGAATTTATCGTTTTGGATCACAGCGACAAAGAAATTCAGTTCAACACGGATATCAATAATGGACCCTGTTGTGCCCAAATGGTTTCTAATCTTCTTGGAATTCTTAAAAAAGTTTGACGAGGACAACAATTGTGACTCAGTGACATGCCCAAAGGAATTGACTTTGTTGATGGAACAGATAATTTGATTATCATCTCCCTTGTCAAAGTCCTTCGATGATTTAGTAAAAATACAATTGCCCAGTTCAACTGGTAACTTCTTTGGGGCCGTTTTGAATCCATCCTTAGTGTAGTAATGTAAGACCTTGCAATCCTCCTTTTTCTGGACATATTGCGGGCAACTATAGTATTGAACTAATAACAATTCCGGATTCTTCGCGTTGAAATGTAAAGATGGCGGAAATTTATTAATAGCCGGAGTGGTAAACTTGGACCACGACTTCCCTTGGTTAGTGGTATAGTAATGTTCTTTCTGGTTCGTAAAAGCAAATGCTCTTTTGTTATCGTAGGGGTGTAATTGAATTCTATTAATCCACTTGTCCTTTAAGTCCTTGGCTGGCTCAAAAGTGACCCCGTCATCAAACGAAATGGACAATTCTTGATTGTGTAACACCAATACAGTCGAGGAATCATCAAAGTAATCGATGTCCAGGTAAGGTTCATTGTTTTTGGTAATGCTGATCTTGGGCGAATAATCTCCAGCAACCGTTTGAGCTGCGGAGAGTATCAGAAGCCCCCACAATAATAGCTTTGCTTTCATAATCGAGGACCGGCCAACAATTACTGATTCTTGGACGTGGAGGATTAAAGCCACAAATGGTCGGTGAGATAAGTCACGTGAATTGCCACTTTGGGCCTCTATTTTAGAAAGTATCACCACCACCAATATCAGCAAGAGTACAGTCTAGTCAAGTGTAGAACGTAGATGAACCACAGTTTCTGTGTGGTGACATTAAAGAATATGTATTAGTATGTATTAAGAAGATGAAGTATAGGGGTTGTTGATAGTCATTATGAGTAAGTAGTAGTGTAGATGGTCAAGTTCAGAGATGCCATGCTACACTAATCCAAGAAAGTCTCCATGTCTGGTGACTTTCATTGTACATGGAATGCTCTCCAACTTGATATTGCCTGTGCTGAGGTCAAAACTGTATGCCATAAAACTGCTGAGGTACATATCGCGGTCCTCTTTCTGGATTCTAATTACCAGCGCCTTTCCCTTGGTTTCAAGTATGTCACAATGGGAAGATTCTCCTACTAAACCATAGAGTTTTCGTAAACTGGCAAGGATGTATGTTTTCCACGAGATGGTATCGATTTCTAATCCAGCAAACTCTGGCGAATCTATATCTGGGGTGCTGGAGGTCAGTCGTAATTCTTGCTGATTGCGAGTATGATACTTACACCTCTAGTCTCAAGTAGTGCCATACTTCTTGTGGCATCGGCGCTGTGGTCATGGTGTGGGTATTTTGTTAGTGGTGCTTGTATTCCGAGAGAGAGCTGGCGAGGCCAATTTGAAATATTGATTTGGTTGCGAGACTGAGATGAGCACGTTAAACAACCGCACAACAAATACAAATATTTACATGGAGTAAGTTTGATTGATGGCGATACGAGGAGAGAAGTGATGCTTTTTGCATTTGTATTGCTTTATTTATGGTTTTTGTCGTTTTTCTGCAAATCTTCAGTTTCACCCACCACTGCTTGGTGTACCAGTCAAGTTTTTGCATTTATTTCCCATTCTGGTATGATTATTTGAACATCGGACGAGTCTGAGGAATGGCACTCCGTTTCAGACGACTTTGGGGCCGGTGTCGAGAATGCTGCGGACATGGGTGTGGAGACTGGGTGCAAGTATCGCGGAGGAATTGGCCCCAACCGGTATGGGATGGGTATTGCGTTGGCAGGGAGCGGCATGCCTTTTTCTAGAACAATAATTGTGGAGCCAGGAGGAAACATTTCCAAGTTGAATGGCATCATGGAACCACGGTTGTATTTGTGAAATTTGCACCCATTACGAAAAGGAGGTTTCTTGGTGTTTCTTGTGTTTCTTTCAACAAAAGGAGGAATCGGAACCGTTTGCCAGTGTCTCAAGGCCACCAACTCCTCAATCAGGTACTTGTACATGGAGATTAGTGTCATGGCTGTAGAAGCATTATACATTTGTGTACAGGACTTGGACCCACAAAATTTAATTTTGCACCAAAAAGAGACATCACCACTTTTGTATATACATGTCAGACTGGCAGCCCTTACAGGACGGCGAGGGAAGAACGTACTACTTTAACAGCAAGACCAACGAGACCAGCTGGACACTTCCACAAGATACCCCAAAATGGCAAGAATATAGCACCGAAGATGGAAGAGCATACTACTACAACGAATCGACAGGCGAAACCACCTGGGAAAAGCCACAAGAATTACAGGCAGAAGCTGCCACTGTTAGTGCTGCAGTACTAGTTAAAGAAGAGCAGGTCGACACAGTGGCGACAGAGTTGGAAGTCCCCGAAACCGAGCTTGATATGGAGTTGAAGGCAAAGCCCGTACCTGCCAGTACTCTTTCAAACACTCCCAAGTTCAGCACACCGAACGAAGCTGAATCACTGTTTATTGAGATGTTACGAGAACACAGTGTCGACTCGACGTGGTCGTTTCAAAAAGTCATGGAGCTGTTTGTTGCCAACCCCATCTACTGGGCCATTCCCGATGCATTGCAGCGCAAACGGCTATACGATGAGTATCTCGTGTCCAAATTCAAGGAGGAGTTGTCCGACAAGAGCATGGCTGTTGATCATTTTGAAAAAAATTTTGCTCAAGTGTTGCAGGGGTACAAAGAGAAGGGGCTCGTAAAGCACAATACACGGTGGATTATGGTCAAGAGACTCTTGATAGGCGAAGATAATGCCATTTACAAGCACTCGATCCTATCTGACGGTGAGATCTCCAAGATATATGCCAAGTTTGTTGGAGCGATGAAGCAAGCTCGACAAGAAGCGCTCGACGAGCTGAAAACAAAGGCTCTCGGCGAGCTTGAGGCGTACTTGACGCAAATAAACCCCAAAATAGTATCGAGCAGCAAGGATTGGGACGACATGTACGGCAAGCTCCAGGCAGACCAGCGGTTTCTAGCCAACAAGCACTTCAATTTGTTGACCAAATTGGAGATCCTCGAGTTGTACAAGAGCAAGATATATCCGCAAGTGCTTGGTGAGATCCGGGATAAGATCAAGAAGCAAGAAAGTACCAACCGGCGCCACGACCGTCGTGCTCGAGACGGATTCCGGGCGTTGCTCCAGGGCATCACGATCAGGGCCAGCAGTGTTTTCAAAGATATTATGGGCGAAGTAGAGAACGACGATGCGTTTATTGATCTCTGTGGACGGCACGGGTCCACGCCATTGGAGCTCTTTTGGGACGTTGTTGATGAGAAGCACCAGCTTTTGAAGTTGAAGAAGGACTTGGTGCAGGCGGTGATGGCCAATTTGCGCAAGAACAAGGCCGATTTCCGTGTGGAGGACGTAATGAAGCTGAAGGAGCAGTTTGTGGCGACGCTCAAAGCCACCAAGGACGAACGGTTGGCGAGCTTGGACGTACGGGTCTCAGGGCCAGACGAAAGCGAGCCGAGCGAGGTGGAAGTTATTTATGTGACATTGAAGCGTGAGCACGAGGCTGAGCGGGTCCGGGTTCGGATACGGGCACAGAAGGAGTTGGCGCGGGCCATAGACGTGTTTGTTGACTGGATGGTGCACCATATGGGCGAGCAGACGGTGATTACGGTTGAAAACGGCGAGGTTACGAGTGCCCCCTGTGTTGTTTCCAAAGATGGCGATGCCTACACGCTACAGGACTACGATTTAGGTGCCGTTACGGCCCTGTTGTGCCAGCTCGAGTCGTACGGGCCCGTACGGGCGTTGGTGGAGGCTGCGGGCGACAGTGCAGACGGCGTTGTGCAGCGCGTAGTGGAAGAGACAGTGCGTGCTCTTAAGCAAACGGCTGTGAGTGTCAGTGGCAGCAAGAAACGGAGCCGGGGCCCTGAACACGAAGCCAAAAAGGCCCGTCATGAACAGACGGTGTTGAACTACTAGTTGGTGGTTCCTGTATATTAATGTGGTGAAAAACGATCAAACAATTTTGTAGGAGCAACTCCTTTTTACCCACCAGATATGGTAAGTCAGACGACGCAGCAGCAAGAGCCCGTACTAACAAGCAGTCGCAATCATTAAAACCATACCTCACTGCAGTCCGGTCGTCGTTGACCGCGGCCATATGTTTGGAGGACTTTTCGTCGCAATTGGTGGAGAGACACAACCGGCCGGAGATCGAGGTCGAGCACACACACAACCCCGAGTTGATATTGAACCCGATGGTGATTGCGCGTAACGAGAACGAGCGCATCTTGATTGAGCCGTCGGTGAACTCTGTGCGGGTGTCGATCAAGATCAAGCAGGCGGACGAGATTGAGCAGATCTTGGTGCACAAGTTCACGCGGTTCTTGACGTCGCGGGCGGAGAACTTCTTCATATTGAGACGGGTGCCGATTCCCCAGTACGACATTTCGTTCTTGATCACCAACTTCCACACCGAGCAGATGTTGAAGGACAAGTTGGTGGACTTTATCATTGAGTTCATGGAGGACGTCGACAAGGAGATCAGCGAGATGAAGTTGTTCTTGAATGCACGCGCGCGTGTGATTGCCGAGGCCTACTTGACTCCGTTCGATTAATATACATTAGATTTACAGTGTGCTGGGCCCGGTGGTGGCGGTGGCCGCGGGCGAATTTGTAGACAGCGGCGATGCGCGCGCGAGTGGCGGCGGTGGTGCCAGCGGCGGCGGCAGCGGCGGTGCAGCGCGCGTTTTTTCCGGCTCGACGTTGGGCACCACCATCGGCAAGTCGGTGCTGTCGTTCAACAAGCCCGGGATGTGCACCAACACGCTGTCGAGCTGGGCGAGGGCCTCGCTGGCCTGGTCGAAGCCCTTGGACGAGATCTTGAGGATCCAGCGGTAGTTGAAGATCTGGTCGCGGTAGAAGTCTGCCTCGTCGCGCGTCGGCGCCGACACAAACAAGAGCGCGGCAAAGGTGCCGATGAGCGTAAAGTTGGCCGCCGCCAGCAGGTGCCAGAAGGCGTGGATGTGTTCGGGCTTGAGGTCGCGCACAAACTCGATCGAGCCCAAGAGGCGCGTTTTCGCCGCGGCGCGACACACCGCCACCAACTCGGGCGGCGGCGGCGCGCCGGCGCGCGTCTGCTGGAAAATGACGGTGCTGATTTTGCGGTGGAGCGTGAGCTCCGTGGCAAAGTACGCGAGCTGCAAGTAGCCGTTGGAGCACAACTTGCGCGGCTGCATCGACGCCATCTGGAGCTCGGGCGGCAACGAGTGGTACCAGTCGCGCAACCGCAACTGGATGGGTTTGGCGGCCAGAAGCACCTGCGACACCGCGCGCATGTCGTCCATGGCGCGCATCGAATAAAACACATCGACAATGTCGGCGAGGATCTGCAGCAACGCAATGAACCGCATGAAGATCTGCTTGCCGTTGTCGATGTCCGACGAGCCCTCCTTCAAGTCGCCGTCGCCGTGCTTCTCCGGGAAGTCTTCCTCAAGCAACGGCAACACGACCCAGTTCTGCGCGTGGATGTGCGACGGCCGTGCGCTGCGCAACGCGAGCCACTTGTCCTCGACAAACACCGCCCACGCCAACCGTTTGCGGAGCCCGCGCTCCCACTTCGGGAGCTTCCAGCCGTTGCAGTCGAGCCCAAGCCCTAGCTCTTCGGCAAGAGCGACGACCTGCGAGCAGAGCACCCAGTCGGACGTGCCGACGTCGCCGCTCACGGACTCCAGCGAAAAATCCGCCTGCGCGCCCGCGGGCGCGCCGCCGCCGCCGCCCCCCGCGCCCGCGAGCACGCGCTTGCACTGTAGCAAAAGCAAGCCCGCCTGCACCGCGCTCAACTTGGGCCGCTGCAAGATCTCCAGCAAGTAGTTGTGCAAGCCTATGCGCAAGATCAGCTGCACGTGGGGCTTGGCAAAGCGGTTCAACTGCGGGTCGTAGTCCCACCACTGGATCGCCAACACGTACACGGCCGCCAAGAGCGGCGCGCTGAACTCACGGTGCGTGCGCGCGTACTTCTCCAAAAAAACCTTCTTGTGCAAAATGGGGTACGACGGGTGGATGATGCGGAAGTAGAGGTCGATCAAGATCTGGCCGTGCGGCGCCACAAACTTCTCGATCGTGTCGACGTCCGAGGACATGCTGGCGTATGACTGCGGTGTCTGGTCGTCTTTGAGCACAAAGTGCACGCTGTCGCTGACCTTGCGGAGCGCGATGTTGCTGCCGAGCGTCACCTGCTCGATCTTGGACGCGCTTTTGGCGGGCGCCTGCTGCTTGCTGCTCTGCGCATCGATGATGAGGTTGAGGAGGTTGGTGTCGTAGAGGTAGGTGGTGGGGCCGATGTAGAAGCTGGAGCGCGGGAACTGGAGCGAGAGCGTTTTTTTGAGGAGCGAGTGGTGCATCGACGAGTAGTCGTGGACGGGGGGGACGTCGCGGATAGCGACGTTGGGCGCGCGGATCTCGCTAACTCCGCCGCCAGTCGCACTAATTCCACCGCCAAGGCCGCTAGCGCTGGCACCAGCGGCTCCACCGCCAGCACCACCTGACGCACCCTCGATTGCATGCCGCTTTCTCGCCCCCTCCTCGTCCCCCCTCCTCGTTGCCTGTGCCGTGTACGTACACATCAACGACTTGGTCTCGCACTGGACACAGTTGCTTGTCCCTGGCACAAGAACACACTTGGTCTTGCGCCGCCGGCAGTTGTCGCAGGGCCGGCGCTGCTTCGTGTGCTTATGCGGCAGCCGCACTGCGCCCACGTCCACCGCAGCGTCCAGCGCCACGTCAGGCGTCGTCTGGTACTGGATGCTCTGCATGATGTGGCTGGACGGCGGCGGGGGCACGGCTAGGTCCATGCCGTAGAGCATCTCGCCGCCGTCCATAAGGAGACTCGACGCCCAGTTGGTGTCCAAGTACGCAGGCGACTGACCCAACTGGTCGTCGTGGCTGGTGTGGGACTCGCTGTAGCCGTCGTGGGGCTCCCTGTCACTCATCGTTGGGCGTAAGGGCCTCTCGTTTTTCTCACTTTTTTTTGTGCGATGCATAGAGCGGTGGTGGTAGTGATGTAGCAGTTATGTAGTTATGTAGTAGTGATGGTGTAGTAGTGATAGTGATGATGGTGTGATGTACTGGTGTACTGATGCTGGATGATGCTGGTGTAGTAATGCAATTGTAATGATGGTGGTTGTGCTGATTGTGCTGATGATTGTTGTTACTTTTAGATTCCGCGCTCGTCTTCATCATGGACGACATCTACGACCAGCTCGTGATCCAGCCGCAAAAGAAGAAAAGACGCAGAAGGCGCAGATCTGTGAGCTCCTCGGTCTCCGTTGCAGAACGTGCCCGTCTTGTGCTTGCCGACTTTGACGCCTTTGTTTGTGTTCTCAGCCCGCAATTGGACCCGCTCCAGCTCCTCCACTTCCGTCTCTTGCTCAATGCCATTGTCCATGACCAGGAGAAGTACTTTGCTAGTGAGGATAAGGTCCGTTTTCTTACTGTGCTTCGGCAGTTGAAGGTGAAACCGCCAGTTACTGGCGGTGAACCACAACAGCCGCCAGAAATACCACAACCACCACCAACCGCTGCTACCACTGCTACCACTACCACTACACGCACCACTACATCCATCGCTATTCCTCCAATCATCTATAAACGCCTCAATTTACCCCTATGCTAACACCCGCTCGCGCAAGTTGGCCCAGAACCCGCGGTCGTACACATTGTCCAAGTCTGTTTCCACCGACTTGATCGGCAAAAGCTCGTACCGCCCCACGTCGCCAGCCCCAATCAATATCCTCTGCGTGTTCAAACTGATGTACACGTGCTCGTTGTCAAGTGTCGCTTGCTCGACGTACTGCTCGCCGCCGATACTGGCGCCGGCGATTTTGTACAATGCGCCGATGCCCACAAGATACTCAATCTCGCTCCATTTCTCGAGCTCGTTGGTCGTCACGCCCAAGTAGACGTACCGCAAGTGGAGAGCAGTGAACACAACCGTGATGCACACAAAGATGCTGCAGAGAATCACAAAAATCCCCGTGATTCGGTTGGCGTCCAGCGTCGCGTGGATCGTGTGCCAGTAGCTGGTGCTGTGCAAGCGGCGGTGCTCAATGTGGAGCGCCTGCCAGCAGATATAGCCACCATAGCCAAGAAGGTTGATGTTTGCTGCCAAGTACGCAAGAAACCACTTGTAGTTGTAGTAGCCCACGCAGTTGTTCAACCACACGCAGTGGTGGTCGTACAATAGCACACACCGCTTGCACACCGAACAGTGCTTCGACCGCGCAGGCTTCACCACCTGGCACGTCCCACACACCTTGCCGTCAAAGAAGATCAACTGGTTGTTGGCAAACATGTGTCGAACACCGCTGCTGGCCGTCAATACGTCGCCCGGACTCACCACAATGGCACCAACCGTCGTGCCATACACGGCCAACACCGTGCCGATAATAGCACCAAAATGCATCCACGTCACGTACCCACTCCCCACCAATATCGGATACGTCTTGACCGCAAACTGCTCGACACACACGGTGATAATGGTAAAGTATAGCGCAGGCACCAAGTTGTACGCGTAGTTGTGTGGATCAATGGCCTGCTTGTAGCGCACAAACAACTGCTGGACGCGCTGGAGCGCACTGCCACGCATCCCAGGCGTGTCTCCAAAGAGCACAACAACGCAGCCCGCCACAAACAAGGCTACTAATACCAAAACCAATAACATGAAGTTCAGTTGTAGTTTGGACTGGTTTGATATAGATGTGTGTGCAGGAAAATATGTCGCAACCGTCATTTCTGAAGATTCATAATAATTCGCCAAAAAGACTTGAAAGCTGAAACAAAATTGTTGGATCGGCTTTTCATTCCCATTTTTACCTTAATATGTTAATTGTTTTCACAAAAGATGCAAAATTGGGCGTTTTGCGTTGGTCTTATCTGCTGATGTTGGTGGCCTGCATATAATTAATACCAAATTCAATATACATCACGAAGATGTCGCGCGACATTCCATCACTTAAACGAAACAACAGGAGACGCAATACAAACACACGGCACCCATGTCATACCTTACCATTATCGAGGATGAGATAGCCAATATCAATCATCTACTTTCTGCTGTGCCGTTCCTGGTCAGAGATGACACCGCCATCGAGCCATTCTTGAATGTTTACACCATAAAGCCCCGGGCACTAGTCAAGCTCAATGAACTGCCACACAAGTTCCCCATCGAGTCAAGCAAGCTCTTGAAGTTGGGGATCTCTCTTGGCAACTTGATCAAAAGTCTCCATGTTGACGAGGAGATTGCTCGTCAGCAGCAACAACTGCAAAAAACGTTCCTCAACAACATGAACTCGGTTAAGAAACCAGGTGCTACCACGTCAGTTGTGGGGTCAAGCGACGATCCGTTTGTGTCGTCCACATCAACACACGCCAAAGCTGCTTCCAATGCTGTGCAACCGCAGCCCTTGCACCAAATCAAGTTTCTCCGCAACTTGTTAGGACTATTGAAGAACTTTGATATTGGGAGCCCGCATCTGGCCACCTCCAGTGCCTTGAAGCTTCTGGATATCACGGGAAGTCACTCCACCACGACCATCAACCAGCAGTTGGAAGGTAGCGGGAGAAACAGCGTTGCTTCAAGCAGCTCGGCATCGGCCTCGGCCTCGGTCGCCAACCTGAGCTTTGTCAATGCGTCGCCCATCAAGCTCAGCTCGAAGCAGTTGTTGATTGAAAAACTCGAAATTAATATCAAATTGGATACCCTATTTATTTACAAGACATTGTTCAAGCTCATCTTGAGCATATTTACCATATTACATCAAAACTTGCTTGCCAGCGATGGTGCCAACGGCAGCAGCATCAGCTTACATCCCGCAGCCGTGCCTGCAGCAGACTTTGACGAAAGCTCGTCCATCTTTTCATCGGCATCAGCCACTTCAAGCGACTCCGGGTCCATCATTCCGTTGGACGAGTACCTAAGGATCTTGCGGCAGGTGTTGAATCGCATCATGTCGGGCTTGATTGAGCCCTTTTACAAGTTGGTCTTGAGCGAAGTGGTCGAAGCAGGCATCCAGAACGACTTCAACAGGCTTCTCGACACCCTATGAGTCAAACCACCACGCAGCCACACGGCCCCACACAATGTGGCTGAAGCGTCTGCCAAGCACCTTGCCTAGCAACGGAAAGATGATGAAGTTGACAAGCCCCTCGACCTGCTTCATGCTTTCCTCCCAGTGTTGCTGTGCCGTCAACTCGTACGAGTCGGCCGAGTCGTCGCTTGCATAGTCGTAATCGTACTCGTACTCTTCATCGGTGATGTCTGTTCCTTCGATGATCTCACGCAATTGGTCCAACTGTGACATGTTGTGCTGGTGGTCTGGCTGTTGACGACATGTGGGAGGTGGTTTTTGGAGGCGGGCGCGGCGTACTTTCCCGCATCCTGTATATACGTTTTTTGTTATGTGCAAATTTATCAGTGATGAGATAGCGACGCTGCACTACCATGATCAAGTCGTTTAAGCAGTCGATCAAGTCGATTTGGGCGGTCGGAGGCGACTCCGCTGCTGCCGCTCCAGTGCTTTCGGACTTTGATATTATCAAGGAGGGCAAGGCCGAGATCCTCACCCCAAAGGAAGACAAAGTGTTCTACAATCCCATCCAGCAGTTCAACCGTGATTTGTCGGTGGTGGCCATCAACGCGTTTACCGACTTGCGCCAGGAGAAGTGGGAGGCCGAAGCCAAGAAGAAGAGCGAGGCACAAACAGAACCAGCAGCCAAGAGAAGAAAGGCACTGGGGCCAGGACCCATTAACGTGTTGGAAGCCTTGAGTGCCACGGGCTTGCGTGCCATCAGATACGGCCATGAGTTGAGAAACATCAACCGCATTGTGGCCAACGATCTCTTACCAGAAGCTGTCAAGAGTATTGACCGCAACATTGCCCACAACAAGTTGACCAGCAAGGTGGAGAGCCATCTAGGCGATGCCATCAAGTATATGGGCTCGACGGACGAAAAGTTCCATGTTATTGACCTTGATCCGTATGGCACGGCTGCTCCATTCATTGACGGTGCCATTCAGGCCATCGAGGGCAACGGCTTGTTGTTGGTGACGTGTACCGATGCGGCTGTGTTGGCCGGAAGCGGGTACCCAGAGAAGTGTTTTGCGTTGTATGGCGGCAACAACTTTGGGCAGTCGTACATCAACAGTGAAACCAACCACGAGGCCGGGATCCGGTTGATTTTGCACATGATCCTGACGGTTGCGGCCAAGTACAAGAAGACAATCGAGCCGGTGCTTTCGTTGAGCATTGATTTCTACTTCCGGTTGTTTATCCGCGTCAAAACAAGCCCCTTGGACGTCAAGAAGCTCAGTAGCCGCACTGCTGTTGTGTATGGGTGTACGGGCTGTGGCCACAAGGTTACGCAGCCGTTGGGCCAATTTACGCCGCCCGCAAAGCACAAGTACCCCAAAGTCGTGCCCATGAGCAGCTCGTGTCCGTACTGCGAGTCCCACTACACGGTAGCAGGACCCTTGTGGATCGGCCAGTTGAACGACGCCGAGTTTATTGATCGGGTGCTCAAACTTACCGGTGAAGCCGACAAGGCCGTGTATGGAACGACGGAGAGAATACGCGGAATGTTGTCTGTGGCCAAGCAGGAGTTGGCCGAGCCGTTCTACTTCAACTTGAACAACGTTTCTGCCGTGCTCAAGTGTCCTCCTGTAGGCATTGACCAGATGGTGCGTGCCCTTGGAAACTTGGGCTTTGAGGTCTCGTTGACGCACGCCAAAAAGAACTGTATCAAGACCAATGCGCCATGGAGCGACGTGTTGAAGGTGTACAAGCAGTGGTTGGTGACCAACAACAAGAAGTACCTTGCTGAAGTCGACAACGGTACGATCAAGGTCACGGCCAGAAACAGTGACCGTATCGAAAAGCTCAAGCAAGACATTGGGTGCAACCCCAATTTGGCAGCGGGCTCGGTTGGGGCCAAAGTGCTTGCCCACGTGACCGGCGACATTGTGGCCGACTTTGAGACGGAAACGGACGTCAGCAGACGTGTGCACAAGCTCCGGAGTGTCAAGATGGTGCGGTACCAGGAGAATCCTACAAAGAACTGGGGCCCCAAGGCACGTCCTTCGGGGAAGGCCAAGGAGGATAGTGAGTAATAACAACGATAACGCAACTGTTTATGTGTAGGCTTAAACAAGTGAGCAATAAATTTCGGTAAAAAACGTTTTTATTTCCACTTGACAACAGACCAGGCATAGCCACAACTACAAGTAAAGATAAGAAGTTATTATTCTGTGTATGAATTAAAGAAGTATATATTACAAACCAATTAAAATGAGTCTATTATATCCCCTTATCAACTTAGAATAATAAAGCAACGGCACCGGCAGCGGCAACACCGACAGCACCAGCAGCGCCCAATTGAGCGGCACCACCCTTGGAGGAGGAGGAAGTACCGTTGGTCTTGTTGGAACCGTTAGAAGCGTTAGCAGCAGAGACGGCAGTGGCAGCGGTTAAAGCAATGATGACGGACTTGAATTGCATTGTAGATGTATTTGTTTGGGATGCTAAGATGAAGAGAAGAAATTCGATTATGGCCGGAAATACCTTGGCTATTTATAATAGCACCACCACGCCAAAAGAAGCCAAAAGAAACAAAAAAAATCCCGTACTCCTGACACAAAAACGCCAGTCCGCCCCCAACCTTCCGTGACGGCAAGGGGGCTGTGACAATTTTTCCCTATTCGGACGCGCTTACATTATTATGTGCACGATAATAATCCTCGACCCGCCTGGGTTCATCGCAATTTCTTTTTGCCGCCTCGAGTTGCTAAAAATAAGTCGTCTAACCCCTAAAATAGCTACGCGTCGCAGGCTTGCACGGCGTGAGAGCTGCACACCGCTAGAGTCATTGGCCCAGGAGGGGGATGTGCGGCTCGATGCCACTCCGAAACCACATCTCGTCAATCATCGTCTTTATCTCGCACTACATGGAACGCACCTCGTCTCTCTGTCTTGCAGCCCCACTTATTTGTTTTTTTTACCGCCATCGCGCGTACTGAGGCCTCCACGTTTTTATACTCGTCTACACCTTCTTCCTCTGCCCTTCCGCTAAATGCAGTGTCTCCAGAGCCTCAAAGTCCCGGCCCTCAACCAATTGGCGTTGCTCTGTGGCCTTCCCATCCCCGCCACTACAAAAGCAGCACGCATCGACGGCATTGTCCGCGGCCTCTCCCTCACCCAAACAGTCCCGCTAAACATCAACGTGTTGGCCATCGACATTGGCATCAAAAACTTCTCCCACTGCTTTGCAGCCAACATAGACCTCACACGGCCGTCCTCCACCACCACCATCGATACCACTGCCGCAAATACATGGTCCAAGTACGATCTCCACACAAGGTACGGCGCCCTGTACTCTAATCTCATCGGCCCCACATCCCTCTTGGACCAAAAACGCTACCTCAACCATCTCGCAGATAAACTCACAGACGACTTGCTTACGTTGGAGCCCTCGGTGGTGGTCATCGAGAACCAACGCACACGCTCACGCGGCAACCCCATCACCCTCCCCAACGTCCTCTTGAACTACTCCTTCGAAAACACCCTCTACACCAACCTCTACCACAAAAACAAGAACATCGTGCTTGTTCCAATGCATTCGTCCAGCATGGTCAACTTCTGGCTCAACCGCTTTGTCACCAAGCCCTCGTTGGCTAAAAACTCCAAGATGTCCAAGTCGTTCCGCGCCCTGTTGTTCTTCAGCTGGCTCCATCGCAATATCGTAGTGGATATCGTGCCTCGACCGCTCATCGATCCCACATCTTCCCTTTCCCACAAGAGCAAACACATCCTCGCCCATTTGCATATCAGTGACTTGGAACCAAGCAAAATCGACGACTTGATCGACTCCTTGTTGTACAACATCACCATTAAACAACAACTCACCAACCTGCATCTTCTCCACACCCTCATCTCCAATAATCCATCAACATCCGACCTCATGGCATTTATCTACACCCGGAACTCTGTTCAGCTCGACTTGATCAAAGACTTGGTCGCTGCCTACAACCTCGAGTTGAGTCCCGACTTCATCTCTTACACCTCAATATAAACCACGCGTTGCTCCTTTATTCTCTACATGATACTCTGGGCTTCTTTGGGGATCCGAATCTGCGGCGACTTCTTCCCTTCTTCACACTCACCCACTTTTCCTTTGTCTTCTCCGCCTTCTTCCTGGTCGGTTATGTCAAATATCATTTCATCATTATCGTTTACATCGTTATCATCATCCTTCAAATACTTTTCTTTTTCTTCTGCTTCCTCTTCTTCTTCTTCATCCTCATCTTCATCATCCTCATCGTCATCTTCATCTTCATCTTCATCCTCATCTTCATCCCCATCCTCATCCCCATCTCCATCTCCATCTTCATCATCTCCGTTTCCCGTATTCTCATTCTCATTCTCTTCATTCTCATCATTCTCATCAATATCGAGCCCTGCCTCCTTCTCGTCTCTCTTCTTCATCTCCATTTTGATGCTGACGATTCTCCGTCTCAAAATGTCAACAATATCCGACCACTCACGCATACCGCCCATTCCAATATCCCCGCAAACCAAAACCTTCTCAACTGGCTTCAAGACCTCCATCCCAAACCCATATTCATGAGACGAGATCAACGCAAGCTGTTTGGCCGTGATTGGATGCGTATACATAAACGTATTCATGGCAGGCGCCACCAAAATCGGTTTCTTGATTGTGTGTTCGCTGGACGATGAGGTAACAAATGAGGGGCCCCACGAACGCGTGATTGACGTAAGAAGATTATCAGAAAGCCCATTGGTGATTTTCGCTAACGTGTTGGCCGAAAGAGGCGCAATCAACATGATGTCGGCCCATTTGCGCAACTCATTGTGAAGAACAAGCTTATCGTACGGATTCTTGTGCTTTTTGTGGTGTGCGTGGTTGGGATCAAGAAACGATGTCGATTGAGTGGTTGTGGTGTAGTCCAAGCGCTGTTCGTTAAAGTTGGTCCATTCGTCCTCGTCTCTCCAGATCTTGACGTCGTTGTGGATCTTCAACCCCTTTAAAAAGTGGCATGCAGACTTGGTCACCACAAGTTGGATCGAGATCTTGGACTTGCCGAATGTCTGGAAAAGCTTATCTATTATCAAGGGAACCTTGATGGTGGCCACGGAACCCGTGCATCCCAAAAGAATGTGGAACTTACCATCGTCTTCCCAGCTCAAGTACTGCTGGAACGGGACAGGAGGCCCCACTGGCGAAGCCACCACCGTTTTGTTTGACTTTTTGGTTGAGTTTTTGCGGGAAAACGCTCCGGTGGCCGATATATTGATGGGCTGGCTCGTGGCCTCGATTGTTGTGGGTGAATTGGGAGATACAGGCGCCTTTGATCTGGATGGTGGAGGCGTTGTTGTCTTTTGGGTCCGTTTGTTCTCTTTGTTTTCCTTGCTTTCGATCGTGTAAGAGTCAAACGTCGGCGAGTTAACGCGAGAAGACGATGCAGTGGTGCTCATAAAGGCATGGGAGATGCTTTGGTTCTGTTTCGCCTGTCCTGGAAAGTTGCTGGAGTTGGCCATGAAGGACAACATATCCTGCGACGTGGAGTTGTTTCTGCTGGCGGCCGTCAAGGACGGCTTGCGTGACGTTGGCGTCTGGGCGTTTATTAAAGTCAGGACTTGGCTCTGTGCGGAAAATGCACCGCCATGGTCATGGGTGGCGACATTGACGGACGATGGATGGGCCGAGATGGTGAACCTACGTGATCTTTCCTGGTTGTCCAGGACTCCAAACGACACCGACTGGGTCGGTTTTAGTGGGAACACCGACTGGATTGGATGGTCCTTGTCCTTTTCCTTCAGTGGCTGATCAGATTGGGATAGCAGTGGCCGTGGAGGCGACGTTGGAGCTTGACTCATTTGGTGGTGGGGTTGGTGCTTGTGTGTTTTACTCGAATTGATTATGAGGGAAATATGCAATAGACGCAGAAGAAAAAAAAAGTCACCGTTTTGGATCAGGTTGCCAACCAACCCCAATTAAAAATGTGTTGGGGGATGCGAGGGGGCGTGGCGCGAATTGGAGCCCTGAAGAGCAGTAAATATGTGTTGGAGCTCCAACAGAATAACGTAAATGTAAGTAGCAACGGTAGCGACGGCGGTGCCCACAATTGGGGCGCTTAGATAGTTGCTAGCTGCTGAGAACGATCTGGGGCCAAGGTGGGCCCATGCCAGACATATTATTTTTGCGTGAATTAAACAATTCGCGCTTTTGTCTTCTAAAAAGCCCAGTTAAGCTTTTCTTTGTACTACGATCAGCAATCTCAACTAGGAAAGTTCTATGAATCAATTCCAGATTCAATCGTGTTCTGAGGCGCCCGTGTTCCCAATTGAGTTCTTTTCCAACAGTTTTCGTTGCGTGTAGTTGAGCCCCATTGCGACATTATCGAAACTGTTGTCTGGGACATTCCTTGCGACATTCTTGGGAACACCCTCACGACATCCTAACGACATCCTCGCGACCTCGTTCCAAACACGAATCCATTTTCAACCCAGCGACCGTCCACTACTTAACCGTCTAGCCTACTCAACCATGAATCTCCGTCAACAATTGAGCCAATTCTTGACTCTTGCATATGTGTTTTCTTCAGCATTCATCCTCTGGAAAACTCTCTCGGTGGTAGCAAACTCCCACTCGCCCATCGTGGTGGTGTTGTCAGGTTCGATGGAACCAGCTTTCCAAAGAGGTGATGTGTTGTTCTTGTGGAACCGTGACAAAACTGCAAGTGTAGGTGACATAGTGGTCTACGAAATCGAGGGCAAAACTATCCCAATTGTCCATAGAGTATTGAGGGAGCACCACAGTAAAGAAAAACAATTCTTACTTACAAAAGGTGACAACAATGCCGTTGATGACTTGAGCTTATACGCCCACAAACAACAATACTTGAACCAGAAAACCGACTTGGTGGGTACCGTAAAGGGATATCTCCCTAAAATCGGTTATGTAACCATCCTTATCAGTGAAAATGTTTACTTCAAGTACGGTTTGTTGGGTTTGATGGCTGCTTCTAGTTTATTATCCAATGAATCATAGTTAATACACGCCTAGTTACGATCAATAAAAAAATAAAGTAAACATCAATACAATAAATCTATGTTTATAGAATTAAAAAAAATAATGCCTTCAGCCAGATTCGAACTGACGATCTCCTCATTACTAGTGAGGTGCCTTACCAACTTGGCCATAAAGGCTAATAATAGACGACCTCGGTGAGGGTCGAACTCACGATCTCAAGATTAACAGTCTTACGCCTTAACCAGCTTGGCCACGAAGTCTTCTTATTATGCACTTGAAATTCCACATTTACCCTAACGCAGTATACATTACTAGCAAAAATTTGTCAATATTGTCTTTAAGATGATGCTTAGTATCTAGTTTATTTTTCATTGAGCAGTAGACTCTAAATCTAGCAACTCAGGATTAAAATTGTGGTGCTCAATGATATGTGTCTATCTATGCTAGTTTTGCTTGTCTTGAAACTTTTCTAAAAAATTTATTAAAATTGACCATTATTTAACATTAATTCTTATTTTAATCAACATAACAATTTTCATGTATTGACTTATAGTAAATCTACTGCAAATATCTTCCAAATCTTCTTATTTGATTTAAGATGCATTACTTTTAAGCTCTTTTGGCGGTGCTTTTAGAACACCCAAACCGCTATTTTTTAATGCGATCTCGATCTAGAAAACTAATATCAATCGCGCCTCTCTAATATGTTGACGAAACGTTACTACAGTTTGATTGGGCATAAAGCTTTGGTCACTGGTGCATCACGGGGTTTAGGAAATGCTATTGCAAAAGGGTTAGCAGATCAAGGGTGTTCAGTAACTCTCTTAGCACGGAATCAGCAGCTTCTTGAAGCCTGTTCCCATCAATTACCCATAGTTGATCCACAACAGCAACACCTGTATATCAGCTATGACTTACAGAAGATACATAGCGAGGATGAAAACTTACTTGAGGCTCTTAGCGGCACCTCCATCTTGGTAAACTGTGCAGGCATCACGACCCATTCGTTATTAATGCGTTCTACAAGTGAAGAAATCTCGTCTACTTTAAACTTAAATTTGTATGCTCCAATCCTTTTGACCAAACTTTCACTAAAACATTTGCTCAGAATGAAAGGAAGGGAAGTACTGCCTTCAATTCTCAATATTTGCTCTGTTTTGGGACTTCCCGATCAAAACGTACCTGGAACTTGTGTATATTCTGCGAGTAAAGCCGGCTTAATGGGCTTCACTACTTCATTGGCTGCTGAATTACGTGGGAAGGTCAGAGTAAATGCATTATTACCAGGATTAATTACTGACACAGATATGGGGGCCATAGCAAATGTCAACGGTCAAGTTACACCTGTCCAGCTTCAATCTGTTGTTGATGCGGCCATTCGTATAATTAAGGACAACGAAATCAACTCACAATGCATAGTGGTCAATTAGTTGATTCGAAAATACTTGTTATCTTTCTTAATCTTGGTTGGTTCACTGAAAAGTTCGTAGCGGAAGTTTTCCACTTCTGCATCATGGAAAGAGTCTTCTAGACCATAATAACGAATGAAATATTGCTGGGCCAATTCTACCAGATTATTGTCCATGAGCCATGCCAAAAAATCGTGCAATGCGGGACGGTACTCACCTATTTCAACCGTGTTGAGCTCGATAAGTACCTTGCTCACCTCCTGGGGCGAGTAATGACCAAGCTTGATTTGTTCACCAGTGTCAAGAAAGTATATGCGGAGGATATCTAGTGATTTGTGTAGGACCTGCAATCTTCGATACGATGGTTGCACCACTACGTACTGTTGATGATCTGGGGCCAGATGAACTAATTCCATCAAATTTTTAACTCTGGTCAGAATATAATCGAAAAACTTGAGCAACGCCTCAAACATGTTGTCGTTTCCCGGATACAATGAGTTGAATACTAATTGTTTATCAAGCGAAAGCCATACGCCAATGAGACGTTCCAGCCTACGTACCGATGCGTAGATCTGATCTAGCCTTCCCTCAATTGTGGTGCTTTGGTATTTCCGAGTCTGCTGAATAATTTGAGCTATAAGGCCAATCAAAATATTATTGACCTTAGGATGCTGTGGATTTTCTCGTATCAACACATATATTTCTTCTGATCTGGCGTCCGTGACACCTTCAAGCTTATTATTCTCCAGAATAGTATCCAACATAAGGGCTTGGTAATGTTTGTTAGAGTTGCGGGATCGTATTCCAAGCATGGCTACAAGCTCTTTCCAATAACCAGATGTGTGTAACTTCCAAAAAAGTTCGGTGTGGGAATGGGGTTTTTCATTTAATGTCGCCATGACCTTGTCATCAACTGTACCTGCAGCGTAATCGTGGCCAAATGTCCAAAACTTGTGAAACAATTCCCGTATCATTAAGTCTAAAATGTTATTGGGTTTTTTTGTCCTTTCCTCGTGAAGCCAATGCAAAAGTACGGGGATCAACCAATATAGGGTTTGGTTCAGGTTAAATACAAGCAAATGGAGCACGTAACCAAGTAAAAAACCAACACGATAAGCACGACTAACCAGAGGCGGCTCAAAATCAAGCCATTCTTCGATATCCTCGACCAATTCCTTCAGGCATTGCTGCAACTCTGGAGACATTGAATCGACATCAAATAATGTCGACTGGCTCATTTTGTAGTATGTTGATTTTGTAGTAAGCGTTATAACCTTGCCCAATTCCAAAGAGCAGATTGTAGAAAGTCTCGGGGTTGCCTCTCCATGACCATGGTTGTTAGTCATTGTAGAAACGACATTGCAAAAAACATTAAAGAGTTCGGTGTACGCCTGGTATAATTCAGGACTGATATGTTTTTGCAAATTGTGTAGTCGTTGCAAAGCAGTTTTGGGATTGACAAAAGGATCACGACTTCCCGTTTGAATATAGTCATTTTCGTTGTCATTTTCATCACTGTAGCCCTTTTCGTCATCTGATCCACTTCGTACCGAAGACAGCCGGCTGAAAACTAGCAATTCTGGATACTTGGTGCGGGCGTCATTGAGACTGTGGATTTTGGAAACGAACGGCCTTACTATTCTTTTGAACTTGGCCACGGTTAGCGTTTCACTTAGAGTGGGCATATTGATGAAGAAGGCCAGATATGATCTGCGACAATTTATTTTTTTGACTATTATCGAGACGACCCATCTCTATGATGCCTCATTACATTTGGTTACTAGCAGCTTTATCCTCGGTGACTTGGGCCACCAGAGGTGTGCATCCATCGCAAGAGCATTTATACCAACCTGTGGAGAAAGATGGTAACTTGGTGTGGCATTGTTTGGGCGATCCATCTATCGAGTTATCGTACAGCCAAATAAATGACAACTATTGCGATTGTCCCGATGGCTCTGACGAACCAGGGACAAATGCATGTCCATACAATCCAGAGCGTCTATTCTATTGTGAAAATAAGAATCATGTTCCAGGCTTTATTGAAAACTATAAACTCAATGACGGCGTATGTGACTACGATGTCTGTTGCGACGGATCCGATGAATACGTGTCTGAAAGCTGCCCGGACAAGTGTAAGGAGATTCACGAGCAATTCGAAAAATACAGGACTGAAGTTAACCATGATGTTGCTAAGTCACTCGAATTGAAGCAACAATTGATCCAAAAAGCCCTTGCCATTCGCGAGGAATTGTCAAGTCAAGTTGAACATTTACGGTCATTGATCCAACAGAAGCAGCAAGAATTGCAAAATAGCCAGGATTTGCATCAGGATGAAGGTGACGAGCCACAGCTGGCTTTTGAAGTACTCGCATCTCAATTCGGCGAGATTTCAACCCAGATTCAGGCTCAAGAAGCTTTCATAAATTCACAAGAACAACATATTAAAAGACTCGAATCAATGCTTGCAAAGTTGGTCAAAGACTATAATCCCAACTTTAACGATCTTGCTGTCAAGGAGGCAGTCAATGGTTTTCAAGAATACGTCTCCAACAAGGAAGATTTGAAAAGCAGCAAAATTAGTATCGAGTCTTTAAAAAACCAAGCTAAAGAGCTAATTCTCACTCCACAGGATGGCGGATTTTTAGCTCCCAACTTTGGAAATATGGCGCAACAATATTGGGGATATTTTAACAAGAAGCCAGAGGATAAGCCGAAAGTATCGAACGACGAACTCGAATCTGAAATCAAAGACTTACAAACCCAATTATCAATTTACGAAGAGGATTTAAAGCAAGACTTTGGTCCAGATGATATACTAAGATCCTTGCAATCAACATGGGTTGATGGTAGGATTGGAGAATATAACTACAAAGTGGGATTCATGGATGCAATCTACCAAGATAATGTTCTTATTGGACGTTACTCGTCGTTTGAAGATAACAAGTTACGTTATGTTCACGGTGCCAAGTGCTGGAATGGTCCACAGAGATCTGCCGTGATTGAGTTGGTTTGTGGATCTAACCACCGCTTATTAAGTGTGAGCGAACCAGAAAAATGTGAATACTACTTTGAACTTGTTAGTCCCATTGCGTGCGAGGAGTTTACCGATGCTGAACTTCTTTCAAACTTCAAAATAAATTATGAGGAATTATGATTACATATGCTTTTTATAATTGTTCTAATCAAAAGTGATCTTTTTACCAGCAAACTTGGTATTCTTTTGTTTCTCTTCGGCAAGTTTCTTTGCCTCCCAAGAAGGATGCACCTTTTGAGGAGCAGAAACCACACTTGTTTGGTTCGTGCCTCTTACTCCCAACGGTGTAACGTTGGAGCCAGAGGGAGCGGCAAGTTTGGCTTTCAATTCTCTCTTACGGCATCTTTCTTCGTATTCTCGTTGTCTAATCTCCCTTTCTGTTGCCAACTTCTCTTTGGCAGCCTTCACATGGGCTGCTTCTTTACCGTACTTCTTTTCCCAAATCTTTTGTCTAGCTCTTTGACCTCTTCTATTTTTACGCTGAGTTGTAGCTTCCTTGACTACTTGATCGTTATCAGCGTCAAAGTCTTCGTCATCAGAGCCTCCAGAATAATAACCGGTAGCAAGTTCGGGCAACTTGAACTCTTCCTTCTTTTTCTTTTCCTTCTTATCTTTGTTTTCCTTCTTCTTGACCTCCGGCTCTTCCGCAAAAAAACTATCCTTTTCTTCATCATCATCTTCCTCTAAATCATCTTCAGAATCATCATCATCTTCTTCTTTCGAAACTTCTTCGTCAGTAACTTCATTATAGTTCACGTTAGGATCAATTTCAAACTCTTCGTCAGAGCCTTCACCATCCAAATTATCATATATGGCAAACTTATCAAATGCTTCTTGGTCTGGTTCTTCGGCATCATCGTCACTTTCACTTTCACCCTCACCGTCATCGTCACTATCGACTTCTTTTCCGGTTGTCTTCTTTCTTTCAATTTTCTCTTGTTTGGTCAAGTTACCTCTTACCAGTCTGAATGACCAATCTATTTCAGCCAAGAGTGCCTTCACTGACTTCTTGTTCCATAAGTTAGACAAGTAATTGTTCAACACCTTGTTTTCTTGACAATGGGTCTTGAAGAAAGCGGTTGGGTTTGATTTGTGAGATTTATCAACAAGAATTTCACGTATATCGCCAATATACTTTGGTGGATCTTGCTTCAAGTCCTTCGTGTTGGTGATGGCTGTACTTATCAACTTGACCAATTTGGATGTTATCAATTGGTCGACGTATTTTTTCGATTCAACAAACTCAACCACGGTCTGTTTATCCAGGTTTGCCTTAAGGTTGGGCAAATCAGTCTTTGTAAGTTTATTAATCTCCTTTTCCAACTTCTTGTGCGATCCGTAGTACTTTTTGTGGAAGTAGTCGCTTTTCAACGCTTGTATTTCTTTATCGGCCTCATCTTTCGAAGTTGGTAGCTTCTTCAAAAGTTTCACATTTTTTGACCTTAACAACTTCTTGGTATGTGGGAACCGTGGAGTAAAGTCATGAAACTTTGTTTCCAAGAGATCGAGCTTCCATGCACTATTACTTTTGTGGGACATGCTTGAAGGTAAATGTGATGCTGCGATGAGTTTGAAATGATTTAGTCTAACGCGAAAAAATGTCAACCCATCTAGAAAACCATCACTAGTTTTGCATCCAAATATGACCGAAGCGGAACCCAAAAGAAGAAAGACTGAACACTTGAAATGTACATTTTATCTTGAGAAGAAGAAGCGATGTTGTGCCATGCAAAGAAAGGCAGATAAGCCATACTGCTCGGAGCATATGATTCATCAACTGAATGGGGAAGATCGAGTGCCGTGTCCGTTGGATGGAAAACATACGGTATGGACAAAGGATTTGGAGAACCATTTGAAGAAATGCAACGCTAAACCAAAGGAAGAACAAGATCCTTGGTTCAAAAAGGATTTGAACGTAAAGATACGCTCCGACTGTGAGATCAACGAGATAAAAGCATCTGAAGAGGAAGAAGAAAAAGACGAAACTGTTCTCGTTAAAAAGTACATCTCATTGTTGAAAAAGATACAATTTGAACCACTTGAATTGAGAAGAAGATGCCATACTGGTCTTGACTCGAGACTATCGGAGCTTAAGAATCAAAAGCATGCAATTCAACAGTCGTCGTTGATTGGTAACTTGAAGGAGAATGACTTGCTTCTGTCTAAATACTGTTTTCTTGAGTTTGGTTGTGGGAAGGCAGAGTTGTCGAGATATGTCAATACGTGTGTTTTGGAGGAAGAAAGATTATCACAAAACCAACACACAAATTACAGCTACGGTTTGATTGATCGTGGTGTAAACCGTATGAAGATGGATTCCCATATCAAGAAAAGTGCAGAAGAAGTCAACATTCCGGTCAAGATAAAAAGAACTAGAATAGATATCAAGGACTTGGACCTTGACGTGTTCGTTCAGCATATGGAACCTGAGAAAGTGGTTGGTATATCCAAGCACTTGTGCGGTGCTGCAACAGATCTTACTCTTAAACTGTTGTTTAATTCGTCTTTGATAAAAGATGACAAGTTTGAAGGAATGTTGATCGCGATGTGCTGTCGCCATGTCTGCTCGTACGACCAATTGTTACCACAATCGCAAGCATTTTTAGCTAACCATGGTTTCAAAACAGAGACATCTTTTGGCATACTACGCAAGATGGTTTCATGGGCTGTTTGTGGCAAGAGAGAAGAAACACCAACAGCAGAACGTTCAAGTGGTTTATCGTACGACGAAAGAGAAACTCTTGGTCTTGCTGCAAGAAGATTAATCGACGAAAGCAGAGTTTATGCCGTCAAGCGATTCATACCCGATTTTTATGTGGAGATGTTCTGGTATATCGAGAAGGAGGTAACGTTAGAAAACGTATGTCTCTGCATTAAACCAAAGCAACTACAAGACAGATAATACAATATTTATTCCAAGAACTAAATAGGGAGCCAATGGTATTATCTAGCTTAGATCTTTTCTTCCTTGACACCGTGCTTCCAGATGGCAACGTATGGAGTAGTACCGTCTTCACGGTAGTTCAACAAAACAAGCATAGCATCTGGGTCCATGGATTCACCAGTGTAGAAGTCCCAGTCGTTGAAAGAACCAACAACCTTCTTGACGTAAGCTTGAGCACCCTTTTGGAAAACGGCAACTTCTTCTGGGTTGGTTTCTTCCAACTTGGCAGCGATCTTCTTCATGTAACCCTTGATGTAGGTCAAGAAAGA
Source organism: Teunomyces funiuensis (assembly GCA_030558095.1). Taxonomy (NCBI): domain Eukaryota; kingdom Fungi; phylum Ascomycota; class Pichiomycetes; order Serinales; family Debaryomycetaceae; genus Teunomyces; species Teunomyces funiuensis. The sequence continues at coordinate 281,340 of JAJMRW010000008.1, read as the reverse complement.
CTTCTTGTCGAATTGAGTTTGTTGCAATCTGAAAGAGTAGACGACGTTGTTGACGGTTTCAGCACCATCTTCAAGGGCTTCTTCAGCATCTTCAGCAGATGGGTTAGCACCAATGTCAATGTCGTTGTTACCAACAGTGACCATAGCACAGTCGGCTTCGTAAATGACGTTGTCAACTAACTTGACGTCGTAAGCATCGGACAACAATTCGTCACCGGAGATGATATCGGAGAAGATCTTCATGATTTAATATGTACGCTGGACCGTGAACAGGTGGGCTTTTGATAAAACATTCGCTATTTATATTGGGAAAATTTTTTATTTCAATGGGCCGGGTAAGTCATCGTGTTCCACATCACGTGCGCCAAATCTTTTTTTTTCTCAAATAAAAAAATAATAATAATTTTGTAAAGTCCAGAATATATTATACCCCAGAATATTAATTGTCTATTTGGTCAGCTCTCTAACTAGTTGCGACCAAAAGCCAGGCGTAAAAAGTACAAAATACGATCGTATACGATCTTGTTACCATTGTGGTAACTGATGGAATGGTCACTGTCAGGGAAAATCATGAACTCAAAGTTTTCCACATTGGCTAAATTGAACTCATCGATCAACTTCAATGTATTCTGAACATGAACGTTATCATCACCACTGCCGTGTCCGATAAAAAATTTCTTAACCGCTTTGAAATTGGAAACGTCGTGGATAGATGCAATGGTGTATCCCTCGGGATTTTCTTGCGGTGTTCTCATGTATCTCTCGGTGTAAACGGAATCGTACAACTTCCACTTTGTCACTGGTGCAATAGATACACCAAACGTAAAGATGTGGTCTTTAGTGTCAGTTTCCAACGTCTTGAGAGTTAAAAACCCACCGTATGACCAACCCCAGATGGCTATTCTCTCAACATTAACGTAGCTCTTTTCGGCCCAAACCTTGGCAGCAGCAATTTGGTCCAAAGGTTCGTAATGGCCCAATTTGTCTCTCACAATAAACTTGAATTTTGATCCAAAGTCATTGAGGTTGTTAAAACCAGTACCACGACCATCGACGGTCACAACAACAGCATCAAGCTCGGCTGCAACAACAGAACTAAAATCAACTCCAAATCTAGAGTTAACGGTTTGAGAGCCAGGTCCCCCGTAAACAAAGAAAAGAACAGGGTATTTTCTCTTGCTATCAAAGTTCAAGGGGAAGGTTTCAATGTAGTTGGCTTTAATTTCATCCCCCGTTTCCTCATCGACATACGACACAACACCACGCGTCTGCTTTGGAATAACGTACTTTGAGAGGTTTTCCTCTAATATTTTGTTATCCTCAATAGTCTTAGTTTCAGTGGAGGAGACCAAATCAATCAATTTTTGATGTGGCACCTCAGGACCCAGGTACGTCAAAAGAAGATATCTTGATCCAGAAGAGAAAGAACCACTGTTCCAACCTTTACCGTGGGTAATGTCTTTAATAGATTTGTCAAGCAAGTTTACTGAGTGAATGTGTCTTTCAATAGAAGACTTTGAAGTACTAATGAAGTAAACTTCGTTGTTAACATAATCAAAGGAAGCAACACCTCCGATGACCTCCCAACGACCACTAGTTAACAATTCACCCTTTGCACTGTTTGGGGGTGAGAAGTAAGCAAGATGATTGTAACCTCCATCAACCACAGTGTCAATGTAGCCGTCTTCCTTACGTCCCAAAGTTTCGTTCTTTGGAACGTATAAAGTGTTGGATGTTATTTCAAACCAAGAATTTTCAGCTGTATGTGATCTAACCAATTGTGAAACATTGGCTATTGTGTCAACTAAGAAAATTTCAAGCAAGTCACTTGCTCTGTTGGATGTCTTGATCAAAATGGACTCACCAATCCAAGTGACCTCGGTAATCAATCTATTGTTGGCATCAATATTGTCTGACTTTAATTCCAAGAGTTCCTTAACTTCAGAATTCAAGTCATAAACAACCAAGTCGACAATAGGGTTAGGGTATCCTGCTTTTGGATATTTAATCTTGACCAATTCGGGATAGTCATCACTTTCATGTTGAACATAGTAAGGAATGGTAAATTCAGGCACAAATGTATCATTCGATTTCAAAAATGTAATTTTGTCACCTTGTGGGGACCACCATAAAGCAATATCACCGGCAAAGACTTCTTCTTCATAAACCCAGTCTGGTTTACCGTAAAACACTTGATCATTTCCGTCCACAGTCACTTGTTTGGTAGTGCTGTCAACAATATTCTTCACGTAGACATTGTTGTCCAAAACAAAGGCAATAGCAGTAGACTGAGGAGACCAAGAAGTAACAGCAACCTTATCCTCGGTGTTGTACAAAGGCGTAATAGTGTTCTGCTTAACATCCAAGACCCAATATAAAGCAAACGTCGAGTGTCTCCAGTTGTGAGTGCTGTTTGTTTTCAAGATTGCCTTCGTCAAGTCAGGAGACGCTACCAAGGAGTCAATGTTGTACTCGGTCTTGTTATAAGTAAATGAAGAGTTATTGAATAATGTGTAATGGTAGTCTTCATCCACAATCGACTTGATAATGTAGCTGACATCATCACCCTCTTCAACCTTAAGAACATAGGTTCCCTTATCGTTGAAGATAGATTCTGGCACCTTAACCCATTGTAAATCATGAAACTTGGGCTTAAAAATGCCTTCACGAACAGCAGAAAAGTTCAAAGGCAACTTGTCTCCAAAATCATGTACGATAGATGGCTCACGACCAAGTTGATGGACCAACTGGCTGGAAATTTGCACAGTTCTGAAATTATTTATCGTAGCAATCAAAAACGATGAACCCCATATCAACACAGCTAACAAGGTTCCGCAATAGAAATAGTTGCGGAAGTTGTCCCTGCGAAGAACTTCTTTTTCAAACAACATCTTCATTGTTATGAAAAATCGATGAGGATTCCTTTGACTTTTGATATGGCTTTGAGAAGATGCTGGCTACGCACGGCTCTTTCGTCATTAGAAAACAAAAATACTGCATATAAGCCTGTTTTGTGCCACATCGAGAGTTTCAAAACATGGCCTTAGTTCCTGCTAATTTAGATATGCAATTACAGTTTATTAACACTACATAAATAATCAAAAAATATGCTCTAACTCATTTTAGTAAGTGGTTTTCGTACATGACCCCCAACTGAGCCCCTGTGACCGTCCTCACCATCTCACCATCTAGTGTTCTTCTTCAATTATGGTGTATCGTGCACAGAAGTGCTGCCATACCCAAGGCGCTTTTCATCACCTGTATATGTCTGTGGCGTTGTGAGTACATCGCTCAATACAATAGGGCTGAATTCAACAATAACTTTTCTCAAGTTATTTCTTCTTATTGGCTTTGACAAAAAGCCCGTCATTCCGCTATTCAAACATTCCTTGACATTACTTTCATCAGCAAAAGCAGTGAGAGCAATGATTGGCTTATCATAGTGTAGTTCTTTTCTGATAACCTTGGTGGCTGCATGTCCGTCCATCTTGGGCATCTGGACGTCCATAAATATCATATCAAAGATCTCCAATCTTTCTAAAGAATCCTTGACAAACTCGACTGCTTCTTCACCGTTACATGCCATTGTAATATCAGTGAACCCTTCAAGTTTCAACATACGCTTGATAACTTCTTGGTTAACCATATTATCCTCTGCAACCAAAATCCTCAAATGTGACAAGTCATAAAGAATGCTTCTATGCGAATCACTCCGGTCACTATGATTGGAAACAGAGTTGGCTGTACCGGTAGAAGATCTCGAAATTAAGCGTGGTTTTTCAATTGGAAGCCCTGAAAAATCAGATGGCCCTGGCATAACTCGGTGACTGGAACTTTGTTCATCCAGCTCAGACTCATGGATCTCAATTCTTGGTTTGGATGATTCGTCGCTGCCACTTTCTGGTTCAGATTGTTTTGAGGTGTCAGAACAATGCTCGTTACTATCCAGATGACCTAACAGTTCATTCTTTGCTTTATTGATATCGGCGATCAGACTGTCAAAAGCAACTTTACGGTTCATCTTTGATTTCGGATTGAATTCGTCTTCACAAAATTCTGACATATCTTTGGGGTTAACCAAAATTTCACCTGTTTGGGGTAGTGGGACTGTAAAAATAAACGTTGAACCGACACCAACTGACGATTTCAAAGTCAAGGTACCTTTCATCATGGTAGCTAACTGTCGACAGATAGATAATCCTAGACCAGTACCACCGTAACTTCTTGACAAGGTCTGGTCCCCTTGAATAAATGGCTCAAACACTTTTTCTTGTAAGGCTGGCTCAATACCTGGTCCCGTGTCCGTAACTTCAATTTGGAATGCCCATGTACGAGGTTTGTAAATATTTCTGATTTTGAATGCCTTATTATTCTTCACTAGTTCACTCTCAGACATATGATATGGAACATAACCATCCATACTTTTAGATACCAACGTACTATGGTCAGGGTGTACGATGGCTGCCCGAGGCAAACTTTGCTTTCCAGATGAGAAGCTTGACTCATTGTTGGTCTCAAAGCTAGGTTCATCTTCTTTTGTTGAAGTTTTGGTAATGTTATTGCTGCTGCTATTTCTTCTGGCGGTTTGAGCCAAAACTGAATTATCCGATTTAGACCTTCTGTGGCGTGTTGGTAAAATAGGGAGCGCTTTGTAATGGTTAAATTGAGATTCGAAAATCTTCTTTTCGTATTCCATCGTCGAGATGGTTGAAATGCTTAGGGTGTCGTCGTCATTTTGATTATCAGAGGAACTAAGTGAGCTAAGCTCTATTCCACCTTCCAGAACGTGGGTTTGATGACCACGGCGTGACTTTGTTGCGTTGTTTGTCAATGTATCTCCCGAAGATCCATTTGATTCAGTCAGGGTATCTTTCAAAATATGAACCTTGGCAAAATTATCCACTTCAGATTGGGCATAATCGTACTCACCTAATAACCTGAAGGTGACATCCACAGACCCATCGACAGGAGTAAACTTTAAGGAGTTCGATACCAAATTCATAACAATTTGAATGATTCTGTTCGAATCTCCATAAAGTATCAACTTTCTTATTATATTAGGTTTGAGCATCACTTTAAAGTTCACTCTTTGATCGAGAGCCAATTTACTAAATATTGACTTTACTTGATAGACAACTTCCAAAATTTGAAAATTAGATTTCTCCAACTTGGATCTATTCAAAGTATTTTTTGAATAAGTCAATAATTCAGTCAAAATATGCAAGAGTAATTCACCAGATCTATGGATCAATTTCAAAGAATCTTGGATTCTGGAATGGTCGTCTTCATCCATAGCGATAGAAGTCATTCCCAATATACCGTTCAACGGTGTTCTCAATTCGTGGGAAATATTAGCAATGAAAACGGTCTTCGCCTCATTAGCAGATTCAGCCTCAATTTTTGAGGCTTCCAATTCTTTGGTTCGTAATTTGACTCTGTCTTCCAAATGAGTATACTGTTTTTCAAGTTCTTCTGTCATGATATTGAAAGCTTCACACAATTCAGTTAATTCATCATTGAAAAACCTCTTTCTACTTGTAATCTTGCTGGGTAGAAGAATTGCATCAGAATAGCCCGATGAGCTGTTTGTGAGAACCGAGTTGACGCTATTTCTTTTGGAAAGATTACTAGCATTGTCTTTTGAGGAATGATTGTCCTTTTTAAAAGAACCGTACGGTGGTGGATGGTTGGATGAAGATGTGATGGAAGAAGTTGAATTGGTGTTTGCACTCAGTTTCATTCTCTTTTTGGATTTTGTTATTGCTTCAGTTGCTTCCTTAAGCTTGGTAATTGGTCTGATAAACCAAACAGCCAACGGGAATGTTATCAAGCACATAAACACTCCAATCCCTATTACCACCCCAATGATTATATTTCGTAGTTTCTTGACGGGCTCAAGAAATGTACTTCGCGGCTGTTCTATAATAATGGACCATACTGTGTCCAGATCTAGCTCAATCTGAGTGAAACCAATGGCAACACTTTCTCCAGAGTAAGATTTAACGTTGGCAGAAGAGCCAGTGATTTTCGTCAATGCTTCCTTAATCAGCGAAGAACTGTTGATATTGTATACAGCATTTACCGACAATTCGTCTGCTGAATCTGATGTACTAACGGGAAAGATGGTTTCGAATCCTATCATTTCACCTTGGTCAGTAAAGTTGTCTGATCCGTATATCGGGGTAACCGCTAAAACATTGTAATCCTTAGTGCTGTTTGAACTGGATGAATCATTGACAGCAATTCGTATGCTCGATGCATCACATATTACTGTGATATACCCAGCCAAGGCCGGATCATTTATAATAATCGATGTATTGGAGAACACAGGCAACGTTATTCCCATAAAGTATGCATCGTATACATCGGTGGTGTTACTGATTGGACCAGTAAAATAAGGTTCGTATTTTTCTGCCGTTATTTGTGCTATAGTTGTTGGTAAGGTGGTATTGGCTGTTATAGGGAAAAGGAAATCTTGAGCAGGCTGTGATACGACGGTGGCGTTGTTATAACTGGCAGCCACCACATTCAAATCAAGGTCATACACTCGTGCTGCAGCAAATAACTCAGATGATGAAAGAAACTGGTCAAGGGAGCTCTGGGCCCCAGAGAATATTTCCTGTGAGTTGTTTCCTGCCCGGTATGATGAGAGTGGCTGAGTAATAGTGTCTTTGGTAGCCAACCAGTATATCTGGTAGAATAGATAATCAAATGACTGTTGAACCTGAGTCGTTTTGAGCTGTGAAATGACCTCTAGCCGTTCAGCACGCAAATCGCTCAAGTTTTTACTAAAGTAAACCCCTGTGACGATGGCAAGAATCAAAAGTGAAAATAGCGAGGAAAAGCAGACCAATATGATTAGCTGGGGTCTAATCCCGATCTTCAAACGTTCCATATTAACAGATGATTATTCTATTGTGTCATAAATGCAAGTGGATGGTATGTGTGATATAGTACAATATTAAAAGTAGTAGTGTTTCCAAATCTGATTTGGGTGGTATGTGATTGCTTTAAATTCCTTAAGATACAACTTATACTTGATAAGGTTGACTGTTTACTCAAAATTTAGTAGGTTTGTATCCGAAGGCTTCTTTAGTTGATAATGTTTTCAATGTCTCACTTCGCAAGGACCGAATTTTTGAACAATACAAGAGGTTGTGTCCAAAACTGCATACAGTGCGATGTCTGGTTATGAAGTCATGTCTAATGTGACCAAACATTCCAGGCTTATTAATGCCGATATGAGCAGTTTGAAGAGAAAAAAAGAGCAAAGAATCAAAAAAGATTTAAATCAGCATTACTTTATCATTATCTGTATTCATGTACTTAGTTTCAATCAGTCAAGTTTGCATTTCAATCTAGATCTAAAATATTTTCAACAGTGCTAAGAATATCAAAAAGAAACACAAAAAAAACAGCAACTTCCATATTTGGTAGTGAAAAATCTCGGAAAACGTTCATCTAACAAAATATTTTGCATCTATTGGGGCTACTTAAACAGATCAGAATTAATACTCTCAGGCGTCAATTTCTTGAGGAGGGGCAGAGTTACCTCTCAAAGTTAACGGATACCGTCCTTGGCCATCATCTTCATCATCCTCATCGTCACCTTGACCCAACTTAAAACCAATGTAGTCTTCGGTATCCAAAGATTCCTGTGCTTCTTGAAGAGAGCCCAAGTCACCAGGAGTCATAATGCCAACCTTACCCCTTGGTGAGCCTGGCACCGAAAGTGGTCTAGTCAACTTCAAGTTGGATTGGTTGTTGAAAGGGTTGGCACCGTTCTTGAACTTGTCAGGGTAAGCTCTCTTCAACGATAATTGACGAGCCTTGATGTATTCCAAACCCATTCTCTTCCAGTCCAACAAATCTGACAATCTCTCGGTTCTATTTCTTTGGTTGATTCTCTGTCTTCTTGTTTTTTCTGCAAAATCAAACATGTAGTCGGTTAACTGGTTAATGGATTCATCGACAGACTTCATTCTTCTATCCACAATGTAGATACCATAGTCAGAAGTGTTTTCAATCAAGTCTTCCATGTAACAACCAAAGCCCGACAAGTTGGTAGTAATTGAAGGAACACCCATAACAGTACATTCAGCAGGAGTGTAGCCCCATGGTTCGTAATACGATGGGAAAACACCCAAGTGACAACCACGAACAAATTCTTCGTAGTCCAACGACAAAATTGGATTGTTAGCATTCAAGAATTCTGGGTGGAAGATGATCTTGACTCTGTCTTCAGGCTTGTTGAACAATTGAACTCGTCTGATTTGATTCAAAATAGGATCAGTGGCATCGTCGGCCATATTGTGAGTAACAATTGGAGGCAAACCTTCTCTCTTGAGAGCAAATATTCTTCTCTTCAACAAAACTCTATCAGCAGGCTTGATCAATTCGTCAATGGAAGGTACTTCATTGTTGTGACCGGTATGCTCCTTGTTAGGGAATCTAGCACAATGTTCAAACAAACGTTCACCAACTTTCTTCTGCACCTCTTCAATGGTGCTTTCTAATTGCTTAACAACGGCTTGACCCTTCAATGTTTCAACCGTGTAAGAATGAGTTTTACCAGGCATAATAATAAATGCGACAATGGTCATCTTGGACCCAACTTCCTTTAATTTGTGGTTCAATCTAGCCAAAGACTCGACAAAGAAGTCACAACCCTTATTTCTAAATTCATATCTACCAGCAATGAAGAAGTATAAGGTGTTGTCCAAATCAAAGTCATAGTTGCCGTAGAAATGACCCTTGACAAATTCGTTGATCTTAGCCTTCTTGATGGCATGCAAATTCTGGAACTCGTGGACAGCTTGGAACTTGACCACGTTCAACCCATTTGGCAAAACTCCATCGGGCTTTCTCTTCAATAAATGCTCGGCTTCATATGCAGTAATGTGGGACACTGTTGTAAATACATCGGCAGAATGGGTGGCTGATCTTTCGATACAATATCTGTGGTAGATACCTCTCTTTCCAGCTTCAGCATCAACATCAAAGTTGGCCAAATTGTTGTAGAAATCGGTAGAACCCGCACAGAGGTATCTACCCAAAAGAGTAGCATGGGTGGTGAAAATGGTGGTGACATCGATTCTTCTCTTTCTGCACAATGGAAGAGCAATACCAGCCAACCATTCGTGACAATGGCAGATAACTGCTCTCTCACGGTCATTGTAGACCAATTCACCAAGAAACCAGGCAACCAAATAACCCAACAAAATGGCATCATTAGACTCCTGGTCATGTTCAGGAGTAGGAATGCCAGCGATGTTCCACAAGTCGGATTTCCATTCATTGAGCTTGTAGTTGGCCGACTGGAGGTCAAAAAGCAAAACTCTTGGAGCACCTTCAATCAACCATCTACCATATAACCAGCGGATACCACGTTCGCTCATGGAGTCCAATGTTTGTTTGATAAGGGGGTCCTTAACGGGTAATTCTTCGACTTCAATTTGGGCTGAAGCATGGTTCAACGGTCCAATCAACGTGTACCGTTCTCTGTATTCGGCAACAGTAATGGGAGCTTTCGACTTGAGGACGGAGTAGATTCCGCCGACCTTGTGGGCCACTTCGGTCGCAACCTCGAAAAGAAGGTGGTTTTTGATATCACGAGTCATCAATGGATCACAGGCGTGAGGTAAGGGGAGATGAGAGGGGAATGAGGCGAGCTATGTGATAAGTCTCGGGAATGAGGGGTGGATCAAAGTACGCCTTACACTGGGTAAACTGAAATGTGGGTGTACACCCTTTTATATAAATGGGGTTCGACCGAAAAATCCTAGTTGTTGGGTGCAGGAACGTGTGGAGAGTGGGGGGCTGACTCCGAGAGATTTGAAGGAAAAAACAGTAGTCATGATAAAAATAATAATACTTTAATATTAATAATTAATAGTGCGACAATAATGATGACCGGCATGGATAGAAACGTAGGTGTATGGAAGGCGCTGGCAAACATATAGCATGCAGGACCAACTCAAGCTGTCCGACATGTCCGATATAGCAACAGAAAAAGACGAGTCATGTTCTTCCGATTGTTCCTGGCGAACTACATTCCGCACCAAGTTGCTGGCCCATGTAGTATTTTTCCGCCAATAGGGTTTGCGGCCGCGTAGCATCTCCCCACTTTTCTTGGACGATCTCTCATGACGCTCCAAGCGAAAATCTCGGTGCGACCGCCTGGATTAATCCAGCGACATTTTTTTTGTGGTGTTGAGTCTGCGTACGCTGGCGAGCCCGGAAGCAGCCGCCAGAAGAAGTAACACCACCTTGTCATTGTTTAGAAGTAGTATCATGACATTCTTTTTAAGACCTTAATTTGACTTTGGTTTCGATTGGATGTCGCACCCATCGTTCGATGACACCAAAAGTGAGACAGCTCGTAAACCAATCCATTGTCTGGTCCGTGTTTCATATTGCCCAGCACTTTTTTCTGTCGCTAATAATTATTTCAAATTCTCGGTGCGTCAAAATCCGGTGAAGGGTCTTCTAGCCTTTTCCGCAGTTCTTCCTTGTCACTAGCTGAGCTGATAATAGTTTTCTGGTCTTTCTTAAGCTCTGTCAAGTACTACATTAGTGCTGGGCCACAACTTGCCTCTTTTTCGTGTCTCCCCTCATTACTTCCACTTGTAATTCCGCGCCCCCTCTTTGCTCTGTCCCAACCTTCCCCACCGAACAAAATTTGGAATTTGTCTTCATTTGAATCGCCTGCACATAATCAGATTTTTGCAACCATTTATTATTTGTCTATATTCCTACTGCTTTACTCTTCATCGTAGTCCTCTTCTTCAGAGTCAGATCCCGCTTCAAAAACTATGCCGTTGGTGGTCTTGGCTTCACCAAGTCCCATCCATTCACCTTCGTCTTGGTCTTCTTCCATTTCGTCGTCGTCATCTTCTTCGACATCCGACTCCATCGCAATATCTTCATCCTGCTTCAAGTCCTTCGAAACAGTCAAGTATTGCAACAAAAAGCCGTTCTTTTTACTCACCTGCACAACATCCTTACCAATCTTGTTTAAAAATCTCGAAATTGTCTTTAATGCACTGGTGAATTCGGCCTTGTGCGTATTAATATATCTTCCATGTGCTGTCAAAATACTCTTGACCCAAATCAAATTGAATTGAATATGTGGCGAGTCCTTTCTCACCAACAAGTCACCAATGAAATTAAGCAAACGGTTGACATATACCACAGGCAACCCATCGACAACCAACTGGATATCGCTTGGGCCTCGTATGTTCTCATACACACGATGAATTAAGTATTCTTCATTCAATCTGAATGCCATCACCAAAGCAGTCAAATAATCCTTTTCTTCAAACACTTCCAAAGTTGCTTCAGGAGTGATATCGACGTCCAAATCAAATGGATCGAAAACAACAGCTGTATCAACAGAAAATATCAATAATCCTTCGGTAGATGCAGCAGCAAAGGCAGACAGTGTTGGAGAAAACTTGATGGAGGTAACCCTAATTTCTGGACGCACATTACGTGCACTTGGATCTCCCCTGTGAGAACCTGGCAATGTGGTGTCAACTCTGTCTTCTTTATCGGAATGCTCGCCATCTCTGTCAAGCAAATCAATTGAGATACCAGCATCGGTGATCTTGGAACTGTTCAACATTTGCAAAGTACCGTTCAATTGAACATTCAAAGAAACGGTGAATCTCTTCAACAATACTTCGTTGCTGATGTCATACATACAAATCGAGTTATTGTTACCGGCAGCAACCAAAGTCAACCCGTCGAAGGAGTAGTCGATGGTGGTGAAGTACTTGGAACGAGCAGAGTTTTTGGCACTGAATCTATCTTCCAAATATCTACCTCCGATAATATCCTTTTTTCCATCTATCAAGTGTAATTGTTTAGCATCTTCAATATCAAAAATGGTTATGTGTCCATCCAAAGTACTGACTGCTAACTCCTTACAATCAGGTCTCATTGTCAAACTCAAAACATCACTGGTGACTTCAATAGGTTCAACAGTCTGTGATCTTCCAAAGATGTTCCATATTCTCACAGTTTTATCCCATGAAGCGGAAGCAAGAACGGAATTCTCAGTACCAAATGCCAAACATGAAATTGGTCCTTCATGGCCAGTTAAGGAATCAAGCAATTGAGCCGTTTGTACAGACCACACATATATTTCAAATGTGTCTTGGGAACCAGCAACAACGACTTCTCCACTAGGATCGACTGCTAACGCATTGAACTGAACTCTTTCGGTAGCAGTAAAGGTACGGAAGTTTCTGAATCTTATCAAGTCCCAGGCTCTGATAGTACCATCCAAAGAAGAGGAAAACATCACCTGTCCTTTCTTAGCAAACTTAACCTCAGTCACAGCACTGGTGTGCTCGGCAAAAGTCATGAGACAAAATCCAGAGACCACATCCCATATCTTAATCTTACCGTCATCAGAGGCAGTGACAATTTTACTGCCATCAGGAGAATAGCACAATGCATTCATCGAGTCGAAATGTCCTTGCTGCTTCAATATATAAGACTCAGATTGCCATTCATATACCAACAACTGACCCACTTTGGAAGAGCCAAATGCTAACCATTCACCTGTGGTATTCACATTGACAGTATCCACAGCATTCTGACCCATACTCAATTGTTGAATCAAATTAAAGTCGGGTAATTCGTATAATCTGAATTCACCGTTGTAAAATCCAACGATTAATAAGTTTGATTTGGCGTGGAAGGTGGCACATTTAACTTTGGAATCAGCAAAAAAATAGTTTTTGGCAGTGATTGTCCAATTCATGGGTTTTCCTTCGTCATCATCACTTTCTTCGTCATCACTTTCTTCGGATGGCTTTTCGATGTACTCCCACTTGAACAAAGCACCGTCCTTACTCAAAGTGTATATGATTTCTTGTGTCTCGTTGAAAAATGCCTTGACGATGTAGTCACGATGTCCTGCTAATGTCATAGCCACGTCACTTTCGTCAGAATGTAACGAGAAAATACGTGATGTCATGTCCTTAGAGGTTGATATGAAAAATCTAGAATCTTTCGACCAGGTCACAGAAGTAACATCGTTGTAGTGTCCAGCATGTAGTCTGTGACGCACAAAAGGTGCAAACTGCCTGTCTTCAGTAAAATCAGGAGTTTTCCAGACTTGAATAAATCTAGAACATGCAATCGCAAAATATTGGCCATCTGGACTGAACTGCAAATCACGAACGGAATCTTTAAAGTTAAAGTGGTGCAAGACGGTACGCGAAATAAAATTCACAAGAATGGCCTTCCCGTCTTCATCAACAGACAACATCAAAGTTCCCTGTTTATTCAATGCAATTTGTGTGATGTTTTTTCTATGTTCATAGTTGAAGGTGAAAGATTTGCTATTAATCAAGTCGAAACATGTCACTCGATTTCCAACTGGACTCAAAAGTTTGGTCCCATCTTCAGTGAACAATAAATTACCTTGTCTGTAAACAGTTCCTAGCAAGTTTGAAAACTTGAAATCCGATTTCATTCCTAGCAGATACTAGTATTTGATGTCTTTCAGTTGAGATGAGATGAAAAAATTAAGAGCTGGATATCATGTGCAGGATTTAACAACCTGCAGATAACATCAGTGCTAACTTCAGCGATGAGTTACTCGTTGAATCGATAATAACAAGTCCGCAACATCAAATCAAATTAACCAGCAGAGATGAGTGGACTTTCCAATAGAGTCATGAATATGAAATTCATGCAGAAAGCTGATACAATCAAAGAAAAAAAAGAGCAGGAAGAACAGCAGAAGAAGATCAAAGATTCTTCAGAATGGAAGTTGCCAAACTCGTCACTGTATATCAAGAAAGCTCAAAGTCGCATCAATGCTGTGACTGTGGGTTACGGTAGCATTGCAGGTAATCAGTTCTCCGAGGAGGAGACTGTAGCATCTGCCCCTGCTCGTAGGAAGTGGGGAGCTACACCTGAAGAAAAGAAACCAAAGAAAGAGACAAAGAAAGTGTCATTAAGTGTAAGTAATTTACAATCGATTTTAGCATTTGTGCATGTCAGAAATACTAACAAACCAGGATGAAATAGATACATTATGGAAGAAGAAACCTCAGAAATCAAAAAAGCGAGAAGCTTCAGAGGAATATGTACCAGATATACCAAACAGAAAAAAGCGGGACTTGGGTGAATTGGATAAGTAATACTTTCCTATTTCCTCTTATTCTTCTTTGCATCAGATGAAACAATGTTTGCTTTCATCACAGCATCTCTGGCTGCCGAGTTAATATGTTTGAAACGGTCGGGCCCAAGATGGATCCCGCCAAACCATCGACTCACTACCACAATGAGGTTCCAGGCGTCCATCATCTAGAAGTTAGTAAAAGGCCTTGAGCAAAGTTTGCAAATACTTACGGTTAACAAGTGCAACAAGCGGCCACCTGCCGCAGTTTCTCCATCATCGTCACAGTCTTGAAATTGTACACCATCATCCTTTTTAATTCTCCAACTGCTGATATTGTGTGATGCCCGAGCAATCTTGCGGTCTGTTGTAAGTATGTCCAAATAATTACGGGCTTCCTCAACCGATTCAACGTATCGGACAAAGGCAATAAATGTTGACCCTCGATCTATTATAGGTTCTGATTGGATCCAGCCCTCGAAGGGATCTACTTGAGGTATATTGCTCTTTTCATTGGAATGCTCTTGAGTTTTAGATCTTTGCTCTTGTTGTTTTTGTTGGTGCTGTTCTTGTTTCTGTTTTATTTCCTGAGCTGCTTGCTCTCTCTCAAATGCCTCTCTCTCTTCACGGTCCTTCTCCAAGAAAGCCTGCAACTCCGTAAATAGTTCAAATATACAAACCTCACCCTTGATCCATACTTGTTGAAGGATACTGTCGGTATTACGCTCAATGTAATTGACATCGGGATATCGTTTTGAATCTTTGGAGATCAACTGAATTACATTGGGGATCTCATCTGGATATTCTGTGGGAAAGCTGAGCTGTAATGTTAATGATTCATACTCGGGAATGATAAAATTATAGAGACGATCAGTAGCTGCTGTTACAGAGCCTGGGAAAATCGCATCAATGGCGCTTATTTCGTCTTCAAGCTCGGACATTCTTGTGTGCTTGAGTTTGTCTAATTGTTACGACTTGTCGCATCGCGTAAAAATGAACATTAACGACATCTCTCTCAACTAATGGTGACTGCTGAAGAACTCAAAACAGAGGGCAACAAAGCATTTGCTGCTCAACAGTATAAAAAGGCGGCCAAGATATACCGCGATGCAATTAAACTTACGCCTAACAACGCAGTGTTGTATTCAAACCGGGCTCAATGCTTTTTAAAACTCGAGGATTATGAACGGGCCCTCCGTGATTCTTCTAGTGGGATCGATCTTGATCCCCCAGCACCGTTGAAAATCAAGTTGTTGTATCGTAAGGGATTAGCATTGAAGGCATTGGGAAATTTGGAAGAGAGTAAACACTGTTTCCAGCAAGTATTGGCTATTGATCCTCAAAATACCCCAGCAATGGCAGAATTGGATTCTTTGAAGGAAACAGAAAGATCAAGAAAGAAAAAGAAGATTGTTTCTCAAATTCCAGTTCCCATTACCGAAGTCGACGTCTTGCCAGAGAGTTATATGAAACTAATTGATCCGTCATATGTGGCTAAAAAACCAGCACAAGCTCATAGCTTAGACCAAGTTCACACTGAGGAGCCAACAAAAACGCTGAAATCCGAACCAGTGGCGAACAATACTGGAAACTCAAATGATACTTCCTTTTTGGACAGACCAACAATGTATTTTTTGAGTGGTTTAAAAGGTCTTCCCGAGACCGATAAGGTAAAGGCTTATAATTATGTGATTTCCTTACCGAGCGAAGAATATTCGGTCCTTTTTGGAACTACAGGAATAGATACGGAATACCTTGAATTCTATTTGGAAGCTGCTGCATACGTCGCGATGCACAACACGGTATTAGATTGGGAAAGCATTATTCTAGGAACTCTTGATACTTTATCAAAGTTCCGCCGTTTTAGTCTTTCGTTGGTAATATGCAATACTCTGTTTGTAAAACAGTTGTTGAATTGTGTTGAAAACAAGAAGCCAGAGTTATTGTTGAACTATCAAAAAATTTTGGCAATAAACTAACTTCTTCTTTTGAATGAATCAATAATGCTTTTTAAGCATGTTCATGTCATGGCTTGGTTTTGATTCCTCATATGGCTGTACTAAGGAACGTACAATCTCTGGAATGTATTGATCGAAATCGACCTTCAAAACTTTTGCGGCTACCCAAGGCAACACAACCACACTAGCAAATAACGAAAACATGACAAGATAAACGAAGAAAAAGATACTAGCTTCTAAGAGACGTGATCTTCTTTGGTTTTTGGATAATACTGCTATTCGAATTTGATTGCCAGGCTTTAACCAAAATAGCATAAAGGAATGCCATTTATCAATATAAGGAATCAATAACATGGGTAATTGAGCAAATAATATGACATGTCCCAAAATAAAATCGCCCGCAAAATAGCTTAGCTCTGTGATTTTGCACAAATATTCCCGGAAAGGTTGAGTGAAAACATACCACCCTAAACTTGATTTCACCCATTTACCAGACCACCAACAGCGATTTGATTCATCGTGACTAAACTCGCTGGAAATAAAAGCAGTAGTGATAACTCCCAAGGCCCAACTTTGTATACTAACAGACAACGCCATTCCTAAAACAGTCCGCGAGATATCCCAATTTTGCCAATACCACAACAATTCAAAGAATAGAATGTGATTCAATACTGTCAAGGTATGCACAATGCATGCAATAAATGCTGGAAACTTCTTCAACAATAACAATCCTATCGGACCAACAACAACTGACACAATAAAGAATACCAAAAGTATTACCATATTCACAACCATTGGCCCAAAACTAACAATCAACACTCTCAATATGCTGTTAACTTCAACAACATGTCTAGATTCATTGTGGGAATTGGAAAATATGTATGCACTTGCAATACAGGAAACAACGCCTAATTTAAAAATTGTATCTGTGATTATGACATGTATCCTCGAGGGCTTCGTAACGCTGATGATCTTGACGTCGTAATTCAGAACATCTCTTTTGGTTTTAATTCCAACAATTTTGCTTCTTCTTAATCTGATAAATCCAATCCAGGAAGATAAACGGGATTTGCTATTTCCTCGGTACAACCATTTCAAATACTCCTTATAATCAATGAAAAATTCAGTCCACGAAAACTGGTTTGGGTTGTATAGAAATGGACATAACAATAAACCATAAATCGTTGTCCAGAAATAAATCAAAGGAAATTTCCACATCGCAATCGAGCAGTAAGATATTAACAATCCAGACATTGCACCATAATACAAACTTTCAGTTGCAAATCTCGCGTATAATGATGCAAATGGAATTCTAATGATTGCAAATCCTCTTCCTGTTCCAATGTATTTTGCACCGCCAATTAATATGTCACTGACAATTGATTGCGAGTAAATTCGGCACAAAAAAACCTCAAAGAATGGTGAAAAAGAAGCAAAATGCTTTGTTAACCTACTTAATGCCCTGTAGATTCCTCTTTCCGTTAATTCCTGAACCAGCAACGGAACGAATGATATCAAGAACACAATAAAAATTGAAAAAATGCACCTTTCTAACCACTGAATAACAGGGACAAGATTGTAGCATCCAAATGGACGATGTGGAACTGTAATCGGTCGGAATCGATCATATTCGCATATGGTAGTTTTATTTGTGAGTGCAGCTAAATTCACACCAACCAATAAGAATAGTTTGATCGATAACATTATGAACACATTGTTTAAATGGAATCCTGGGTGAGCATAGTAAAACGAAAGAAACCGATCAAAAGGGAGCTGGCTACTCAAATAAAAATATTCTCTGGATAGCATCTGTTCTCCCATTCCAGCACCAATCTTTGTCGCAAAATTCAAGGTTGACCCAAATCCCAAATCTCTTCCTTTTCCACATTGCATATATTCACAATGTTTAATTCGACCTCCTCGCAACATTGCATTTATACCGGCGTAGATATCTTCGTTTAAATGAAGACCTTTCTGTGCCTTTGAGACACCACCTCTAGTGGTCATAAATACTGCATTAAGAAAATCAGGGTGACCATAATGCAATTTTCCTCCGATTTGTGCTAGTGTACGAGCAAATAACGTACCAAAAGTTTGCTCCTTTCCAGCTGCAATATCACCAAGAATACCAATATTTTCCGAAAAGATGTATTCTCTAGTGCCAATGATAGCAACAGGATTGCTATATTCCGATGACTTCAAGTCTAGAGAATAAGGGTCCAAAGGTAATAAAACTTCTTCAAACTCGGCCAAGACACTTTTAATTTTTAAACATTCTTCAAGGTAATTATCCTGGTTTGCGTCAACGAGTTGAATATATTCGCCGCGGGTGAATATTAAAGAGTTGTTTTGATTATCAGACTTCCCATCTCCTAAAATAGGGTTGCCTGATAATCTGATTTTGTATTTTGGTTCTCTTTCACCGTTGTCTAATATTGGGCAACTTCCATCAATCAAAACTGAATAATATGTGGTTTCATTATTTTTAGAATCATACTCTTCTGATAAGTAGCTTATTTGTAATTCTGGATACGCGCGAAGTAAAACCTCTTTATTCTCTTTTTCTTCAGCGTTAAAATGCTGAAGAAGCTGCATAGATACTACCATTCTGAATTTCCGAAGAGCCATGACTGAAGCCTCTTCTAGCTTTGCGTATTCATCTGCAAAATCTTTGAGATTTGGATTTTCAACATCAAATAATAGTTTAATAGCACGCGAGTAATTCATGAAACCAGAAATAGTTCTGTATAATGTTTGACATCTCAAAGAAGCCCAAATTCTGGTTCGCAAAATATACTCCGGTGTTGCAACTTTGTAACCAACTGAGTAATAGGGAAGATCATCTTGAGACTCTTTTTTAATAGTAGAGCCGGAGGTTTCACTGTCAAATTCCTCTGCGAGTAATTTTGTATCGTTCACAAAACAGGACCATTCTTGCGGGTGCAATTGCTTCAAATATTCCAACATGGTAATATTAGAATATTTTTTTTCTTCCCTGATTATTTCTTTCAAAGAAAGAGTAATTTTTTCACTATAATGTGGAATAAGAACTGTAAAAGATGGCATTGCCCGAATTGTTCCGCCTTCCGGAAGAGGGGTTGATAAAGACTGGGCAAAAAATGTAATTCTTCTTTGGGCTTCAGATTGATGATGAAAAAAACTAGATTTCATAGCTTGATCTTCTTGAGACAAAAAAAATGCAGGTGCTGTAAGCTCAACTCGATTTGAAGTAGTGATTTGTTTGTAAATCAATTTTTGAACTTGATCCAAAGTTAATAAATGTTCCCGGTACATGGAAATAATAATTGAATTCCAAACTTGAGAAACAAGAAGCTTTGAATTACTTTCGTCAGTAGATCTGGTTATTATTTTGGAGAATATTCTCTTTGGAAGACGAAAGAAAATATTTCTCCAAGGTGTCCAAATTGAAACTCCAATATGGAATGAACGACAAACTGAGAAAACAGTATTCCAAATAATGTACCAAAGATACGTATCAAGGAAAAACAACACTAAATCAGTGAAATAGATAAGAACCAAAACAATTTTTGCTTGATGTGTGCATAATAAAGTTCCAATCCAAGCTTCCCTATTACATTTGGTCATTTTCATAACACTCAATTCTCGAACTGGATCTCTTAGTGAAAGTGTGAGGAAAAAGTAGGACTCCACTAACTTGGAAATAAAAATTGCAAGCCATAATCCATAGGAAGCTAACTTTTCTGAACCTTTTAGGCTGTAAATTGCTGCAGTAAAAAATTGTGTTGGTAAATATTTCCTGCCAGTCAGTCCTGGATATGTGCTAAAAACCTTTCCAAGAGGCACAATTGCTAAGTAAGACACCACAAAAATTGAGAATGCAAATTGGAATGCTGCAATACACACCCCAGGCATGCTTTGCAGGTTCAAAGACAAAAAACCACATAAATAAATTGTTGGTGCAGTGTTGACGACAAAAACAATAAGCAATAATAAAAATTTCCCCGTCAAAGGCTGTGAGCCGGTCCATTTTCGAGGTACAAAGGTAAATTCGAGTACCGTGCTTATTATGCAAATTAATGCCGCAATTGATCCAGCAAGTGACATTATTGAGAGCTTTGTTTGAGCAGTAGGTTGGTTATTTTTCGAAATTTTATAGTCTAGGGTGTAAAGGGAAGGGGAATTAAAGACAGTATAGTACCAAAAAACCGAAATGTGTAGGATCCAGATTCTATTGAAGTTGGCAAAAGCATGAGCCCATGTTCTGCGTTCCTTATAAGTTTTGTAGAAGACCTTATTCCACAAAACATCATTGAGACGTCTATATCTATCTCCAGAAGGCAAATCCATAAGTTTGGTCCTTTTGTCACTCAAAACAATTTTTTGTAAGCCTTGTCTGTACCAAAATAATTGATTCATATCATCGTAGCCGATGGTAGATTCATGATCCTTATTCCTATTGATGCACTTGCCATTTTCTGTTATTATGTACAACTGTTCGCAATGAAATCTGTATAACGGGGTTATTGCATGGTCTAAAAAGCTAGTTGGCGAAACAGGATAAGGAACATCAGGATCAATGGAATAGAAGTAATCATTACAACATTTAAATATAAAGCACAAACATTCAGGCATGAACCTAACATTGTTAGCTTCGCCCCAACACAAAAGATATAGCGCCAATTGGACGACACAGTCTGTTGGCGAATAAGTGTGCATGTTCAATTTCCACAGAAGCTCATTTTCCTCAAGAGTTACATTGGATGGTTTTTCTTTCTTTCCCTCTTTTTTTATTGGAGACTGACTTCCAGCTAAATCATCAAGGTCTAGCTGAGCTGCAAAGTACCATTTTCTGAAATTTGAATTCAATCCCCCAATATAATCTGCATGTAAAGATGTAAGCGCTTGATGTGGACTCATTCTTGAGGCTCTTGAATCAAGTAAGCGTAATAGGTAATCAAACATATTTCGGGTATTGTCCAATTGAAAACCAAAGATGGCCGTCAATTGGTTGAATATGGTCTCAATTTCAATTCTACTGATGGGAAGCGTTCCTCCGTCCTGCCATGCCGGATACGGGTTATACACTTTGTTGAAGATCTTATAGAATTCAGTTTCGGCTAAGGAATCTTTGGCGTTTGTCGTTGGCTCGGGACCAGCAGCATTGTTAAAGCGATCTGGATCGTTCCAACGACTGGAATTGGTGCGAGGTGCTTCAGATCCACTTAAAGCAAATGATGAGCTAGCCATATTGGTGCTGGTGCTGTTTTCTGTGTGTGTGTGTATTAGTACGTTAATGTGTGTAGGCAAGAGAGCGGGTAAATCTTACTTCCAGCATGAGTGGCGGCGCCAGGGAGACCTCTGCTTTGAGCTGTATTCACACTCGTGATATTCTGAATACCATTTTGTCTATGTGTAACTGTTTTGGAATTCAGCTCAGACATTACAGTGTGTATACTCATATTAATGCGTTGTGTGTATGGCAGCTAAATATAAAAATGCGTAGAGCGCCAAATGGCTGCAAATTCTGAAGTTACACAAAAATGCAAATATTATTCGCACCTCAGTCTTCTTCTTCTCTAAAGTACCCATTATAGGCAATATTGTTGGGAGAACCACGTCTGGAGAAAATGGATCGTCTAGGAATCTGACCTTCAGAGCTCATCTCAATAATTGTTCTTTTGATATCTTCAGGAGCCACTCCTTGACTCAACAAATTTGCAGCCAAACCAGCAACAACTGGTGACGACATGGAAGTACCCGTCAACGTTAGGGGATACTGAGTGCTGTGAGCATTTACGCTTACAACTTGGACTCCGCTGGCAAAAACATCGACACATGTTCCCCAGTTGGAAAAAGGTGCAATGTAATCGTCCAAATCGTCAATAGCACCAACGGTGATGGCTTCTTCTGCGCTTGCTGGACTCGTCAAACACGCATCGATGTTGGAGTTACCAGCAGCCACAACAACTACCAAACCTGTTTGACTTGCTGCATTAATGGCTTGGTTAAGCACATTATTCTTGATGGCCCCCAACGACAAGTTAACCACACCTTTGGAACCGTCGCTGCGTAAACGATGGTTGACGGCGAATTCCAACGCAGAAATAATCGTACTCAATGATCCTTCTCCTTTAAAGTTCAAAGCCTTAATCTCCACAATTTGAGCCTGCTTTGCTACTCCGTACGTTTTTGATCCAATGATTCCAGCAACGTGTGTTCCGTGTCCATTTGTATCACCCGAGCCCTCTTTCGTAAAATCAATGCCAAAACTTGTACGGCCTTCAAATTCAGGGTGGTCCAATTGAACCCCAGAGTCAACAATGTATACATTGACGCCTAGGCCTTGAAAGTTTTCGTCAAAAAAGTAGTTGTTGTCGGAGCCGCTAAGAGTTTTTGTTTGTGATAAGCGAACGAGATGTCTCGGAGCATTTTCTTGTAAATCCATTGCACGAAACACAACATCAGGAGTGATACTTGCAATCAAGGGACATTTCTTAAGTCTTTCTACCATGTCATTGGTAAAGTCACCAGAAAATCCAGCAAAGTTTCCAATGTTGAAGGTGTGGGCTATCATTGATTCGAACTTGTCCTTTTGTGGATTTCCAAGTTCAAAAAGTTGAAACGCATCAAGTGATTGGTTACTCTTCAAAGAAACCAAATATGGTATAGCAGTTACGCTTGGAATGAAACAGATGAGAATTATTGATAGTTTCATGGTGTAAAGAGTATATTTGTGGATGGGTGCAAAATTAAAAGTGGTTTAATTTCTGTGCGAAGAAAAATTAAATATAAGTTTTCCATTCCCTATAAATTACATACTAATTAATTTGGCTTACTTAAACAAAGCCTTCTTTTGGTCTTCTGGTAAAGAGTTGACAAGGTCCTTGATAACGTCAAAGGCATTGGTTGGGTCTTCGCTCAAAAGTCTGTTGATCTTTTGACGAACAGCTTCATGTTTCAATTGCTCAATATTCTTTTGCAACTTGTCGTGGTTTTCTTCAATCCAGGTACTGACTGCTTCATCGTTGTCATAATCAACAGTAGGCATCCAACTCTTAATTCTGGCAACCTTTTCCAATCTGGTAGAAGAAGTAAGTTGGTCACCAATGTGATTGACCAAGTATTCTTCGTTCAAACGACGTCTTAAACGCCAGAAGAAAATACGTCTGGCATCAACCCACTTGATTTCTTGTCTAATGACCCCCTTTGCCAACATACGGCCAGATCTGTCATGCAAGTCAGCAAATTGAACCGAGACTTGAGCGTAAATTGGCAACAAAGCCTTTTCACGGGCAACCAACTTGGCGGAAATTTGAGAGTGTTCTTCAGTCGACAACTTGGTGTCGTTCAACTTGGCCTTCAATTCACCATAAGTTGGGTCCAATCTTTCCATTGTAGCCAACAACTTTTCACGTCTGTACTTGATACCAACCATACCTTCTGGTTCCAAGACACCAGCTCTCGACTCAACATCAGCGTACATCTCCATCATGTCAGCGTTGATAGTTGGGTCAACAACGACCCAAGAACCACCTCTTAATTCACCGGTTGGAGGAATGTAAGTAAAGATTGGTTGCTTGAAGTCTACCAAGGCATCAACAATGAAGGAACCGTACTTGAGAACTTCGTTGTACATATCTCTTTGACCACCAGAGAAACCTCTCCAGTTGGCCAAGATCATCAATGGTAATTGTTCACCGTTGTTGAAATCATTGATAGCTTGGGCAGTCTTGAAAGCAGAGTTTGGATACCAAACTTGACCAGCTTCTTGGATCAACATTTCAGTAGAGTCAGGGTTGGCAGGATCAGCTGGCAACATATTGTCAATTGTTCTGGTTTCAACACCAATAACACCAATTGGAATACCACCAAGACGGGCTCTACCAACAACAACACCCTTAGCCCAGCCACTCAAAGTTTCTTGAAAGGAATCCTTGTCAAACAAACCAGATTCGAATTCATCGCCAACTTGACGACCTTCAATCATCCAGCGAACGTCGTAAGGTTCGTTCTTGGTTGGGTAGTAGTCAATATCTCTGTCCCAAGGATCTTCAGATGGTAAGATTGGAATTGGCATTCCACGTTCAGCAGGAACGTAAGACAACCATTCAAGGATCTTTTCAACACCTTCCAAATCGTCATTAGCAGTCAAGTGGGAAACACCATTACGGTACATAATTTGAGTACCACCCAATTGCAAGTTGGAGGAGTAAACTTCACTACCCAACAACTTGTTGATAGCTGGAGCTCCAGTCAAGATAATTGGTTGGCCTTCAATCTGGATTGCTCTTTGACCCAATCTAACCAAGTAAGCACCAATACCAACAGATCTACAGGTGACCAAAGTGATGGTGAAGATGTCCTTGTAAGCTCTGGAAGTAGCACCTGCAATCAAACCAGAACCCTTAAGACATTCAACACCCAAACCATCTTCGGCACCAACAATAGACTTGATGACATAACGTTCTTCGCCTCCTTCAACAATTCTTTCAGTAACAACAGTGTCAGGCTTGGTCGATTCAGCGATGGTCTTGACATCTTCTGGAGTCAAATACAAGTACTTGAAACCCTTTTCTGGAGCACCTTCAACGTTCCAGGCAATCTTAAACAATGGAACCAATTCGTCAGCAATTCCGATTCTGGCACCAGAGTTTGCAGAAAGGTAAATTCTAGGAATTCCCAATTCTCTTGCCAATTCAGTACACTTGTTGAAGTACTTGTCTTCTTCTGGACCGAAAGAACCAATCTTGTGAGTAATGTCATTAGCAATAATGATAAACTTACGGCCACGAGGATACTCTGGAGTCTTGGCAGTAACTTGGAAACCAACCATACCAATCTTGTTCGAACCAGGGTCTCTTTCAACGGCAGTCAAGTCATCGTTATCATCAGCAATCAATTCTAACGATGTAAAAACATCCTTTGGGACCTTACCCTTATGTTTCTTCCATTGGGAAATAGTTGCTTGACGGAACAATTCTGGGAAGTCGTAAACATAAGTGGTACCCATGTTGTGGGCCTTGTAACGCTTTGGTTGCAAAGATTCCTTGGCTGGGTAAGGCGTGGAGATTAATCTCAAGTGCATGGAACCTGGTTGACCAATAGACTTGAATACCCATTCACCCTTGGTGTTCTTGATTTCCATGTACAATTCAGACTTAACAACGTAACCAGACACGTTACTAATAATTGCACGCAATGGGAAAGATTGACCAGTGGATGGATCAGTGCAGACAATACGAATTTCAGCACCAGTGACACGTAATCTCCACAATCTTCTGCCAAATCTTTCCAAGAACGAACCAAAAGCAGCTTCAACTTCCTCAGGAGTAACGTTGAAAACGTTGGAAAAGTTAATAAAGATATGGTTCAAATCGGAGTTAGAAGTGTCGATGATTTCCAATGCATCCAAAATGTCAGACATCAAACGGTTGGATTCAGCAATCAAGTATTCACTAATACTGATTTCATTACGAATGATACCAGTTCTAATAATACCTCTGGTGAAGAATCTCTTGTCAGAAGGAGAGTTCTTTCCAACAGCTTCGTAAACGTGAATGTTTCTGTTGTCGGTGAAAATTGGCTTGATATCGAAGTTGTCCAATCTGGCCAATTCCAATTGGAAAGCCAAGGCAGGTTCAATATGACGGATAACCTTGTTTTCAACGTAGTCTGGACCAGTGAAGGTGTAGTACTTAGGGTAAGAACCAATCTTTTGAGCAAAGACAAAAGTGATACGACGAATAGCACTGGATCTGAGTTCTTCCTTGTATTCTTCGATAACTTCATGGACCCTGTTCAAGATCACTTCTTCGCTATCGTAGCCATCAACGTTGGTGATGATGATGTTGAAAACGTTAGCAAGTGGGTTTTCAGCGCTGGCATTAAAAGTAATGGCATCAGCTGGTTGAAGCTTTTCCAAGGCAGCAGAAATCATGTCTTCAAGATCATCCAAATGTTTACAAGGAACCAAGACCCCAGTTCTGACCTTGTGCTCAGCCTTGGCATCAACAGTGAAGGACAAATCGGAAACGGATGCTGCTCTGTTCATAGCACTTGGACGGTCGTTCTTGAGGTGCTGAATGGCGTTGTAATGAGAAGAAGACAAGCTTGGCAATTGGAACTTCCATTCAATGATTGGTAATCTTTCATGGAAGTGGTAACGAATTGGGCCCAATGAGTAAGCTCTGTAGGATCTTCTAACATAGACTTCGGCGGCAGCAATAGCAACCCATTCGTCAGTGTTGACTAAGAATTGAGCCAAAACATCAAAGACTGTGTGTTTCGAATCAACAACTTCGTGAATAATGTCCAACTTTGGTTCTCTGTGTTTGGCGTAGATTTCACCATAAGAAGTTTCCAAAACGGCAGATCTCAAGATGTGTTCCAATTGGTCAGATCTTTCTTGAATCGATGGCAACGAGCATTGAATCAAGATTTCTCTGGACTTCAAAGCAACCTTGGCAGTACCTCTGGTATCTAACTCAACAATACGCTTCAATGCTTCTCTGATTGAAACAGCAGCACTGGAAGAAGATTGCAAGATTGGTTGATAAATTTCCAAAATGGCCAAAATCAAATTGTTCTTGGCACTAACTCTGGAGTGAGACAAACAAGTACCAATGACCTTGTTCAAATCAGTCTTGTTTTCGTCTCTGAGTTTCAAGATAACATCGTCTTCTCTAACATTGTCACCTGAGAACAATTGTTCAACTTCATAATATTGCAGAATCAAAGAAGCAAAGAAGTTGTACTCGTGTTCAAGGGAACCGTTGGCGTAACGTTCGGTAATGTCAACCAATGGAGCAACAACACCGGATAATAATCCATCAGTTTCAGGGTCCTTCAAGCACTTTTGAATCAACTTGAGAAGTTGCTTGGCAGGGAACTCGGCACTTCTGGCTTGACTTCTTTCAATCAAAGCAGACAAGGCTTCATCCAACTTGGGAGGGATTCTAGAGTGCAAAGCAGAAACTTGTTGTTGCCATTCAGAAAATGGCAATTCTCTGTCCTTAAGAACACTAATCAATTCCTTCAAGGTGGAGTTCATTATAACTTGGTTATCGTAACCGGCCAAGATGTTCCTCAAGACAGCAGAGCACAGTTCAAACTTGTGAACAGTCTTTGTACCTTGAACAACTGGAGCACCCAAATCTGGCAAAGTACCTTCAAATGGTTGAGCGTGCTTAACCTTAGATGGATCATCCAAGGCAAGAATAGCCAAAATATCACCAGAGTTGACAGTGGAACCAGGTTGCTTGATCAACTGAACAGTACCGTTTTCTTGAGCAATCAAAGGCATACACATCTTCATCACTTCGACTTCGGCATAAGCTTGGCCAGCAACAACATGTTCACCACTTTCAACAAAGAACTTGACCAACTTACCTGGAGATGGTGTTCTCAACTGAGTTGGATCGTTTTCAACTTCCAACAAGCAAGTCTTACCATCGACAGATAATCTGGTGGCAGAGGCTTCTTCCTTCCAGTAAACTGAGTGTGACTTACCACCAACGGCACACAATAACCCACCGTCAGACAAAGGACGAGCACCAACAACACATCTAGTACCGTTCAAGAACAAGGTGTAGGTGTCATTGGATGATTTGGTGGCAGTAAACTTGTAACGTTGGCCCTCGTAAATGAATTCAACTGGGTAGATTGTCTTCAACAAGTTCTTGTTTGGAACTTGACCCTTTTCCAAGGAAAGAATGTAGCTCTTCTTGTCTTCTTCTGCTTGGAGGTGTGCCTTGGTGGCAGCACCACAAACAACAGCGACTATAGGATCTGGTCTTTCAGCAGTCAACTTCTTGGTGATCAACTCATCCAACCAACCGGTAGTGATGGTGTTGTCTTCAAAGTCTGGAGTTTCTAACAACTTGATCAAGTATTCAACAGTGGTTCTAAAGTCACCTCTAATGGAAAGTTCCTTCAAGGCAACAACCATATGTTTTCTGGAAGCTTGACGGTTTTCACCAAAGGCAAAGATGTGACCAAATTGCGAGTCGGAAAACGAATGGATGGACGACTGGTTACCAACAGAGAAGTAACCCCAAACGTTGGAGGACGATCTAAAGTTCAATTCGTGAAGAGAGCCACCAGAAGGCTTGAAACCTTCACCTGGATCTTCAGAAGTGATACGACAAGCAGTGGTGTGACCCTTTGGAGTAGGTCTTCTTTGACTAACCAACGAGCTTTCAGTCTTGAACTCAAAGTCAATCTCAGTGGAAGTGTGAGGGTCAACACCGTACAAAGTTCTGATGTCTCTTATTCTGTGCATAGGAATACCCATGGCAATTTGCAATTGAGCAGCTGGCAAGTTAACACCAGTGACCATTTCGGTGGTTGGATGTTCGACTTGCAATCTTGGGTTCAATTCCAAAAAGTAAAACTTGTCTTCGGCATAAGAGTACAAGTACTCAACTGTACCGGCGGAAACGTAACCAACCAACTTACCCAATCTGACGGCAGCTTGTTCCATTTCATGGAAGGTATCCTTTTTAGCAATCGTGACTGGGGCTTCTTCGATAATCTTTTGGTGTCTTCTTTGGACAGAACAATCTCTACCAAACAATGAAATATTGGTACCGTATTGATCGGCCAACAATTGGACTTCCAAGTGTCTTGCGTCACCGGCCAACTTCATGATAAAGATTGGAGAGCCTGGGATTTCGGCAGCGGCTTGCTTGTAAAGAGCAATAAAGTTGGATTCGTCTTCAGCCTTTCTGATACCTTTACCACCACCACCTTCGGAGGCCTTGATCATGACTGGGAAACCAATTTGCTTTGCCTTTTCCAAACCATCTTCAGGGGAAGTACAACAACCCTTTTGGTAGACGTCGTCGGCAACGGAAACCAAGTTGGTTTCGGAGTCGACTTCGACTTCATCGACACCAGTACCCGACCAAGGGATACAAGGGACGTCAGCGTGTTGAGCCACGATGGTGGAGGAAATTTTGTCACCCAAAGATCTCATGGCAGAGCCTGGTGGCCCTATGAAGACAATTTTCTTTGGAGAAGCGGCCAATCTTTCTGGCAAGTGGGGGTTTTCGGAAGCGTGACCCCAACCGGCCCAAACTGCATGAACATTGGTTCTTTCAGCAATTTCGACAATCAAATCCACGTTAGCGTAGTTATTGTTGTTAGTGCCACCAGGGACTTCGACGAATTGGTCGGCCATTCTGATGTATTCTGCATTGGCTTCCAAGTCTTCAGGGGTGGCCATAGCGGTGAACTGGACTGCTCTTTCGTCACCAAAGGTCTCGTAGGCCCATCTTCTGACGGATCTTATTTCTTTGACGGCGGCGATACCGTTGTTTGCAATCAAGACTTTGGAGATAACGGTGTGACCTTGGTGGGACTTGACAAAGTCGGTTATTTTGCTAGGTTCTGCGGCTGAGACCGAGTTCAAGCCCCTGAAGTGAGGGGCCAACAGCGAGTGCAACAGGGCGTAGTCTTGAGGTTCCTGTTTTGCGTCAGACATGTAGTTGGGTAATTTATTAAGGACTCTTGTGTACCAGGAATGGTTGTGAATATGACGGAAAGTATTTACAAAGACGAGTCGACGGGGACAATTATAGAATCTAAAGTTAGTATGGGTTAAAGCCCCCCGGTGCATATATGGGGAAGGTAATGGAAGAAGCGTGTGTTAAGCTGGAAATATTTTTCGTTCATTGTTACGCGACAAAATATCCAACGAGATGTTAGATCAATAGGACGAGGTGATTCAATTGATCCATAGTTTGGTGTAAGCATTCAATGGTTGATGTAAGTGTTCAATGGTTGGTGTGGTTGTTTGGTGGTGGTGATGGTGGGGGGTGTGCTTGTGTGTGGGCATTGGATCAATAGAGATCTGGTTCCGGAACCTCCGAACCTTTCTGCTCAAGACAGTTCTATCCATTGCTGCAAAGAATACATACCTTACTCCTAGGGATGGAAAACGGGAAAAGAGTAAGTCCTTAGTGCTGTATAACTGCAAGGTAAACAAATCGGTAACCAAAAAAAGACCAAGCAGCTCGGTATAAAAAGGATTTGGCAGGTTTAACGGTTCCCATAGAAAATTCGAAAATTCGCAGCCTGAACTCGTCGCACATCCTTGCCGCAATACAGTGGTGCGTCATTCTCCCAACATTTGTTGGCCCAAAAAAGTGAGATACCAATCGTGGGTACATACAGGCTGCTTATGTAAGTAAGTTTTGGGTCGAGTGTTGGGATGGCAAGGAAACCGATCCCGGTGCCAATCTTGGCCTCTTCACACTCTTCCGGTGCCACACCGTTGCCTACACGACGTCGATCATCTATCTTGATATTATTATACATCTACATTCATAGCAATGGCTGGAACTTGGGTAACAAGGGCGGCGGTGGTGGCGGTGGAGTTGCCGTGTCGTCCAAGTTACTCAAGAAGTTGTAGCTCTTTTTGTCCTCCATCCGCGACAGCGGCACAGCCTGTCTATTTGGAATGGGTGGTGGGAGTATATACTTGGCAGGCTCTCGTGTGGATGTGATCTCGTGTATAGGAATGGCTTTGGAGCGCTGGGTAAAGATTTCCAACTCGATTTTGTCGTGGCTCTTGAAAATGCGCTCTATATCAAAGTCGGTCTGGACTAGAACGTTGTCGTTGAGGTTGCGGAGCCCCAAGATCGTATCGACAGCAGAAAGCTTGAATGCCAGGCGTGCATTCTCGATGATCTCTATGTAGCGTGGTGGGGCTGAGTTGTGCGTTGGGTACGTGAACTCGAGCACGGACGAAAGAAACTTGAGCAATACCTGTTTGCGCGGAATTGGTGGTGGTTTACGGTGGTTTTCAGGCGAAATCGATCGGCTAGCGGGAGTATTTGTGTGTGGGAGGTGCAGTTGTGAAGAAGATGTTGTTGTTGATACTGATGATGCTTGTTCGTGTAGTTTGATATCGGATGCGACGGCCGCCAACGAGCTCAAAGAATGACTGTAGTCGTTCTTGACCTCAGTACTTCTAAAGGGCGTTGAGTTCTTGGAAATGAGCGGATACTCCTCCAAAATCGAAACGTAAAGCATCTCAGACAACGGAAACATGATCGTCTCAAACCCAAAGTCTTTGATGCATCCTCCAAGCAACGTGTAGAGCGTTATCACGGCAATATCGTCGGAAACAGAACTCGTATGCGTAGGATCCAATTCTCGAAAAAAGTTGGCAAGGTACGATTCGTTGCTGAGCTTATTTCTCAAGTACTCGACCGAGGTTTCGTTGACGTTCCCAAACGACATCTCAAACACATATCCAATGCATGCCATAATGACCGACCGGCCAAGAAACTGGAGATTATCTGACTTCTTGGATACGCTTTCCGAACATGTCTTGGAACGCTCGATACTGTTGATAAGAACGGCTTTGGCACCAGAACTGGTATATGGTGTTTTCTGAATCTGGAGGTTGCCGATGGGGGGGAGCAATGTTTTGTATGACGTCGAAGCCAAACCTGTGGCAATTCTGGGCTTGATCATATTATCAATGGCTGCCTTTGCCTGGTCACTTTGGGAAAAGTGCAGGGTTCGAGGATAATTCATATCGTATACCTCGTCGTAGGAATCGGAATTTATCCTGGCTATCTCCAGGAGAAATTTCTTTTGGGTTCCATTATCACTGATTTCGGCTTCTTCATCTTGACTCCTCGGTGCCCCCAATGACTCGGGGCTCCTCATTTCGCCTGGCAGTTGGTAGTCAACTTTTACCCGCTTCGGTTTCGACTCATGTTTCTTGGACTTTGATGACCGTTTGCGATTGCGACGTACACTCTGGACAGCTGCCCTCACCAATTTGTCAAAATCGTTTTCAAACGACGTATCGTAGCCAAACTCTAGACGTAACACCTCGGCAACCTCCTTGATTTGTGCTTCTTGCTCAGATGCCTTCTTGAGACTAAGATCCAATGTATCTATCAACTCGAGTCTCCGTGCAGAAAACCGTTTCCAGAGTCTTTCGTCGAGGAAATCTAGCTTTATCCGTATTGCATGGGTGACTCCCACTCGTTTGTCGTCTTCCCCCATTGTTTTTTGGTGTGGTGCTTACTCGATGACTATGAATCAATCGCTTTTTTTTAATTGAGTCTTTCTCCCTGTGTAGACGGCACCATTAAAATTTATGGGAGATAACTGAATAAATTATGAGTACGTGCGGTCGTTGAACAATAAAAGGTTTTCCCCGCTAACTTCAGCATCTGTTTATACGCACTACAACTTAAAATCTTATTATAAACAAGGTTTAGCACTGTTATGACTATGAGTCGGTGGACTCGCAATCATGCTTACGTGTGTGCTTTGTAACACATTATGTAATTGTTTGTCGTTTTTGCAGAGTTCTCGCGTTTACAGTTTACTCGATGTTAAAGTTCTAAACTGTAAATTTGCTATAGTTTTCTCTATAATATTGGCTAAATGAAGGTATCACAGCAGATTTCTGCTGAACTTACTTAGAAATCACTAGTGTTGAATATTTCAAGACTACCTATCTTTTCCCTTCCAACTAAGAGTCATACATGTCCTTTTTGAAACGCCAAACAGCGTCATAAAGTGTCGTGTCTCGGCAACTTTATGACTCATCCCAAACAGGTAATTGAAAAAATTAACCGCGCTGTGTTATCGCCCGACGTCCAGATCCCCACTATAAAAAGACCTAAAATCTCCGTGAAAATTTTTCAATTTCTACACTACTAGATTCTTATATCTATATTTCCTAATTATCTATCTATCATGTCTAAAGGTAAAGTTTGTTTGGCTTACTCCGGTGGTTTGGACACCTCCGTCATCTTAGCCTGGTTGTTGGAAGAAGGCTATGAAGTCATTGCTTTCTTGGCAAACATTGGCCAAGAAGAAGACTTTGAAGCTGCTGAAAAGAAAGCCCTTGCCATTGGTGCCACCAAGTTTGTTGTTGCTGATGTCAGAAAGGAATTCGTCGAAAAGGTGTGTTTCCCAGCCATCCAAACCAACGCTATCTACGAAAATGTCTACTTGTTAGGTACTTCGTTGGCCAGACCAGTTATTGCTGAAGCTCAAATCAAGGTTGCTGAAGAAAACGGATGTTTTGCTGTTTCTCATGGCTGTACCGGTAAGGGTAATGACCAAGTCAGATTTGAATTGTCCTTCTACGCCTTGAAGCCAGATGTCACCGTGATTGCACCATGGAGAGACCCAGAGTTCTTCAACAGATTTGCTGGTAGAAATGACCTTTTGGAATACGCTGCCCTCAAAAATATCCCAGTTGCTCAAACCAAGGCCAAGCCTTGGTCTACTGACGAAAACATGGCTCACATTTCATTTGAAGCCGGTATTTTGGAAAACCCAGATACTACTCCTCCAAAAGACATGTGGAAGTTAACCGTCGACCCAACTGATGCTCCAGACACCCCAGAAACCTTCTCTGTTGTCTTTGAAAAGGGTTTACCTGTGAAATTGGTCTTGGACGGTGGTAAGAAGATTGTTACCGACCCAGTTGAATTGTTCATTGAAGCCAATGCTTTGGCTAGAAGAAACGGTGTTGGTAGAATCGATATCGTTGAAAACAGATTTATCGGTATCAAGTCCAGAGGCTGTTACGAAACTCCAGGTTTGACTATCTTGAGAAACACCCACATTGATCTTGAAGGTTTGACATTGGACCGTGAAGTTCGTGCCATCAGAGACCAATTTGTTACAACTACTTACGCCAAGTTGTTGTACAATGGTATGTACTTTACTCCAGAGTGTGAATACGTCAGATCCATGATTGAGCCATCTCAAAAGACCGTTAACGGTGTTGTCAGAGCCGCTGCTTACAAGGGAAATGTCACTATTTTGGGTAGATCTTCAGACACCGAAAAGTTGTACGACGAAACCGAATCTTCCATGGATGAATTAACCGGATTCTCTCCAGAAGACACCTCTGGCTTCATTGCTGTCCAATCCATTAGAATTAAGAAGTACGGTGAAGCAGCTAGAGAAAAGGGTACCACGTTGACCTTATAATCAACAGGATTAAATGAATAATGTACATATATAAAACTATTAAACATACTATTGAAATTATAAAAGATTTGATGTTTCGTTTTCTTCTTCATCAAAGATGGTTTCATCAAAATCATACTTCTCACCAACCAAACCTTTGATGGAAAGCATTGTTTGGTCAAGTCTCTCATATATGATGTGAGCTAATAACAAAGACACAGTTGAGTGCTGACCGTCGTTGCTGAACAACTTTTTAAAATCAAGATTTTGCAACAAAGAATGGTGGAGATCTGCGCTAGAATCTTCGGAAATGTCTTCGGCACTCTGTAGCAGATCCTTTTCATCGTAAAACCGTTCACTTAACGAAATTTTCGTGATTCCCCATTGTGCTTGAAGTAACTCCAAGTGTCTCATGGACAAATTGCCTTCAGTAATCTTGGGTATTTCTCTTTTTGTGCGTAAAGAATCTGCACCCATATGGATAACAGCAAATAAGTCTGCATTAAGCGTTGCGTCGGTCCACCCCATCCTTCTAAACATCACCGGAATCCAGCCCCTGGTATCTTCCACCTGATTGAAAATAGAAAATAGTAAATAGTAAAGCTGTGTGATGTCATTGACTAATCCTTTCAATTGAGTATATTTGTCAGCCGGCCATACGCCATAGAGCGGGATTTCAAACTCCAATGCAACCATAAGTTGCAGAATACTGGCAATCTTTCCAAAAACGTACCTAAACTTTTCCAAAATTACATCACCTTTGGGAGAAGCATGGCACTCTGGCTCTTCCACTCTGTGTAAGCCAAACTTGGAAACATAGCAGTGTAAAGTTCCGATTTCTGAAAGAACGGTTGATAAAATGTCTCTAAGAGCACTTTTGGACGTCTTTGGCTCTGGAATTAAACAAGCAAATAACCCAATGAAAAGCCCCACAGTAACACTGATAAATCGAGTATAAGCGACCCTAAAACCACCACCAATATTCGCAAGTTCGTTGTACTTGCCGTCGACCCAACTTGTACCGAGGACTAACGCAGTAGTCACAGAATAAAGAATGGCAGGGACTATGGTCATGTGAGTTGAGAAGTGTCTGTAGTAACAAAGGTAGAAGTAGACAAGAGCAGTCACTACTGAGTATCCGTAGTAATTGCCATGACCATTACCGGCCGAAATGTACCAGCAAACCATTCCCAACAAGCATCCAAAGAATGTATAGACAAACTTGGCCCCGAATGTGTAGATAGTTAACCCAGTGTATTCTGAGGTGGACAAAGCACACATAATAACCAACCAAACAAGTTTGTTACTGTAATACCAACCAGCAGTGGTGCGAACGAAGTATGGTGTAGCAGCAATAACAACTAGTCCACCAGAACGCATCCAAAACCAAAGGTGTTCGTTCATCAATATTTTGTATACCTTGTAAACATAAATACCAAGGATTTGGTAGAAATGGGTTGGGGGAGCTGCGTCTGCATCTCGTTTCAGAATATTTGATTTCAAATATTCAGGGAATTCTTCGTTTTTACTCTCCAGTTGTTCTGCTTTGGAGCCAGTGAAGCGAGTAATAAATTGTGGTTCTGGTCTCTTTTCGTCAATAGCAAGAAATAAATCTATAATGTCAAGAATGTGATTGCTATGATTCTTGGCTAAGTGCAAAAATAAAGACATTTGACTCACGAGACACAATAAAACATCTTCATTCTTTGAGGCTTCTTTTACTGCGTGCTCCAAGTAATCTGGCTGTGTGAATTTGACTATCTCTTGAGCAATCAAATCCCTAGCTTCTTTGAGCTTTTGGTGACAAGTGGCCTGTTTTTCACGATGCTTGGTTGCCATTCCTGGAATAAGAGTATATGTTCTGTAGTTATTAGCGGCCGAAAGCCATTCAACTATTGCCTGGAATCCGACATCAGAAGCCTCAACAATTGAAATGCAATGAACAGCGATAAAGTTGGCAATTTTGTCCAAATCGTAGATGGTGACCTTGTTCACCGCGTCTTGGTTCAACCTGTTTTTAAGCAAATCCATACGTTTTTTATTTTCGTACTGACCCACTTTCAAGTAACTATCATGAATGGCACTGAGGAGCTTATCATTTGTGTTCTTTTCACTTGTGGACACAATGGTTGATCTCCGTGTGAGCTTATTGAAACTGCCAGTGGCCCAGTACATCCGTTCCAAAAATAAATCATAAAAGTATTCATACCCGGCCGAGATGCTTAGTAAATTCTTAAACAAGTAACGGAATTTCGCTATGTCGCCCACGTCTAATCTACCATATGAGAGTTCCTTGGCGATAGTAGGAGCCACCGTCAACTCAAGTGGTTTTATCTTGGCTCTAATGGCCGTGATGTCCTTCGAATATTGCTTGTAGTTGGTGAAATTGTCCTTTGAAGGTCGAATGGTTTGGAGGAACAGGAGATTTTTCTTGTTAGCTTTTTGTAATGCCAGCATGATTTTAGTACAGCCTGCAAGATAGTTGTGGCTGGAAGTTGTAGGGAAAATAACCAACGAGACAATCATCCTTATGGCAAAAGCTATACCCATGGGCTTAATGACCACCAATCCTACGACAGTAGGGTCGAAGTAAGGGAAAAAGGAGCTGTAACAAACGTTGATGATTAAAGTGATTCTTGCAATGATAAAATCCAACTTGTTGATATATCCGTTATGCTGCAAAAGACCAAACAGAACCATTCCCGCAATCAATGTCAACATGCTGACTGCTGAAGTCGTTGTCTTCAAGTAGCGGCCGGTGAATATCTCATCAGGCAAACATGACGAGATGTTTTCTGCTGTGCATATACCCTGAGCAATGAGGTCAGCTGAAACTTGGTCTTGGGTGATGTAGTTGTGGAGTCTGTTATTGATTATCATGGTGATGACGGAGTACATCCAGGCTACCAAGCACCACACAAAACAGAAGAAACTGGTCTTGATGTTCAGGGCCACCGACCCTCCGCCCGAAGTGCAGATGAACCCAATGATTTGAAGTAAGTAGGCCGCATTTCCGACCCAGCGACCCGAACGGGGCACCACGCAGATGATGACGGTGGTCCAGACCTGGACAAAGGTGCGGAACACCACTTTGAACGAAGCATAGTCCAAGTGGTCTATCACGTAGCCTGGTCGTATGGTGGTTAGTGCCTTGTGCCAGAAGGACGGTTTTGGTTGGATCACTTCCGCTGCAGCCGTGTCGGTTGCCTGTTCGGGCAAATAGACGTTGGCCGGCCCCTCATCCGGAAGCGGATCCTGCCGCTCGCTCGCAAGATCGCCTTCGTATGCCAAGGGGCGGACCTCGGAGTCCAAACTTGCATTCGAACTTCTTGATGACATCGGTGAAAGTTTAGTGGAAAATTTTGTGCTTCCCTTTCTAGTGTACTATATCAACAAACACTTTAAAACTTCAAATAGGCTTACGTTTCAGTGGGGCTATTTCTCAGTAAACTTTAATCTTGAGCTGAAAAAAATAGTCATGTTACATTGAAAATTTGTCGAAATGGGCTTCAGTGTTGGCTATCTATTTACCGCTGTCTGTCTCTGTCTTGATATCGACATCAGCTACACACTTGTTCGCTTGTAGTTGCGCGAGCCAAAGTTTCATGCGAGCAAAATGTTCCGCAACATTGCGGCTCACCGCCGCAGGAATACTGCGTTTCGCCGTCGCATTGGTCTTGCTGAGCTGGTGGTGGGCTTCAAGATGTGCAATTAGTAGTGTGAGTGACTCTATTGCTGCTGATACGCTGCCACTATCGGCAATAAACTCGTCGCTGCGGTCCATGTAGAAGAGACTGGTGAGCCACATCACCTTGTTGAACATGGGGAACCGGAACTTGCCAGGGACCTTTGTCGTTTTTTCAATGTTGCTGATGGTGAGCTGCTTCTCCATGTCCAACAACGTGAGAAAGTTGCCTCCTATCACAATGGAGTCTTGTGGTGTATGTACAGCGTGTATCCATCCGCTCGGGATGATGAACAAGTCGCCGGCCTCGAGCGTTACTTTAAAGCCCCCGCTCGGCACTACCTGCTTGCCCTTCTGAGTCTTGCTGTAATCTGCAAACCAGATATAGTTCTGGTCGGGCTCTAGGCACCACGCTGTGTATAGAGCCAAGTTGGCTTCGGTTGGAGGGTACATGAGAAACGTCTTGGACCCCGAACAAACGGTATAGTAGACCGACGTGCCGCCAAAATCAATATGGAAGTCGGTAAAGGAGTCGGATACAGACATCAAGCAGTACTTGGTGACCTGTGGCCGTTCCTGGTCGTCGTTGGGGTCCCAGACCTTGTCGACCAAGTCCATGTCACGTACGAGTTTCGGCCGATGGAACTGTCTTCCGAAATCGTCCACTTTCGATACCTCGAGCGAAATGACATTGCGTATTCTATCTCTGCTTCCCTTTTCCGTTTTGAAGTAGTCCCTCCACTGCTGCATGTTCCAGCCTGGATGGACACCCTGCTGCGATAGCACATCCATCACCTCGACCGGTGCGTCTTGGCCAACGGTTTCCGTGATGTAGTCAATGGTGATTTCTTGTTTGGGTCGGGGCATTTCCATTCCCACGGCATCCAACTTGGCTTTAGGAACCAAGATGGGCCGTGCAAGTTTGGTCGACAAGGCCAATTGCACATCTAACGCGTCACTCACGAGTACATTGGGTTCTGTGGGGAAGCTCATGAATAACGGAACGTGTGGATGATTCGCCTTGTCTACAGCAAACACGCTTCCCTCATTCAATGCCACATAGTCAATCAGGACTTTGGTTCTCTTGGACTTGCGTTTATAAATGGACTGGCCATGTTTCCTGCTACATGTCGGACAATGGTAACTGTGCAAGGTATTGATTTCGGCCTGCGACAACAAAAGACACGTCGCATGAAACCATTGTGAGCATATGTCACATTGAAGCCAGCTTGTCTTAGTCTCGTCCTGCTTGGAGCAAAGTGGACACGTTTCTGTCGAAGGCATTATGTAAATAAACCTAGTATGGGGTACGACATTCCGTAATGGCGTTGCGCGACATTTTTTGACTTTATCGCATCTTCTCCAGATTTGGCAGTGAGTCAGACCACCAGTGCCAAACAACGTCAGTCCCATGTTTCGCATTTTGAGGCCTCGTCGGCTAGCGATGCCGTGTCGTAGATACTATGCAGCTGCCAATGAGTATCAGCACAAGTTTCTTCAGGAGTACAAAATAAGAACGCTTTTGGAAAGACCCATCTACTACTTTGCTCAGCTACCTCTTCCCAAGTTCTCCATGGAACGATTATACAACCAGTCAGAAAGGCTCTCACCAGAGTTCATACTTGAAAATGCCAAGGATACCGTTGAACACTTGTTGGTTTACAACGCACGGCGGTTGAAGGAGTTCCGCAACTTGCCGTATTTGGTTGTGCTCAACCCGTCGATTTCCGAGTCGTATAGCACCTATCTCCAAACGATGTCGCTGTTGATCACGGCGTCGCTCGACCTTCCGAAAAGTATAGAGGAAAACGTTGCTTTTACCGAAAACATATTGGATGAATTCATCGATGTTCATGCTGATACCTTACCGAGTCTCAGTAAGGGCTTCAATGAAGTGATCCATTTGCTTAGTGTGCGGCAGATCAAGGAATTCTTGGATGCACACTTGAAAGAACGCATTAGTATGCGGTTAATAGCCCATCAGCATATACAACTCACTCGGGCTCTTGGCGACAAGTCAAAATACGTCGAAGGAGGCAGGTACAATGGGGTGATCAAGCAGCTCAACATACCTGACGTCATAAGAAAAAACGCTGAGTTGGTCAACGATATCTGTTTGATGAAGTATGACCAGTCTGTACCCATAATCATCGATACGAATATGCATCCTGGCAACTATTGGGGCAAAGAGGCGGCTGGCACGTCCCAGAACCATGACGAAGACTTGTTGAGATTTCCATACATAGAGTACCACTTGGACTACATTCTCACTGAAATCTTCAAGAATTCGTTCCGGTCCCACATTGAGAACGGCATTCAGGACCCCGTCCAGGTAACGATTTCGACTTCCGACAGTCCATCTTACCTTGAGCTTAGAATCAGAGATAAGGGCAAGGGGATCCTGCAAAAGACTCTCCAGCACATTTTTGACTACTCGTTCACCACGTATGAGTCAAACGAAGGTGAAAGTTACAAGACCTTAAATGTTCCTCCTGGTGTGGGTGGGAATGTCGTGGCTGGTATGGGGTACGGCTTGCCCTTACTGAAAAACTACGTTGAGATCTTCAACGATACTTTGGTGGAGCCCATGTCCAAAACAAAGGGTCTGCTAACCATTCAGACTTATTACGGCTGGGGCACAGATGTTTATCTCAAGACTGTAGGATATTAGTACATTTTAATGGATTAGACGTTGCTCGCTATTTTCAGTGGTCCAAAAGTGCGGATCGCCGCACGTCGTAAATTTCACCCACCAGTATAACCTCCACGTATCGCCTGTATTGGCGCACCTAGCCGTTGCTCCTTCCGTATCTGTACCCGTGTTCGATAATGGACACTTCTACTATCCTTATCAACAGTGACTCGGAAGCATGCAACGAAAACCTTTCCGTCTACATCAAACACGTCATAGAAACAGTATATTCCAACGCCAACTGTGATGCCAACAATAACAATATCTACGAAGAAGCGTCACTCGCTGCCCTCAAATTGCTTACACTGAATCTTTTCCTCAA
This sequence comes from Teunomyces funiuensis, assembly GCA_030558095.1. Taxonomy (NCBI): domain Eukaryota; kingdom Fungi; phylum Ascomycota; class Pichiomycetes; order Serinales; family Debaryomycetaceae; genus Teunomyces; species Teunomyces funiuensis. Next base: position 240,603 of record JAJMRW010000008.1, on the reverse strand, counting down.
GAACTACCATTTTTGCTTAGGCAAGATCCTAGCATTCTTTTCTACTTTTGCTACATTGACCGAAATGCGCTCGTTGAATGATGATCCCAATGCTTCCCTCGAAGCTGAACATATCAAAGAATTTCTTTGCATAGTCTTTCTCCTCTTGCTCAAATTGAAGAATTCTCCTCTGGATGACGGTAGTCCCATTGACTGCCTTGACTTGATCCCAATTGCTGACTTGTATTATTCGCTTAAACACTTTGATTGTGTCGCCGTGATCGCCAAGTTCATTGTAGCTCACGTTGTGGCCGCCAATGGAGGCAAATCTTCCTTTGTGCTTTTGAAGTTTGGCTGTGACATCTTCTTTGAGTACTTATACTATTCTGAATTGTTGACCGATGACGAATTTGATGCACTTACCAATAACTCACCTTTAATTCCAACTTTGATCAATTACTTGCTCTCAAACGAAAATTTCAACACTTATGACTTGGACGGCGATGACTTTGATAGCGAGGCTAAACTTATCGCCTATGAAGAGTTTAAACTCTTACTTCTCATCAACGAACAATATTTGATGAAATCCTACTCTTGTCTGGTACAGAACAAAGTCTTTGAAGGTTTGATGAGTGATGAAAAAGGTCCCAACAATTCTAACATTACCGGCTTTATCAATCTTGTTGTGTTTCACATTAACAGAGAAGAGTCACAAATCATAAAGATTTTAATTCTCAAATTCCTATACTTGGTGTTCACTTCTTCCACCACCGCCACTTTGGTTTACTTGAATGATTTGAAAATTATGGTCGACATCTTTATTCGTGAATTGAACGACTTGGACTCCACGGACAAGGAAAACAGGATTTTACTCATCACATATCTCAAGGTTTTGTATCCTCTATTAAGATTTTCTCAATTGAACGAGCCGCAGAACGCCTATAAGCAAGCTGAGATTATGGAATTGTTGAGAAATCTTGTGATTAACTCCAATAAAGATGGTCCTATGGAAAACGACCAGGATAAAATTGCTAAGTTGGCAACTCGGTGCATGTCTATTTCGTGGCTCAAGAAGAAAACCTCTTCGCCGCCAAAAAACCATGTCCATACCGTTCTCGATGAAAGCATGAATGTTTCCTCTGACTCCATTGATGTTTCCATTGCAAGGGTTGCTTCAGTACGTGCTTCGACCAGAACTGATTTCTACAAGCACACTACTAGTCATAATACAACAATTTTGAACGGCTCTGCTCAGCAAACCACCCATCTTTTTGAAGACAATAATCACAATGTATTTCTACAGAACACTACCAAGGCAAAAAACGTCACGAACATTTTGGACTTGCCAACCGAATATCTCCATCACAAACCTTTACCCACTATACCGGTGCCTCCAAAAAATAATGACTTCTACAAACAAGATTCTTCTTCTTCATCGTCTGTGGCTTCTTCTTCCCTGTTGCTTCGCAAAGCATTGAAGAAGAAAGCTCCTCCGCCTCCACCTCCACATCATCGTAGCAACAGTTCGAGTCCACATCCTGTGCAAAAAATGGTTAGTACTCCTCCACCCCCTCCTCCTCCTAGACGACATCGTTAATATATTAATAATTACATGCTTATATCTTCCTTGAAACTCAAAACATCATTAAACCGTAACCCATTGATTTCCGAACGGGTATATGAATTCAAATCTTCTTGAATGGATGCCTCGTTCTCCTCGTCATAGATATCGCTTGTTGCAACTAAGACTAGACCCCTGGATCTAATAAGTGGTACCAATTTAGGAACCAAGTCCAACAAATGTATGGATGTTATCAACCCAATAAGATTGTTGTTAATGGTAAAGTTGACCGCTTCCTTGATAGACCTAATAGTGACTTCCTGTTGGTTGCAAGTAATGTCATCCTTTGAATTTGATTCGTTACCCTGAGTAGTCTTCGACTTAATACTGTCCACTAATAATCCATTTGTCGTTCTTGATTCGAATTTCTTCTCAAGACTGTTGTATGTTATACCACTCATGATTAAAAACACAGGGAAGTTTGGTTGTTTCCAATTCAAAATTTTACAAATCTTTGAATTGGATGATAGGAAAATTATCGACCTTCCAGCTCCATAATTGCCGTTTTTCTTGGACGATCTTATATGGTTGAAAACGTCATTTAATGTGAAATCAACGAAATTGTTCAAATTCAGCTGGACATTCCCTATGAACGGTAACTTTTCCAATTCGTATAGGGATGGGAATACTAATTCCAAATTCAAATTGATCTGGACGTTCAAAACTTCCAATACAATATCCAATGGTAAGTAAATAATTCTCAATAATGTCTTAATTGAATTAATATCTTTAATAGTCATTTTGGATAAGTCATGGATAACTTTGCTGTAGTCGAACAAATTGTTGGTGATGGAGGTCAACTGCTCGAGCGATAAATTTGGAAGGTGCAAATCTATGTTTTCGTTTATTGCAATCGACCAATGAGGACAAACGACGGGCGTGCCATCATTCAACAAACAAATCTTAATACGAAGATATTCTCCGGAAAGTGAGGTTGCAGTGACAACTGATGATGGTGCAATACTAGAAACTAAATCATTTGTGGAAGTGATAGAATTGTTGAGAATGTTGGTCGAAATAACACTGTCTTTTGCTGGGGAACCGCCATTACCAATAGTAGAGTTGATACTGGACGGAGAAAGGAAATTATTGGGGGACAATCCGCCAGCGGCATTTGGCTTTAATGCTTGTCTGTTTTTAACAAAACTGGTGGATGATTTCCAGTAAGTATCAAACTTGGAGGTTTCCAACAATGTACCTGAGAAGGGAAAAATGACTTGGTAGTTGAATTTAAGCTCACCAATATTTCTCAATCTTAAATCAAATAATGGAAGCTGAATTGAATTGAACTCAGGAGACGTCGTATCGACTTGCGAAAATGACAAAGCAGTGGTTTTGGCAATTAGTCTGGTACCAAACTTGGGGAAAAGCTCAATATCAATTCTAAAATCATGAAGAGAATCAACCTCAGTTTGAAACACACAGTGATTATGTGATTTCTTTTCGTCACCAATTGGTAATAATATGTTTCTCGGTACAATATCAGAATTGTTGGAAGTTAAAGTGATTCTTCCAGGTTTTAAATCAGCGGTTGAATTAAACAAGTTAATGAATTCGGAATCTGTAGGGAAAACTAAATCAACAAGAACCTTTTGCTCTAAGAAGTTGTGACCATACCTTCTTAATGGCAAAATTGGTGGAGGTAATTGCAAGTCGGGGATACTGTCAACGTTGTTTTTTTGAATACTTCCACTGTCTTCAGAATCGTCGTCATTGTCAATTAAAATGGACATGTTGTCGCTACCATTTGACTTATTTGTAGGAGAACCATCACTGCCCAAGAAGTTGCTGAGTAATTGGGCATTTTTTGAAGGTGAAGTGGTCGATTTTTTGTTGTTCTCGTTGTCCTTTGAAGCCAAAATTGAATGTTGGTATGAAAGCAACTCATTTAACACATCAATATGACCTTCAACAACACAATAGTATAAAACGTTGTATCCATCTTCATCGACAATATTCAATTTAGCCCCAAAATTGACTAATTCTTGAGTAGTCTTTACGTGGCCTTCCAGTGCCGCGTAGAATATCGGGGTCCACTTGTTCAAACTGTCCAACTTGTTAATCTCAGCTCCATATTGGATCAACAACTTGATTAATTTGTAATGACCGGAACGTGAAATGACATGTAATGGAAGTAAGCCTTCGACATCTTGTTGGTTAATGAGCGAGCTATTATCAGGTCTGTTTGACAACAAGTACTCGAGCGTCTTGTAATCCCCAAACTTACAGGCATAGTTAATTGGCAAATATTGCAATTTACTTTCATCTGATTTAGGGAAGCAATTGGCTCCAAACTCTACCAACTTCTTGATAATGTTGAAGTTGTTGTGCTTTATGGCCAATAATAAAGGAGACATAGAATCATTATCAAGATCATCAATGTGCTCAGTCGGGTAATGAGGTAGCAAAATATCCAACAAGTCCAAACGGTTATTTTGAGAAGCGTGGTGCAAACACGTTCTTCCATTAAAATCCTTGCAAACAAGTAAATCTCTTCTTTCTTGTGCCGAAATATTCTGCATGATGTACTCTATAATAAACGTTCTTGAGTGGTTTATTGAGTCAGTGGAGTTAATAACCTTTACCCCATTGTTGATAACTATGTGGTGACTGCTTTCGTGTGTAGAAGCTGGTGGAATCGAACAGCATTCGTGGAGAATGTTCTTGTTGTTATTGAAATCATCACTAATAAAGGCAAAATCGACATCATAGTTAATCAATTCCAAAAATGATTTCAAAAAGCCATCTGAAATTTTTAAATTGGTCATGGATAACACAAATATTTTCGACAATTTATATTTAGCAGCACTGTTGAGCGGCACAATATCGGCCTTTGTTGGAGTGCTTGATAAACTTGTGGCGTCGGAATTTTTTGAAGAAATTCTTACCTTTTTCACCCAGATAGCAAGTAAGGATAAATCAGGATCTTTAATTGTAGCCACATTCACAAAACTTGAATATAATTCATCAATTTCAGAGTTATCCAAGTTATTTCTCGAAGGTTTGAATGAGTCTGGCTCAGAGGAGCCACTAGACACTGGAGCGTTTATACTGCCTGAAGATGAGGGAATGGGGCCTGTGTAATTGCTCAAGCATGAGTAATCGCCGTCCATAATGGACTCTAAATCAAACAAGGACTGAGTGACCAAGTCACTCAATTCGTTGATCTCATTTTTGTGAAAAACTGGCTGCACGCTAACTGCGGTGCTGATGAATAACTCCTTTGTGTGGGACTTGGACCGTTTATCCCATTTCTTGACAACTTTGGAAAAACCTGTTTCGTTCAATTCAATAAACTGCTGCAATCTGATAAGGTCCTGGTGGATCTTCTTAAAGTTTTGGTATAAGTTCAAGTACGAGATCGAGTTACGGAAGTTGGTTGCAGAACTTGTACTCGAGTTGTTTTGTAACAAATCATTAGACTTTGTGAATAGTTCAGTTTTCTTCATCATAAGTAAATCCAAGTTGATGGCCAAATTGGCCTGTTTCTCCAAATAGAATGAATTCACTTTGTCAAGCTCTCTTTCTACTCTAAAGAAAAACAGAGCCTTGTTCTCCTTAAGCGTCTGCTGGATCTCAGCTTGGGTCAATTCTCCATTGGAACCGTTGGTAGATGCCGGGATCGCCAAATGCTTGATGAGTTTTTTGAGCGCCTTGTAGTCGATGAAGTGGCCCGAGTACTCAGAGAGCTCAAGCTGGCGCGAGGCAAGATATTTACCAAACTTCATTAACTCCGATAATTGGTCGTGGTAGTTTTACCTGATGGGTTTGAGCTTGCAATCTATTGAGATCAAAACGGTTGTCCCACACGTGTTTGAGTCGCACACGCGCCGCGCTCTGCTATCAAATGCCTCCCGCCACATATTCCAGAATGTCAAGGGCTCAGGGCCCTACTTATATTCTCTCCAACATAAGTGCCATGTAGCATTACTATTTATGTGTTGTATGAAAAAGTGTGTAGTTATTACCACTTGAACAATGACTTGCCAAATTTACAGTTCTCAAAAATACCAAAACAACTTTAGACTTTATTTGCAATTGTGCTCCTGACTAATATGCAACAGCTAGCCACAACTTGTTTGGTCATCTTTCATTACTTCAACTGTTCATTATAGCTATACAGGTGAGATGCAATTGATTACTTCTTGGCAGCAGCAACGGCCTCATCAAAGTGCTCCTTGAATTTGTCAGCATTTTCCTTGCTGCCGAATCTGATGGCCAAAGTTTGCGCTTCTGGTTCGCCTTCAGAAACATCAGCTGTAACGGTGTAGACCCACGATCTGTCGGAACTGATGTTTGGCTTCAATTCGTAGTCGCCAGAGATCAAGTGGTTGGCACAGATCTTCAAGGTCTTGTCTCTTCTCATTAAGATTCTGACCTTGGAGGTTTCCTTGTGCTTCAAGAACTTGACATCACCAGTTCCTCTTTCCTTCCATTCGTCGCCGTGGAATCTGAACAACTTGGCGCGGACCTTATATAAAACTTCTTCTTCTTCTTCGTTGGTCTTGACGTCAACCTTTTCCAAGGTGACCAAAGGCTCAAAGTGCACGTCGGCTTCTTCTTCGGCCTTTTCATCGTCCTCGTCCTCGTCCTTCTTTGCTTCTGGCTTTTCTTCCTTCTTTTCTACTGGGGCTTCTTCTTCGGCCTTCTTTTCCTTCTTACCGCCAAACATGGCAAACACATTTGAGGTTGGAACGGCAGCTTCTTCCTTAGGCTTGGTATCTTCGGCAGACATGATTGTGATGATGTGGTGTCGTTGTGTGGCCAAACTTTAGTTGACAATTTTTTCTTCCAGTGTAAAAGTTTGATCCCGCTCGACTTCCTGTTTCGGCAATATGCTTCTATTTACATTGTCTATTAGTCTACATTATATACACTACTTGGATCTAGTCAAAACCGAATTGGTCAAAAACTCCAAAGCACTTCTAGCGTCCAGTTCTGGCAACGCTCTCAAGTTCTCCAATGCCTTGTAGCAGTAGTCTTCAGCCATCTTACGGGTCTTTTCAAGTCCTTGGTACTTTTCTACGGCACGACGGGCAATTTCAACGTCGCCAGGCTCGCTAAACTTGCGGCCAATGAGCTCGCCCAATTCGGGTTGTTCTCTCCAGGCAAAAAGAATTGGCGCAGTGGCCAATCCTAACTTCAAGTCAGCTTGCGAAGGCTTGCCAAAAGCTTCATTCGAGGAGGTGTAGTCCAACATGTCGTCGACAATTTGAAAACACAATCCCAAGTTGCGACCAAACTCGTAGCAGTTGGTGATGACATCATCACGCGAGCCACTGAGTACAGCAGCGGCTCTCGAAGATTTCGACATCAACGAGGCCGTCTTCAAGTAGGTCTTGTGGAGATAGTATTCGAATGCAGCGTCGACATTGGTGGCATGGTCGACTTCTTTAGGCTTCGACACCGAGTACTCGTGCTGTTCGGTAGGAACCTTGCCTGTTGGCTTGGGCACACTCTTTGTGTCGCCATCATTGACAATGGAGTCGGTGTTGCTAATCACAGTGTTTTTCAACTGCATAAACTCACCTTCGACCAAGTTGGCAATTGTTGTCGACAACAATTCAATGACTTCAGGGTTACGCAAACGGGCAATAGCAACGGAAGCCCTTCCCAAAAGAAAGTCTCCAGCCAAAACCGCCATCTTGTTGGTGAAGGCTATGTTTCCGCTCGGTCTACCACGTCTGGCATCGGACAAGTCAATGACATCATCGTGGAGCAACGAAGCCGTGTGGATCATTTCGACAATTTCGGCCAAACGGCGCTGCTTGGGAATTATGCCATTTACGGCATCAAACTGAGGAAGCTCATCCATTGGTTTTGACAATGGGTCGAGAATGACTTTGGGATTTATTCCATGCAAAATAGCCAAGGGAGAGATCGAGTCGTCGACTGAGTAGCCAGCGACCGAGGTCTTCGATGGTGTGCCCTCAAAACGGGGTTGTTCTGTGACATCCTGGGTATCAATGATTATTCTGTCTCTTTGGCTCAATGGGATGTACAGCAATGACTTACTCAACAATAAAACAATCAACGGCCTGACATTTTTACCCTCAGCTTCAAAGTAGTACGAAGAGACCCGGTTGAGTGTTGGATGGCCTGAGCCAATCAAGCTGGCAATAGACTTGGCCAAGCTCGACATTTCGTGGCTCACAATGGAAAACGGGTCGCTAAACACCTTGTCGGATGCGGGCTGCACCAACTTTTCGGCCGTCTCCACTGCCGTCTTAAAAGTACTGGGCGGTTTGCCAGCAAATTTGGCGCCAGTGTTGATAGCCCGTGCAAGCGGCTTGCTTCCCAATACCGGGATCCTCGACGTCCACTGTAACAAGCTCATTCCGTGGGTCCAATGGGGTGGTCAAGTGGGTTTTTCAACTCGCTCTGGCTAACGTGACTTTCTTTTTTTGTTGCTTGGAAGGGACACGACCCGCTCTACAAACCACCATCTTTTGTTACGTCTTCTATGTATATTAATACTCGCTAGTTTTGCTATCATCAAACTGCTTTTTCATCTCGGGATGCATGTTGACCAAAAACACCCGTGGAGGTGTAAGTGTACCCAATGCTCTTGTGGCATGCGTGTTCAAAAACGTCAACCCAAACAAGTAACTGGCATTGACCCAGCCAAAACCTTCGGTAGCAACTCCCTTGAAATCAAGGCCTTGGTTACCGTATTCTGCATCGACTCGGTGTGGAACAGCACCCTTTGTCACATTGTACTTCTCAACAACAACCCCATTGTAGTCAACAAACGCCTGGGTCATCATGAATAACCACCGGTACGCCAATCTGCTGGCAACACCGCGGTACCCATAGTTCTCAAAACCGATCCACGCAAGTATTTGTTGCGGAGCCCATCCAAAAGGGTAGTCCCATTGCCGTGATGGACGGTTGATGGTGATATCGCCTCGGGACTTCAACGTGCCGGCAACCAACCCACCGTGTTCCTCAAACTTTTTGAGCGAATTGGCAACAAGCTTGTCTGCTTGTTCAGCAGTGGCCACCTTTGACCATAATGGCCAGAAACACGTGGCCGATTCGTAGCCTGTCTGTGTCTCAGTCTTGACATTATAGTCATAAAAGATGGAGTCTCGCTCGCTCCACAAGTACTTGGTCATGTTGCTTCTTCTTGTTTGAGCCCGTTCTATCCAAATCTTGGGTGTCTCTATCTCACCACTGCTAACCTCGAGTTTCCCACCAAAGTAGTCGTTGATGATGAATGCAATGTCCTCCTCGTACTTGTACAACAACGAATTAAGATCCACAGTCGCCAAGTGTGCGCAACATCCTTCAAGACGGTACGACGTATCGTGACCTGACTCACGAACCGCCCGGTCATGGAGGAAATACTCGTCCAATTCTGGCTCAATGATCGTTTTGTTATTGTACAGCTCGATGAATTCAGCCTGATCAACACCATGTTTCTCAACAAACGGCTTCAAAACAGCATCAAAGTGCGTTGGTTCCGTTTCGGGAGGCACTCCTTCACCCTCGGGGTGATAGCAAGAAAGACCTGTTTTTTTATCCAAACGTGGAGCATTGCACCACACAGTCTTGTACTCCTTGATAGCTGCAAGTGTTGCACGCTTCAAAAAATCCATTGACTCGGCATTTCTTTCTGGTGCCACTTCAATGGTCTTGTTGAACACACGAAGTGCCATATCAGTCAAGAATGGAGGCTGTGACCGACCCAAGTAATACGATCTATTGGCATTCAAAATCTTGCCGTAGTACTGGATCTCATAAATGAAATTCTCCGTCATACCCCTGGCCAAAGCCAAGTGCTCCTGCTTTTCCCTTGTCACATCTGTCAACAAACCAATGGTCTCCATGTAGGAGTCCCATCCATATAGCTCGTTGAATCTGCCTCCAGGTACAACATACGGTTCGTTGATCAAGTTACCTGGCGTTTCTTTATCTGGCCAGGCTGCCAATGCCAATAATCCAGGCTTTTTGTTGATGGACCTGATAAAAGCTGCGTCAATATGTTCAGGTAAATATTGGACATCGAGATTTAACGTTGGGTCGTGAGCTTTAATGGAATTGAAATACTCATACTGGTCCTTTCTCTGGTAAGGAACGTAAATTCTATGGCTCTCCTTATTCTTCTGTAACACGCCATTTTCGTCGTGTACTTCTTCGACAATCTTGGTATCTTTAGACATCTCCATGATGTTATCTTTGGTTAACTTTCTGGTCAACGATTTCCAAAACTGGGTCGATATCAACCGTTTCATTCTGTTCACGGGGTTTTCGTTCAATCTTTGCTCGTCCAAAAGCATTTGGTTTCTACCAAACCTCTTGGCAATTGTAAGCTCTTGAAGAAGGTTCGATAACATATACGTTCCTCTGACAGGAGCCTGTTTAAACCCGTTTGAGTTGGCTGTTCCCAACTTCAACACTTTGGGGCCCGTGTCTTCAATGGTAATCTGGTGATTGTGATCAGTATCTTCATTTTCAAGCAATTCACGAAGCGTCAACTCAATGTCGGCAATGTAGAACCTCTTGGGACGAATAAAAGAGTCGTCGATGGATAACCTTCTAAAGAAAAGAGCACTTTTCTTAAGCACATTGTTGGCATCTATTTCATTAACGGAATCGGTAGACATATCATGGTAAATCGGCATAATCGAAGGTCTTCTCGCAGATGGGTCACCTAAGTCTGCGGGAGGAGGTGTAGCCGTTGGAGTTGGAGTCGCTGTTGCTGTAGGAGAAGAATCTTCGGAAGACTGTTCTCCTATGGTCGAAGGAGTCGAGTGCATACCAAAAGCTGTTTTTCTAAAGTCGTTGAAGTGTTTCGATTTCTTTTCAACCATCGAGAAGGTCCGAACTCTTCCGGCTGGCGCGTTTCTTTTGGAGCTCAGAGGATCGGTTCTTGCGCCATAGTACTCTTCAGGATGATCATAAGGGTCTTCGTCCGACAGTGAAGACTGTCTTCTATGTCTAAAAGGATTATTCATGGTAGTATTGCAAGAAAAACCTCAAAGAAGTCTCTTCGGGACGATTTATACGTCATAATCTTTGCGATCATTCCGATAGCATCAGGAAGGCATAGTAGATATGGTTGTGTGCAGGAACCAAGATTATTCGCTTCCCCACACACACGTTTAATCCAATCGCATGACGAAATGGTTGATACTATGAGCAATTACTTGGTATGAGAAAAAATGACGTAGTTTGGGTTTAGACACAGAAGGGCACGGGACTGTATAAATAGTTTGGAGAGGATGAGTATGAGCTAATATAGAAAAAAGAAAAGAGACAAACATGATTATTGCGGCACGGATTTGCGCCATAACGTTCATTTTTTGACACCATCATGCGTTACACATGTCTTTCTATGCTGTTTAAAGGTGTTGAGGCTTATAGTATCAATTCTTATTACAATTTGCTGTTCAACGGGATTATTGGTGCAATTATTACATTTGGCTTGAACATAAATCGCCAGTAAGATATATCGTAAGAATTTGTTGAAATGTAGAAATATTGCAAAAACAGCAAATTATATAAAATCCTAGACATCACTGATAACCATTCCGTCTTGTTCCGTATGGAAGTTTCTAGTGACAGACGTAATTCAATGTTAACCAGCCTCGGCGAATCTAGGATTTCCGCTGAGACCCGTAAAACACCGCGATTAGCACTGGAGTTTAGAATCTTTGGTGGAGAATGTTAGGGGGCGCTTTTTTTCCCTCAACTCCGACTGCCAGCATAATTGGGACCCAAATGTGTTGACAGATATCATACATTGTGTAGAGGAATCATGTCTTGTTGCCAACCTCCATCTCAGGTTCACTTTGTGCATGTGAGCTATCTCTGGTAGGACCGGAAGGACATGCCTCGGCGGTTATTGACCCGGCGGTCACCGCCTCCTCTCGGCCGGGGGCACCAAAATAAAAATAATCACGTGGTCTGCGAGGTGGGGTGCGAGGGGGTTACCCCATATTGCTTATATAAGAGGCAAATCCGTTGGCACAATTTTCAAAAAAGTCATACGTTTTATTACGGTGAATACACATATTTTACATACAAAAGAATGGTTAAGGTTGCAGTTTTAGGTGCCGCTGGAGGAATTGGCCAGCCCTTGTCTTTGTTATTGAAGATAAATCCAAACATTGACGAGTTGTCCTTGTTCGATGTCGCCCCAGTCGTCCCAGGTGTTGGTGCTGATTTGTCGCACATAAACTCCAACTCCAACACTAGCTCGTTTGTTCCATCTTCCAGAGAAGACAAGACGGCTCTTGCTGCTGCAGTCAAGGACGCAGACTTGGTTGTCATCCCTGCTGGTGTCCCAAGAAAGCCAGGTATGACTAGAGATGACTTGTTCAACATCAACGCCTCCATCATCAAGAGTTTGGCCGAAGGTATTGCTGAAAACGCACCAAAAGCATTTGTGTTGGTCATCTCCAACCCAGTCAACTCGACTGTTCCAATTGTCGCTGAAACCTTGAAGAAGGCCGGCGTCTACGACCCAAGAAGATTGTTTGGTGTTACCACCTTGGACATTGTCAGAGCCAATACCTTCATTGCCCAATTGTTCCCTGGTGAAGCCAAGCCTTCTGAATTCAATGTCAATGTTATTGGTGGCCACTCTGGTGAAACCATTGTCCCATTGTACTCCTTGGGTAACACCAAGACTCTTTACAACAAGTTGTCCGAAGAAGACAAGAAGGGTTTGATCAACAGAGTCCAATTCGGTGGTGATGAAGTTGTCAAGGCCAAAGACGGTGCTGGTTCCGCCACTTTGTCCATGGCATACGCTGGTTACAGATTGGCTGAGTCGATTTTGACTGCCCTTTCTTCTGACAAGGAAGTCGTCGAATGTACCTTCTTGGACCTTAATTCCTCCATCAAGGGTGCTGAAGAAGCCAGAAAGTTGGTTTCTGGTCTTGACTTTTTCTCTTTGCCAGTTAAGTTGGGCAAGAACGGTATTGAAGAAGTCAAGTACCAATTGTTGAACGAAATCGATGCTGATGAAAAGAAGTTGTTAGAAGTTGCTATTGAGCAATTGGCCAAGAACATCGAAAAGGGTGTTGCCTTCTCTCAAAAGTAGTTACATATAGTCCTATATACTCTATTTACGCTAGGTCCATTTTCGATCAATGAAATTCTGTAATCTTGATAGGAGTTGTGAGGGAAGCAAATGCAAACTGTGTGCAGTACTCAAGGATTTTACTGAGAAATTTTTAAGCAGCAGGAGAACAACAACAACGTTACCGACAATTACCTAGTGTGGCAACTCGGAAAGCGCTTTGTATTGCAAGTAATTTGAATATAGCGTGACATCGAACGGATAGAAACAATTTACCTGAGAAGTCCACGTGTAAGAGCAACCAGCAATTAGCAAGAAAAGCTGACCCACACACAAACGCATCAACATGAGTATGAGCGATATTCTTGACTTTTCAAGACCATTTGACATTAACTTGTTTGATCAAGTTGTTGACACCTTCTATAAGGGCTCAGGTCCGAACCAGAAGGAAGCACTGTTGATATTGAACCAGTTTCAAGAACATCCCGATTCCTGGAAGAGATCCGACGCCATCTTGTCGGAATCGACCAATGCACAATCCAAGTATATCGCTTTGTCTTGTTTAAATAAGTTGATTCAGTACCGCTGGAAAACCCTTCCAGAAGATGAAAGAATTGGTATTAGAAACTTTATTGTCCAGATGATCATCGCCTTATGTGACGATGAACAAATATTCGAAACTCAAAGGGCGTTGATCAACAAGATCGATTTGACCTTAGTCTCAGTTTTGAAGCAAGAGTGGCCTCACAACTGGCCTCAATTTATCCCAGAAATTGTTGCCTCGTCCAAGTCTTCTTTTAATGTTTGCGAAAACAATATGATTATTCTTAAATTGTTGAGTGAAGAAGTCTTTGACTACTCCCAAGACCAGTTGACTCAGGCTAAGGCTCAGGCTTTGAAAACCGGTATGAAGGCTGAATTTGAAGAAATCTTCAGATTATGTTACGAAGTTTTGGATAAGACCACCAAGCCTTCTTTGATTATCTCTACTTTGAATGCTTTGTTGAGATACATTCAATGGATTCCAAGCAAATACATCTTTGAAACCAACTTGTTATCTTTGTTATCTACCAAATTCTTGCTGTCTCCAGACACCAGAACTATTGCCTTGAAGTGCTTGACTGAAATTTCCACCTTGCCTTCCCAGAATAATGAGGTCAAGTTCATTGAATTTTTCAAGAACTCAATGGAACAAATTTACGTAATTATTCCAACGTCTACCAATTTGAAGGAATCTTACCAGAATGCCAGATCTGATGACCAATCTTTCTTGCAAGACTTGGCCATGTACTTGTGCACATTCTTGGGTAATCACTTGTCGCCGTTGGAACAAAACGAACATACCGACTTGTTGTTAAACTCTCTCTTTTACTTATTGGAGTTATCTCGTATTGAAGAACGTGAATTGTTCAAAACTTGTTTGGATTTTTGGAGTACATTTGTTCACGGCTTATTTGTCGACATTCAAAATTTACCTAGAAATGAATTATCTCCTTTGATGCAATTGAGTTACGGTAATTCATTGAGAGTATCCTCCTCTGGTGGTGCTCCAGATCCATCCATTTTAGCAAAGTTCCCATTGAGACAACACAAGTACGCCAAGATCTTATCCAAATTGAGATTGGTAGTGATTGAAAATATGGTGAGACCAGAAGAAGTCTTAATTGTTGAAAACGATGAAGGTGAAATCGTTCGTGAATTTGTCAAAGAAAGTGACACTATTCAATTATATAAATCGATGAGAGAAGTGTTGGTTTACTTGACACACTTGAATGTTGTTGACACAGAAGAAATTATGACAGAAAAGTTGGCGAGACAAATCGATGGTAGTGAATGGTCTTGGCAAAACATCAACACTTTGTGTTGGGCAATTGGTTCTATCTCTGGTACTATGAATGAAGACATGGAAAAGAAGTTCTTAGTTTCGGTAATTAGGGAATTATTGTCGTTAACGGACTTGAAGAAGGGTAAAGATAACAAGGCAGTCGTGGCATCCAACATTATGTACATTGTTGGCCAATACCCTAGATTCTTGAAGGCACACTGGAAGTTTCTCAAAACAGTTGTCAACAAATTATTTGAGTTCATGCACGAAACCCATGAAGGTGTTCAAGACATGGCCTGTGATACCTTTATCAAAATCACTACCAAATGTAAGAGACATTTTGTCGTTGTGCAACAACTGGAACGTGAACCATTTATTAATGAAATCATCAAAAACATCCAGAGTATTACTGAAGATTTACAACCGCAACAGGTTCACACATTTTATGAGGCATGTGGTATAATAGTGAGTGCCCAAACTCAAAAGGAAGCCAGAGATGTGTTATTGAACGAATTGATGTCTTTCCCCAACATGGCTTGGAGCAGTATCATTCAAAGTGCGGGCCAAGATCCTCAATTATTGACCAACACTGAGAATGTCAAGATTATTGCTAATATTATTAAGACCAACGTTGCTGTGTGTAAAGCTTTGGGTCCTGGATTTTACTCCCAATTGGGTTTGATGTACGTGGATATGTTGTCGTTGTACAAGGCAGTTTCAGGTATGATTTCCGATGCCGTTGCTAAGGACGGTTTGGTGGCCACGAAAACTCCAAAGGTTAGAGGTTTAAGAACTATCAAGAAGGAAATTCTTAAAATGGTTGAAACTTATGTTAACCAAGCGGACAATCTCGAAGAAATTGTAAGAGATTTGACTCAACCATTGTTTGGTGCTGTTTTGGAAGATTACAGTACGAACGTTCCAGATGCAAGAGACGCCGAAGTGTTAAACTGTATGACGGCATTGGTCTCCAAGGTAGGTCATTTGATTCCAGAAGGTGTCGTAATGATTTTGCAAAATGTTTTCTCGTGCACTTTAGACATGATAAAAACGGACTTTATTGAATATCCAGAACATAGAGTTGAATTTTACAGATTGTTGAAGGAAATCAATTCGCATTCGTTCCAGGCTTTGTTGAAGTTGTCAGGAGAAGCATTCCAGTCATTAATCAATGCTGCTTTATGGGCATTCAAACACAACAACAGAGATGTCGAAGACAATGGATTGATATTAACCATTGATTTGATTGAAAATGTGGAAAGATTAGGTGACACTGACTTCACCAAGGCATTCTACGGCAACTTCTACTTCCAAATTTTGTCTGAAACCTTCTACGTTTTTACACAACCAGACCACAAGTCGGGATTCAGATACCAAGCGCAGTTGTTGGCACATTTGATTCACTTGGTACAAGATAACGTCATCAAGTATCCATTATACACACCAGAACAAGCACCAGAGGGTACGTCTAATTCGGAGTTCTTGAAAAGATACTTGGCTGACTTGTTATCTCCTGCGTTCCCCAACTTGCAGGAAAGTCAATTGGTCAACTTCTTGAATGTTTTGACCGAAATATATAACGACTTGTACAAGTTCAAGGCCACATTGAGAGATTTCTTGGTCCAATTGAAAGAATTTGGTGGTGATCCTACTGACTACTTGTTTGCTGAAGACAAGGAAGAGGAAAAGCAACGTATTTACAAGTTGCAAAGGGAAAAGGACTTGCAGGTTGGTGGTTTGATCAAGCCATCGGAAATGGAAGACGAATAAGACTTTCATTTTTCATATGATCTTAAAGCATAATGTTAGCTATTACATACTTAGTAACCAACTCTCGTTTTTGTATTGTTTTAAATAAACGCCCTTTTTGACTCGTTGACAGTAAAGCCCAGTGGTTTATATATATGACTGGTCCCATTTCCAAATCGGGAAGCAAAGCTGTCAAAGTTACCCGGCCATTTGTGCCTCGATATAAATTCATCGCGATTCCATCAATTTTTCTCTTTCTCTCTATCGCCAGAAGATCAATTTCAAAATCGTACATGGTTCTTGCCTTTTACCAGAACCATCCGGGAATTGTCTTTGCTAATGGTGTTTTACTATTTTTTGGAACCATCCTTTTTATAAGGACACAAAGAGTTAAATAAACTTTTTATTAACTTATTTTTGGTCTAGCATACTGTGGTCAGCATGTGGATTGAAAAGAAGCTTAATTTAAAAGGAATTGCGTCGATTTCTCGACTTATGATATATATACATGAAATTAGTTTTCTTGGTTGATGGCATTAATGGACTTCCCGTACAACTTGACGGCATCACGGATTCTGATGAAGCTCTTGGCTGGGCCAGGAACTTGTCCCTTAAGGACCAAGATACCGGCATCACCATCAGCATGCAAGACCTCGTTGTTGTAGACGGTACAGTTTACGCCACCCATTCTACCGGCCATTTTCTTTCCAGGAAGAACTCTACCTGGGTCCTGGTTACCACCAGTAGCACCGGCCTTTCTATGGGCCTTGGACACACCATGCGAGGCATTCAAACCCTTGAAGCCATGTCTCTTCATAACACCGGCAAAACCCTTACCCTTTGTCACTGCTTTGACGTCAACCAACTGGCCCACCGCAAAGTAGTCAGCCTTCAATTCAGTACCCACTGGTATTAAACCAGAATCATCTCTGACTCTAAACTCTCCAATGTTTTGTTTTGGAGAAACTCCAGCTGCTTCAAACTTTCTCAAGTTCGCTTCACTTATGTTCTTCAACTTGTCTATTTGACCCAACAACACCGAGCTGTAACCATGCGTGTCGACAGTTTTGTGACTCACGACTTCACAGGAGTCTATTTCTATCACGGTGGCGGCAAATTGCTTACCATCTTCGGTAAACCAAGTAATCATACCACGCTTTATACCCAATAAACCGGGTCTTGATAATAAGCTCTTTCTTAAGTTGGATAACTCTAAGGAATGGTTGACATCTGGAGCCTTGGTGCGGACAGAAGGAATAGCATGCACAGATGTGATCTGAGCTGCTCCACGTGATAACACAAGAGGCCTCATACCACGAAGACCAATCAGTATCCTGTTCATGTTGACTGAAGTTTGTGTACTAGTTGGTTCCAAGGTTGAAAACTTTTCATCACATTTAAAACCATTATATACAGGACATGAACATATATTGAATTGAAACCCATAACGTTTAACGTGAGTCGGATTGCAAAATATGCCAACTGAACAGGTACAACTATGTTTGAGTGTTAAGATTTAATCACCACTTGTTCTTTAAAATTGTTGTAAGGAAACGAGTTTAATGTAGGACTAAGATCGCCTGTATACAACAATATATTGTAGGGCTCAATGAACCATTTCCTACTTGTATTCTTCATGAGTTCTTATATTTACAGGTCTAGTTATTATGTCACTACTTGATCTTCTTTTCCTTCAACTTGATAGTTTCATCGTCCACAAAAATACCTTTACCTTTATATGGTTCTGGCTTCTTGTAATTTCTGATGACAGCTGCAAAGAGTTTAACTTGTTGTTTGTCAGCACCTTCCACGACCAATCTAGTTGGGTTTGGGGAAGTGACAGTTAAGCCTTCTGGGATCAAGACTTTTGGAGTGTATGGGTAACCGATTTTAAGCGCAACATACTTTTTGCCGTTAGTCTCTTCAAGAGAGGCTCTGTAACCAGTACCCACAAACTTCACAATGGCCAAGTGTCCTTCTGAGGCACCAATAAAGTTGTTTTGTAATAATGCTCTCGTGGTTCCCCACATGGATCTTTGTATCTTGTCTTCAGGATTGTTGACACTGACGGTGATGGTGTTGTTTTCGTTTTGTATGTTGACAAAATTGGGTACAGCGGTCTTCAAGGTACCCTTTGGGCCTTTCATGATGATCTGTTGGTCCAACGAAATTGTTTGCTTACCGTTGGTGAAGGTTTTGGAGAATTCAAATGGTATTTGTTCAACAATGCATTGCACGGAGTCGTTTATTTTGATGGGCAACTTTCCAATATTTGAGCGTGCCACGGTTGTGGACGAGAAAGTTCTTACGAACCCAGGTATTCTGAACATGGCTAGTATACTGGAGACAGACTTCGTCGTTGGTTAAAATTTTCCAATCGGTAAATTTTCAGTCAAATAAAATAAACGTGATTTCATATCATGCGTAAATTTTGACCTAATTTTTCAGCGATGATCATCTTCAAGCAGGTAGAGACAAACCAACTGTCTGCAACAATAAAGGCTACAAAATGGTCCGTGCTCTCAAACATCATGAACAAAAGCTTTTAAAGAAGGTTGATTTCCTTGACTGGAAACAGGACCAGGGTCATAGAGATACCCAGGTGATGAGAACATACCATATCCAGAACAGAGAAGATTATCACAAGTACAACAAGATTTGTGGTGAAATAAGGAAGTTGGCACACAAATTATCTATGCTTCAACCGACAGATCCATACAGAATCAAGCACGAGCAGTTGTTGTTGGAAAAACTTTATGATATGGGTGTTTTGGCAACCAAGGCCAAGATCAGTGACTTGGAGAACAAGATTACCGTCAGTGCTTTCTGTCGCCGTAGAATCGGTGTGGTGATGTGTCGATTGAAAATGGCTGAAAAAATCAGCGATGCTGTCACTTTCATTGAACAGGGTCATGTAAGAGTGGGACCTAATGTTATAACGGATCCTGCTTATTTGGTGACAAGAAACTTGGAAGATTATTTGACCTGGGTTGACACTTCCAAGATTAAGAGAAACGTTCTTAAGTACAAGAACAAGATTGATGATTATGACTTGGCTTAGATTTTTTTTAATGTAAAATATACACACAACAAGCCTCACTCGCTACTTTACAGTAATGACCACTCTATAGTCATCAGAAATTGGTATTCATCATCCGTCTCACATCACTCTTTCTGTTGCCTGGAATCAAATCGCTTTCGGAATTACCAATTCCAAGACCCACCTGATTCATGTTAACAAATTGCGGTGCTGTTTGATTGATGGGGGAACCCGCAGGCTTAAATGCTCTGTGTTTGGGAATTTCGGCGACAGGATTAATCATGACAACCGAAGATCTTGACAACTGAGTAGCGGAAGGTACTGAAGCAAGGCCCTTACTACTCGAACTACTGCTGATGCTTCCTCCGGTGTGGTTTTGGGTCTGTTGTGGGGAGTACGGCTGGATGGGTGCTTGAAGATTTGGTGAGTTGACTGGCGAAGACCAGACACCATCTTCGATTGGGTTGAATGGTTGTTTCTGCGAAGGCAGGGTGATGCTATTTTTAGTCCGAGGCTGGAAATCCGTATACGTTTGTATGGTCGACTTACGGATATCTGATGCATTGGGAAGATTCTGCAATGGCGGCAAAGGAACGTCAGATTGCTGATATTGTTCTTGCTGGTAATATTCCTGTCCGTAGTACTGTTCATACTGTTGCTGCTGGTCCTGGTAGTGGCCGTTTTGCTGGTAGTACTGATGTCCTTGATCTTGACCGTTGAATGCTTCCGTGTAAATCGACGATGTTGTAGTCAATCTTTTATCGTAATTGGTATCCATCTTCAAATCCCTGTTGATTCTTACTGCGTCAGAATCGACGTTAAAATTGGTTTCAAGTTTAGGCAAGGCTGCAGCGGGATCGGCATGAAATGGCTTACCATTTTGCACTTCATTCCCGTTCTCCTCCTTACCTTCAAAATAAACACGATATACCGATTTCATTCTTTGTAACTCTTCCTTCTGTTCATCATTGAGCACTTGTTCTTGCTCACCCAATTCTTCTTCGTCACTGTCATTCTTTAACAAGTTAAATGCCGACATTCTTGGCGACTTCACCATGTGATTGTTTCCATTGGGGTTCAAATGAGACTGTGAGTTGTCCTGAGTAGTAGTGTCTGCCGAAAAGTCAAAATCTCCATCCACTGCTTCGGTGTCATCGTCAACTTCGTCGTATTTGATTTCTGCATATGTATCAACCGTTGTATTGGCTGTGGACACCGTATCTTCTTCAAAAGGAGAATTCTTGTTAACAATGGGTTTGGAATGAGTTGTGTCATTGTGCAAATCAACTGATTCGTTTTCGTAACTGACTCCAAAAGATTTATTTGTGTTTTTGAGGGCAGAAGACGAAGCCGGTATATCTTCATCTTCAGAATTACTCACTGATTCTAAGTCTGAAATGTTGCTTTTAAACTGGGTATTGGCCGTGATGACCGAGACTGTAGAGGCGTTGGGAATGTTGGTGTATTCCAAGTTACCAACTCTCTTTACTGGACTTTTTTGTGAAGTTGCAATAAACAGATTTCTGTTGGAGAGCTCAGTTCTCAAGTTTGATTTATGAGGCGACGGATTTTGGGCCATATTTGGCGGTAATTGACTAATACTGGAGTTTCTGGTTCTAGTCAAGTACTGGGACGATCTCGATTGGAGATCGTAGCCGGGATTTTCGCCAAAATGGCGGGCATAATCGTCCAATGATGCCTTTGACGATGTTTGGTGATGGTATGGCAATACAAACTGCTCCAAGTATGGATCGCTCGTTGAAGCTGCGAGAGAGGCAGCTGATCTGGAGGCAGCATTGTTGTTGTAGATGCCTGCACCTGGCTGTGGGTACCGGATTGAATTTCTGTTGTGGAAAGGATCCTCCATTTCGTACTTGTGGGTGGGCAAATCCGGAAGAGCGGTTGCTTCACCATTCTCGTCAAAGTCCGGGTCGTGTTCCATCTCTTCCTTTTTGTCCTTTCTGTAGTTTCTGTAGAGCAAAAAGAGCAAGACCAGGATAATCACAATGCAGGGAATGACCACTGCCAACGCAATAGTCAACGCGTTGTTACTGACCGGTTTTTCACACATACTGGAGTTGTTGTTTTTGCACGGATCGGACGATGTCGAGGAGTCTCGTGGGTGAATACCCAATTCCGCGACAATGTCAGCAACGGTACGTGATGGATGCATGGAAGTAGATGACGATGGAGATTTAAGCAGAACCATGATTTGTTTTGGGAGCCAAAAACGGAAATAAGCGAAGGAAAATAGTCTCTGTTAACGAACGGGAGGAGACGGGGTCAAGTATAAAACACCAACGCTTGCCGTTATCCGCCAGTATGTGAAACCTCCTTTGGTGGGACCTGGGACTGGGCTGTTGTAGGAAGGAAGAGAGATTTGTTGAGGTTTAAACCGCCTTTGAATGTATCAAAAAATTTCAATATTTTTTCTTCCGACGCGCCTGGCAGGTTTTGTGTACGAGTGTCAATGATCTCCTAATTAAACAAAATAATCACGGATTTGGAATGACTAAGCGGACCGGTGCAATTAAACGTATGGAAATGAAGAGAAGGATAGAGAAAGGGAAAGACACAGAGAGAGATGTTTATTAGATAGACGAATACAGACAGGATGCTGCGGTCTAATTTCGACTACGACGGGGTCTAAACTTTATGTTTTTTTTTCCGTTTCCGTTCGAATCTCACTCAACCTTTTATTTAAGCCGCAGCCATTTCCAATATGCAACAATAACGTACATTTTTTGGTGTCAACGCGCGTTGGTGTCAATAGACGTAGAAGTAGTGGGTGAAACGCGATGTAGGGTACAAACCATAGTGCTCGGTGATCTATTTATGGCACTACTTTGGACGAGTCGCCGCAGTGAATTCAACGCGATTATGTAATATTTATGATTATGATTATTTTCTATAAAGTTTGTGGGACCCGAGTACTTACCAAGATTGCAATTGTTCAAACAACTCAACTCTATACTTGGACTTGTCAAAGTTGTCAGCAATGGACTTTCTAGCTTCGTCCACCATCGAAGCATGGGCACATGTAGCAAAACCAATGGGGCCCGATGCATCGGTGATTTCTTGCTTGACCAAGTCGTAGATGTCTGGTCTGCCTTCTCTAAAGTCAACAAACGGCATCTTGTTCTTGAGACGCTGGATGTAGTCATTAGACTCTTCAGGAAGGTCTGACTTCTTTTCCTGTTCTTCCTCTTCCTCTTCACTCGAGTTCAAGTAGTCGGCAACTGGCTCAACCAAGCCGACATGAGGCTGAGTAACGTAAATCACAGGCGTAATCGAAGTAGATTTGAATTTGGCCAATTCGCGGTAGAACCACTCAATGGATCTATAGTGACGAATAACCCAGTAGAACTTGACGTTGGCCGATTGCTGTTTCGTAGCGATGCTCATGGCTTCATAGTACAAGCCAGGAACACCGTTGCCTCCAGCAAGGAAAACACTGTTTTCGTACTTGTAAAGAGCTGATGGCTGGCCGTAAGGACCTTCGATGCTGACCTTGATAATGGCCTTGTTGTCCGGCTGGTTCAACAAGTACTTGTACAAGCCATGGGTAACCCCACCCTTGACCTTCAAGTAGAAGGTAATGGTGTTGGTTTCAGTCACCGAGTCCACAATGGTGAAAGGATGCGATTGCCAGAAACAAGTAGGTCTGAGGAAGTGGATGTAGGCAATGCACGAAGGAAATGGCTTCCACCATGATGGTCTCGACACGGTAACCCTCAAGGTTTCGTTGGCAATCAACTCAACCTGAGCAGAACGGACACCAAATACCAACAATCTGCCAATTCTAACAACACGGTCAAATACCCAGACGGCAGCAGCAGCAGTTATGAACTGTTGGTACTTGTCATCAGCAGTATGGATCCAGGCACCAGCGACAAACAAAGTAGCAAGAATGATGTGGCCCCCTAAGAAGACCTCGTAGTTCATTCTTCTAAACACCAACGAGGCCTGGACAACCGCAAGACTCATAGAAGCAATGGCAACATAACCCCATCTCACGTAGGCTTTTTTGTTTCTGGTGTAGTACTTGCCGATATACTTACCGTTGTACGTCATACCAACACCATGGGCCACACATAAAAGGAAAATAGTTCTAGACATCCACTTGTGAATGTAAACGAAACGGGCCTGTGACCAACCTGACAACCATTGCATAAAGTTGTTTCTACCAGCAAACAAGATCATGGAAGGAATGAGGAAAAGCGAAATGATACCGGTTCTGTCAGCAACCTTTCTACCCATTTCAGCAGGTTTCTCGGGCCAGATATTGTTGGGACTGTCGTGGGTGTAGGAGATCGAGTTGAAGATCACGGCCAACGCAAACCAAATGAACACCAACAACCCTTCCAAACGAGTAGGGAAGATCAACTGAAAGTACTTGAAGATGTTTTTATGGTGAGCATGCGACTTACCAAACATAGCTGGCAAAGTGATGTGCTTTCTGTACCACTTGATTGGCGTTCCGGTCAAGGATTTGATGAAAGATGGGAACAAAAAGTATGTCAAGTTGCAAGCGCCAGCAACAAACAACACAAAGTACCAGTAGCCAAGCAAAGCAATACCGTACCAGGTAGCATAGTTGTAGTTGTAGTAACGGCCTCTTTGAGATTCATAAGCACCTTTAATGACGGTCTCGTTAAGCTGAATAGGCTTGTAAAACAACTTCTTCTTGCTAAAGTTGGCAACCTTGGTTGGAACAACGAAATTTTTTGTAGCGTTTTCATATGCAGCCTCATATTGAGTTTGGGTCAAGTTGTACTTCTGACACAGGGCCAAAAAAGCCGTACGGGCCATATCTGGGGTAGGCAGGCGTTCAAGACAAAGGGCCATGGAACCCAAAGCTTGTTGAGTCTTGACGTTACAGTAGCCCGCCTTATTTGTGGTTGTGTTGTACAAAGTAGCAGCTGCTGTTATAAGCGAGGAACATCCATTTAAAGCAAACACATTTTCATGGAAGATCTGGAACCCTTTTGCTGAGGTGAAGCTCGCCAACGTTAGGAGGTACAATAGAGCTTTCAACTGCATTGGATATAAAGAATAGGTGGTCAATTACACTTAGAAACACCGGCCAGAAAGCGGATACCGGCCCATTTTTATATAATACGATGGCAGTGCCTGCCAGTACAACAAAGATTTTATCAGATTTCAAAATTGAAATATTTTTTTCTCGCAGCAAAAAATAATGGCAAAAGTTTAAACCATTACGCATCAATGAAAGGACGGGAAAGGCTATGGTTCCCGTAGTAATAACAACAGTAGCGAGAATGCGCAAATTTCGGTGTTTGACCGGATCTTTCGCCTAACAGATATAATACCACCGCTGCTGCATGCGGAGATTATCGGATGCAGAAAGACACCAGCAATGACACCACTATTGTTTATCCCCCCAAACTGTCCAACGGTTTCACACCGAGACCAAGAAAAATATTTTTAGCAAAAAGACGTGCTTTTTCCTTTGTGCAATTCTAGCCAAAAAATCCAGCAAAGTTATCAGATCAATCATTGGCTTAGCCCCCACCTCAATGTACCTGCATGCAAGAAAGAAGCCCATCTCGGCCCTATGGTGCGAAAAATACAGTTTGGGCCAATAAGCAACGTTCATTACTGTCAACTTCACTGCCAAGATTGGTATGCTGTCATTGGTCCCTTTTGACATTTTTAGCTGCATGCGCCAGATATCAAACATGCAACTGTAAGCAGAGACTACACTGAAATGCTAACTGCTACTTTGCCATCACTACAATTGTGGAGGTTTTTTGGGGGACGCAGTTAATGCCAACAATTATTGCCGACCGTTATCGGGCCCGTTTTTCAGTCACTGTGTCAAAAGTCAAGCTGTCCAATAATAAATCATGGCTTAGAAAAGGTACGTAGATTTGCCTTGTGCGGGAAAATAAACAATTGAAAGGAGCCGTGAAACAAGGTAGAATTATTTTTTTATACAGGTTGATTTCCGCCTTGAAAAAAAAAAACTAACTTGCCCAATCACGTCAATTCTTACTGCCTTGCATAATATCATAATCTCGATGATCAAGATAATTTTTTTCCGTTTCTGTTTTGCGCTCCTCTAGCCAATCCCTTGGTTAAAAATCAAAGTCTTGGTAATACGGAGATAGGCTGTTAGTTAATAGCCGACGTTGCGTAATTATTTGCGTGTACACCAACTTTAGGCTTCGGGGATTATGTTTTATGGGGTTTTGGCCCTG
Organism: Teunomyces funiuensis; assembly: GCA_030558095.1. NCBI lineage: Eukaryota > Fungi > Ascomycota > Pichiomycetes > Serinales > Debaryomycetaceae > Teunomyces > Teunomyces funiuensis. The sequence goes on along the minus strand of JAJMRW010000008.1, from coordinate 215,133 downwards.
CATTCCAGCTTACTCAGGGCCGGAGAAAAAAAGATGCTTGTCACGTGATAGATCCCGGCATTTCACAAGGCTTTTGATAATTACAAGCCACATTCCGTTTAGTGCCTATTGCTATTTACATGTCTATTTACAAGTGATTCTAAAGTCTAACTTTTATGTGGAACAGGAACCGCAGCCAACTCACCATCGGAATACACAGCCTTGAAGAACGAATAGTTCAACACAATGTCGTCGATATTTCTCATTGATGGATCCTTGGCGAATTCAGGATCAATGAAGAAAAACACAGGCATCTCGACTTCTTCACCGGCAGCCAATCTCTGCTCTTCAAAGCAGAAACACTGGATCTTGTTAAAGTACGGAGCAGCATGGTCGGGTGTCACTGAGTAGGTGGCCATACCAATGATATCTTCGTTCGACATGTTTTTGGCTTTGTAGAAAGCCAATGCCGTTTCCCCAGGAACAACGTAAACTTCCCTTTGTAATGGAGTGAACTTCCAGGGCAAGATTCCAGACGACTGACACGTGAACTGCACTCTGATTCTCTTGTTTGTGTCAACAGGAATGACCTTTTCGGCCGTGAATTGGGTCGCATCGGTGATTGGAGTACCGGCCCATCCCGTTCTCTGACAAATGGCTCTATAAAGCGGAACAGCAGCAAAGGAAAGTGCTAAGAACAACACAGCCACAGATGCAGAGTAATATGTGGCGGTTTGGTTCTTGTATTTTTGTCTGGCAGCACGTTGCATCTCCGCAAGACGCAATCTATCTGCTTCACTAAGAGGTTTCTTTGTAGTGCTGCTATTGAAGCGAAACTGAGAAGGTTTCCAGAACCGCATTGGGCTGGTGGGCTTGATATACCCAAAGGCCCGTGTAGAATAAAGTCTGATTCCCAACATCTTTAACGGGCGTGGGTGTGCTAAAGTTTGTATTGCAATCGTTTGATTTTTCATGGACATAAACGATCTCAAATCCCGATGTCGTGCAAAAAATGTCGTCCGCACCGCATCATCAAAGTTTACAGAATTACATTACTCTCATTAACACCATGAAACGGTTCTATTCTTCTAAATTCCCGGAAACGGTCCATGCAAAGCCAAAAATCTCCCAGTTCAAAAACCCATTGTTCCATACTTTTTTAGTTGCCTCCTCAACATGTCTCTTGCTTCATTCCATCTGGTGGAAGCTCGAATACAAAGAACACGAAGCTGTCCTTGTGGGCCAGGCAAAGGCACTCGAAGATAAGATTCAGGCCTTGGTTGATGAAAAAGCCCAAGAAATCACCCAACAGAAACGCAGATGGTACAACTTTGTCTGGAAGTAGAACTGAAGCAGGACTTAAGATCTAAACTTACTGCTGAACTTGGCGAATCTTGCCGCCGTTGAGTTTGAAAGAATAGACTGCTGTTCATAAACGCTTTCATTGTCATCAATCGTGGCCGTCTCGTCATTTTGATACCCATGCATCTTTGCTATCAAAGCCAATCCTTCTTCGTACCTGATACGGTCGAAGTTTCTCATTCTGAAAGAAGGATTATTCGTGAACTCCTCGTAGCTATCCAGCTTCAACAAATCAATACACTGCCGCAATTCGGTAAAGGTTGTTTCTAACGCAACGTTACCACCGCCCTGTGCATCTTGCTGCGCAGAGTACAACTTTCGCATGCTCTCTTCCACACACTTTATGTCTAAATCAAAGTTTTCGATGGCAGTCCGATTGTAGACTTCGACTTCTTTAAGAACATTCAAAAAGCTCTCAGCAACAAAATCGTACGTCCTGAACAACCCCAAGGTTCGTATACTCTTGGGCAAATTGCTGAAAATAGACGTAAACAAGTTTTCCAAAAACTGTGCAAAATCCTTGATGGAAAAGTTTGCATCGGTGTTGCGTTCCGTTGGTAACCAGTTATCGTACTCAACCAACTCCAACAATTCTCTAATCTTATTATCCACCATGGAAAAGATTGCACTTTCGGAAAACTTACGAAGTGTGGTGAAGTGGTCGACGGCACGGAGTGTAAACGTTCCATTGGCATCGATATTGTGGATACCAATCCCCGTATGGACACGAAGCTTCCGGTTAAGCAATTTGCCCACCTCATAAAGACTGAAAAGATAGTATTCCAAATTGGTGTAGGACTGTGACGTAACTTCTTTGTTGGTAGTGTTTCTTTCGATAAATTCTCGAATTTCGTTACAGATACCCACACCCTTCTCTTCGCCAAGAACTCGTTCAAATATATCGTTAACAATAATGTTGTTGATTTCGTTCATGTCGGCATTATAGTGTTCGTTGATAAACAGCAAAACATCCTCCAACAACGAACGGACCCCCAAACAGTAATGCACGTAATCTTCACTAAATGGAAAGGTTATTGGCATGCGCTTGACATTCTGTGGAGCAAATGGCGCATCCTCTTGGTACCAACAGATCTTCATGATGTTATCAAAATCTTCTTTGTGGTCAACCACTAATGACATGTAATGGTCTGACTGAATAGACTCAAGGAATTCATCACGGAAGTCCTGAATTATGCCAGGTGCAAAATGGTTTTTGAATATAACTATCAAAACTTCGTACAATTCGACTATCGAGTATCCGTTGTTCTCAACAATCTGTAAGAAATTACCCACAACATCTTTAAATAACAGAAGATCCTCGTGTCTATTAAAGTGATGCTCGCGTTGAGTCTTCATGTAGTTGAGCAAAACTGGCTTCAACTTGGTGACATAAGATTCCCAAAGATTGTTGGAGTTGGTGTTTGTCCTCAACTGAAACTTTGTAGCCAAGTTGATTTGTTTGTCCATCACAAAAAATGCTGCTATTTTCTTCAAGTATTCTTCAAGAGCAGACAAACTCGAGAATTGCGCCACGGATTCGGCAATGGCCAGAGTTATAGGGTAAATGATCCTATTGTACTTTTTGATCCATTCCTTATTATAGAGCGAAGACAAAAGCTCAGTTTCGTTCAATGTTTGGTAAACCAAAATGGCATCACACACGGTGCCCAAGCTGATCTGTAACCTTTCATCCGACAAGATGTTATAGTTTGTGGTGGGATCACGCATAGACATCTCGACGGGGGAATTGATTTTGTGTGGAGTGAACGCTGGATTATTCTTTCGGGTACGATTCCAATTGTCTTGCAACTGATACAAGTTGGAATATATGTTTTCACCGATAGCCAAGAGTTTCTTTTCCAAATTGATGGTGAGCCACTTGTTCAAGTTATCAAAAGATTCGTCTTTGACCATCTTGGTCAAATGTGGAATGGAATCGTATATCTTTACTGCAAAGCTAAACGTCTCGACTTTGGGTAAATGTACACTCGTCAATTCGTCTGTCAATTTCAATGCACTAAAGTATTTCTTCTGTTTGATGAGTTCATGGATTTTGTTTGTAATTTCAAGCACCTGGATACATAAACTTAGCACCATGCTTGTTTCATTGATTTTGCTTGTGACCTCCTTGGCCTTGATAAGGTGCTTCTTGCGCGAGACGAGCTCATAGACCGATTTGTTCAATTGTTGAGAGACCTGGATCAAGCTGCTGTTCAACTCGGTTGATTCTTGGTGAATATTATCAATCGTATCAATACACGAATTGATCTCGTCAGTCGAGTCCAACGAAAGCTGGTTCAACTCTTCATCTTTATCCTTGACGATTACGTTAAGTTTCAGGATCAAATCGGAAAGACCATTGGCGTGGATCGCGTCCTTTATTATTGGGGCAAGACTCTCAAGATAGTCCTCTGAGTTCAAGGAAGTTTGGAAGATATCTTCATCGCGAAGAAGAAGATGTTCAAGTCCGATGGTGTCGAGGTTGGCGGAATTGCCATTTGATGCGGAAGGTGCCATTTTTCTGCACGGTCACTTTCTTCCGACGATTTTTAATTGGTAGTTGAGTAAGAGCACTGCTAGGTGTGTTGATGAAGCAAGACGGAATTGAAAAGCAGGCGTTCGTGTGGTGACGGCTGAAGTGTTGAAGTCCCCGGACTGTGTTTTAGGTTGTATATTGAGAATGTCGATGCAAGATTCCTGCACTCAACCAAACACATACACCAAGTTATGCCAGACTACATCTTGGTTCTAGGACCACGGGACTCGCCCAAGGACGAATTATGTAAGTTGATTACCGGCAAAGATTACAATGTTGAGGAAAAGATACTTAGTACGACTGTTGTCACCAAGTATTACCGTGCTCAGGTCAATGTGTTGGTCGACGAGTACCCCGAGGATGGTGATGTTACAGACGAGGCCAAATTGGCAGGGTTAAAGGAATGGTATACTGAGTTTATCAGTGACGATTTACAGGAGCTTCGTGATGCCATTCAAGGTATAATTCTTTGTTTCAATGAGAAATCAGATCACATTGAACGGTGCTTAGAGATTGCGGGCGATTTGCGCCAACACTGCGATGGATTTATCGTGGTAACAGGTTCTCACAAAGAACAAGGGGTTGAAGTCGAAGACATTGCCATTTCGCATGGTTTAGAGTACGTCAATGTTACTGAATCGGGCTATAATGAGTATAAGGAGAAGACAGGGAAGGACCGGTTGGTGGAAATTATCGAAACTCACGAATGGACCAATGCAGAGACGGAATCGGCTGCCAAAAATACCAACAGTGACTACGAACAGAACAAATACAACAAGATCAATGCTATGACAACGGGTCTCCTTGAGGCCGAAGATGAGGATGCTTCTGATGAGCAACCATCCAAAATGGACTTGGACCAAGTTTTCCGGAAACTTCAGCTTGCAAGAGACACTGTGTCCACGATGGATGCTAACCAAAAAGAAGAATATGTCAATGGTGTTATTGCTGAAGTCCTAGACTACATCTAAATACATCAAAGCTTTGTGCCACTAGGATCACGGTACTGGACGGTGTATCCTGGATCGAAATAGCATTCCTGGCAGTCGTCATCAGCCACGCCATTCTCATGGATCATGACTGCAAAGTCTATATGGGTTACGTTCTCGTCTATCACCACCATGGGAGCATGCCATGTTCCAGCACCATAAGTCACAGCCTGGTTCCCGCGACAAACAAAAGCTCGAAGGCGTTGGGTGGGTAGTTTATCGGGACTAGACTCGTCTGTCTCTGCAACTATCACAATGTAAGACGGTTTGTGCAAATCCTGGCCCAATGGAAGAAAAGTCTGGGTTGAATATGGATGTCTCTCGAGGACCTTAGCGGTGTAGGTGAAGTTTGTTCCATTATGGCTGATCAAATGTTTAGGAGCCAGACACCTGAAGATGTTCCAGTTTGCTGTTGGTTTCACCTTGTTGTTTGCGGTGAAAGTGTTTGTGATGGGCGAGACCTTGTGGATCTTGACGGCCGTACCGTAGTTGGCAGAAGAAGATTCTGCGTGTTTGATCTGGTGATCGGCACTGATGACGCCTCCAAAGGGTGCAAATGCCTCAGGAGTCAACGGCTCAGCCACAATGGTGGCAATACCGTCTGTGTTGTATGTCTGGAGGACCATTGGTGACGAATACTGGAAAGAAGGCGTTATCGCAATAAGCTCGGTGATGTGCGAGATCAAGGTGGATGCGTACTGCAGGTAAGTGCAGCGAAAATCCAGATAACCAATATTAGTGAGATTAGCACAAAAAATTTACTCACAGGAAGATGGGTACAATATATTTGTAAAATGTTATTCGGCGATTTATATAAACTTTTCTTTAAACTATCGAATAACTTGGTTTCATTATTTAATGAAGATAGTTTAAGCTGTCTCTAACAAACAGTATTCACTCATAAGTTCGCATTGATCATTTGGTAGGGTCGGTCACCTTTTAAAAATTTTGCACCCAATCGGTTCTTCAAGAATACACATAATTGATAATCCACTATGGAAATATTTCATAAAGATCACATATAGTAAGAAAGAAAACCAGCAATGTTTGAGTATCTTGATACTAAATTCTTAACATATAATGGTGTACCTTTCATAATTAATACTCATTTCATTTGTTTTTTTGTACTTTCATGTCACACAATTTTTTACGAAAATGTGTTTTTTTCACATTGTATGAATATTTAGAAAAAGTACAGCCTGGTATTATACATCCCAGAACTACAGTTATACTCAATTAAGCGTATTGAACACGACCCATTCAAGTTATGGCAAATTAAGTATGTGTCTGTGTCTCTTGGCGGCGTGAAACCACGCCTCCAATACAATGCCAAGACCTGGGGAAAAAACCGAATTATTCGTATATTGGAATATATATTCAGCACTTTTTTTCTAATTGTTGACTATATTTCACTATATCATTCTAAATATGTCTGAGCCACTCAAATTCGCATCATATTTGCCTGTATTTGATGGCATTTCTGAAAATGACCCAACTGCCTTGTTGAACTGGTTCAACAGTGTCGAGGCCAAATTGAAGTTAGTTCCCCGCCCCATCCCAGAAGTAGACCAAGTGAACATCTGCATATCACGTTTGGACGACAAGTACTTAGCATGGGGTATCAGCCAGGAGTTTGCTTCGTGGGCCGATTTCCGCTACCAATTGTTCAACCAAGTTTACCACTTTAGGGGCAATTTGGGCAAGCATGTCAGAAGAAAAGTCAACGAAATCAAAAGATACATTGACCAAAAGGAGCCGTACGTTTTTGAGGCATTGCCACGCTTGGTGCTGCAAATCCAACAAATCTACAACATTTTACAACCCTATGAAAAATGGGTCGAACAGTTCGATTTAGCCTCGGTATACTCCAAGGTCAATGCCTTGACTAAGGAATACAGAGACTCCAGAATCAAACTCAACGTGCTCACTTTCAAGGACAACCTTACTGAAGCTGATGAAGACCTTCTTTTCAACGACGCAGAAGCCAAGCAGTTCTGGGAAAGTTACCGTGAATTCACCGTTGATTTCTTGTCAAAGGCTCTCAAGTTGACCTTTGCTAGAGACAATCTTGTTTCTGAGTTTGATGAAATCAAGATTGGCAAGCTCTCTGTTAAAATTATGGATAATTTGTAAGTCTTTAATCGTCTTCACACATAGTCGTACCTGTACACAAAAACATTTAGGTTAGCTGTTCTGAGCCCGCGGCGTGGCCACTGTAGAATAATAAAAGCACAAATTGCCCTCAGCTAGTCATCCCACAATCACTAGGGTTTCACCAGCAATGAGCTACCAAGACTTCCAGCATCTAAAGCCTAGAGCTGGTTTGCAGGATTCTGATGATGACGAGACCCAAACTTTGATCCCGGATGCAGCCGCTCTGTCGAGCGTGGTGTACATTCCAGACGAAGGGTTTGCCAACGATGATTCAACTACACTTCTTGATGGAAGCAGCAGTCGTGGCGGCCAGGGTAGGATTGGAATGTCACTTGCTGCGCAGAAACGCCATCAGTTGAATGCGCTGTTGCAACAACTCCACTACAATGAAAACAAGGTGGCACTCGACCGCTGTATCAACCAGACGATCGAGCTTATCTATGAGCTTTCCAAAGAAAACAAAGAAAGACCTGTGTTTTATCCCACAGATGTTGAGGATGACAACAACATGCTTCTCAACTCCAGAAAGGCCCATCTTGCGTTGGTCCGCAACAATACATCAGCAAAGGCACTCAGCAAAGCCAAGATTGTCGACGATGACTTGACCGAATTGCCTGAGTTCAAAGTGTTGAAACTCAGTATCAAACTTGGACATGGAGATGGGAATGTAGCAGAAAGCTTGGATAAAAAGTCCTTAGCAACCCTTTTGGAACAGAAATTGAACCACCAGGTCAAGTACTTGTTGAATCTCAAAGACAGAGTGGACGACACTACTTCTAAAGTGTTTGTCACTGGTGACTTGAATGCTGGGAAGTCCACTTTTTGCAATGCCCTTTTGAGGAGAAAAATCTTACCTGAAGACCAGCAGCCTTGTACTTCAGTGTTTTGTGAAGTGATAGATGCTGCTAAAGAAAACAACAGCTTGGAAGAAGTCCACGCAGTTCCAATTGGGAAAGATTACGACATTAGAGACGAAGCTACCTACGAAGTACATTCATTGAAAAAGTTGGATGACTTGGTTTATGATTGTGACCAGTATGCTCTTCTCAAGGTTTATGTGCTTGACCACCGTTCTTTCCACGAAAGTCTTTTACACAATGGCGTAATTGACATCAAGCTTATTGATGCACCCGGCTTGAACATGGATTCGTACCAAACTACCCAAGTGTTTTCGAGACAAGAAGAAATTGACTTGGTTGTGTTTGTTGTTAATTCTGAAAATCATTTTACATTATCGGCCAAGGAGTTCATTGCTGCTGCTGCTGCCGAAAAGAGATACGTTTTTATTGTTGTTAACCGCTTTGATAACATTAGAGACAAGGAAAAGTGCAAGACCAAGATTTTGGACCAGGTCAAGAGTTTGTCCCCTGACACTTACAAAAATGCCAAGGACTTTGTGCACTTTGTTTCGTCCACAGATGTATTAAATGGTGATGGTGGTGGCGATGATGATCCAAAGAGCGATCCTGAAGGTGAACCTAGAAACCCTGATTTTGACCATTTGGAAGCTTCGTTGCGTAAATTCATATTGGAAAAGAGAGCCATCTCCAAGTTATTACCGGCCAAAGACTACTTGAAAAATCTTTTGAACGACTTGGAAACTTTGTCTGTCATCAATGAAAAGATATACAACCAGGAGAAGGAAGACACACTCAAGGAATTGAATGGCCAAGTTGCTCCCAAATATAATGAAATTCTTTCCAAGAGTGCAAAGATTGCCGACACAATCACCAACTTGGTGGATGATATGTGTACTGACGTGTACAATCAAACAAAGATTGATATTGTTCACACAATGAACAAATTGGGTGACAAACAGATAGTGCCATACCTCGGTTTGCAATATTTGTATGAGTATGCCAAGGCAACTCAACTGGCCATGATTGAGTCTATTTTGAAATCAATCAAAGAAAGTGAAAACTTGGCTAGGGAAATGACTACTGCCAAGGTTGAGGAGATCATCAAGTACGGCCAGCAAACTTTGGGCGACGAGTTCCTCAACGATAAGGTATTCCAAGCCGATTTAATGTTTACAAGAAAGCACGATACCATCAAAAGAAAGTTGGATGATCTGATTACCTTTGGCGACTTTTTTGACCCTTCGTGGGAATCTTGTTTGTTGTGGTTGGGAGTTCCAGAAAACTTTGTGCATTCTACCAAGGAGCAGATTAACCTCTACAACCCGGTAGGTATGCTTGCCAGTCTTCCATCCAATGCTGTTGCATTAAAGGAGCAGTTACCTACCCAGCTTACGTTGCACACGCTTTACTCCTCGGGAAAGATCTTGACTACCGGAGCAGTGGTTCGTAAGTTGTACTCGGCAACGTCTTTAGTAAGTCCTTCGGTTTTAAAGAAGGTTGCTATCCCTGTTGTTATTGGGGTTGGTGGGTTTGCCATTTACTACTTGATCAATGATATACCCAACGCATTCCCAAGAAAGCAAGCTAGAAAGATCAAGAAACAGATTCTTGAGTTAGAATACCCCCACCAGAATGCCACCCGTGTTTCGAAGGAATGTCAGCGTGTGTTGAACTATCCATCCAGACAAGTTATGAACAATTTCCAAACAAGTATCGATAAGAGAAACTCCGAGAAACAAAAGTTGGAGAAGTCCATCAAGGATGCCGAACTTAGCTCAGGCTATTTCCGGACAATGTTGGGCAAGATTCGGCACCAAAAGAAAATTGTTAGTGAAATATCTATCGAGAGTATCCATACAGTGGATTAATGTATATAGGACACGATGTAAAATGACTTTGAATAAAACGAAACTATCAACGCTTTCTTAACATGTACATCGAGGTGGAAATGAGCGCCGTCACCACAAAACATAAAATGAAACTCAAGTGGAATGCACCTTGGTAGCATCCATTACCCTTGTAACAAACACCTGTTTGTTGGTCAGTGTTTTGGTCATAAAGGTAACCAAAGTACTTGTTAAGAGCAAAAAGAACAAACGGAGGACCCGTACAGAGCATACCCCACGTAGTTGAGAAAGTCTTGGTACCAAACAGGTCAGCCATCACAGCTGGATATGTTCCATAAAGCAATCCGTAACAAGTACCGATGATTGCCGAGCCAAAACTGATGATGTTGACACTGTTGACGTTGTAGATGGTGATATACTGGCCAGTGGCAAGGAATAAAGTTGTGATCAACGCAATCCAGAGTCGCTGGAGCTTGAAGTTCTTGTGAATGTAATCACTGGCAAAGCCCGAGATGAACCTACCAGAAAAGGAGCCGATGGATATGATGGAAACTTGAAGAGCTTGTGCTGCAGCAGAAGAGCCGTTTGGAGCACCACCCAAAACAGCAAACTTTTCAGGGTCGTAGTTGTGTTGTGCTGTCACAATAAATCCAACGGAATAGATGTACATTTGGCCAACACCAGCAGCCAAACTGAGGGTAGCGTAGTGGATCAAAAAGAGTTTGCTCAGAGCAAGCTTCTTCACAGCCTCAAATGCTGTTGGTTGTGGCTTTTTGAGTCCAATAGTGTCTGGCTTAATGGTGCTGGCAATTGAATTGGCTCTCGAGAGCGATTGTGGTGTTGCGTCCGCCAATTGCAAGTCCTTCACGCTGTTTCTGTCGCCCAATCCCCAGAATGAAATTGAACCAGCAATACTGGCTGAAGACAGGGATTTGTTCAAAGGTGTTGCTAGCAAACCTTGTTCTTCGTCGCCTGTAGGCACAGCGGAGTCATGGTCATCTTCGTGTTCCAAATGAATACGAATAAAGAAAGAGCCCAAGAAGGCAATGCTGCCGCACACCAAAGATAAAAACAACAACAAGCCACTGGTGTTATCAGCAAAGAACGTTGCTGCAACCACGGAAAACAACGTGGCTGATAACCCGTAGGCACTGACGGGAAGCGCACCAGCACCACCTCTATGTTTGGGGAAATTGGCCTGAGCTGCCTTCAAGCAAGCAAAGAAGGAGGTGGCCGAGCCAAATCCAATCATAGCCATAAACACACAGATCAACGCCAAGCTGGCCAATTGGGTCTGGTAGATGTGATAAACACCGAGATAGCCCAAAAAGATACACAAGGAGCCACCAATGATGGAAACCTGCGGACCAAAATGGTCTATGATAAGGCCTGCTGGCAATCCACCCACACCTGTGCCCATATTGGTGGCTAGCGAAATGGTAGCGGAGTCGGAAGCCGTGAGTCCCACGCGTTTAACGAGCTGAGGTGCAAAGATACCGTACAAGTAGGGCGTGCCTGCTGCGATGCAGACCAACACGGAGACACCCAAGCTGATAAGACGGAGGTTGAGGGTCATTTGGAGGCAATGACTGGCAAAGAAGAAGGAGCACAAAAAATCTATTAGGGATGAAAATGCTGTGGGAATCGGTCCGATATATTATTATTGTTGCTGAGCTCCGATAAGAAACGCGCAGACCAAACACGATTTTGCAGGGACACGAGGTGAGGTTAAACAACAGCAAATTACGTCTGTTTGTAGAAAGTAGTACAACAAAAGTGGTGATAGTTTGATGAAAGGTTGTTAATGTCTTAATGCTGGTGCACATTCAGATGTATTCAGAGAACTTTCTTCCTATCGGAACCAAACTATTCACATATGAACGAACACTGTAGGCCCAATAACAAAACTTTATAATTCAAACAAAACTCTTGCAATCTTCAAAACTCTTGCAATCTACCAAACTTTTTACAATCTACAAAACTACTCTCAAATGACGCTTCTATCTTTTTGCCTTAATTGCAGTTCATATGCTCTAGACAAAATCAACTTTTTCTCCATTTCTTTCTCACACAAAAAATCTTAAATACAACAGAACCACCAAACCATCCTTAATGAGACTCGAAAACACAGAGTTTCTTGCCCAAGTGGGTGATATTTTGAACAAGAACAACGGCAAATCGTCAGTGTATCTCACACAAAAACGCTTGACACCGACATTATACCGTAAGGACACCGAGATCAACGACTTGCCCACCAACGTAGTCGAGAACAAGTCACACGCCACCAATACCGCCACCTATCCAGTACTCATCAGAATATCACTTAATGGAAGTGTGAAGGGCGACAAAAAAGATAAGCTCAAACTTTCGACCGTCGTGGAGAACACTGACCTCGACCAGTTCTGGTCCGACTACGTCCAGGTGATAAAAGCTGGTTTCGTCGGGTTGAAGAAGAAGGAAAAGAAAAAGGCAAAGAAGTCCAAGGTGTCGAAAAACTAGCATTTCTGTATATTTAATAACTACGCTTGGTCATCCACTATTAAAAGCCCATTGGGGTACACCAAGTCGACGTCGCGAATTACCCTTTCTCTCTGGTCGTTAAGAGACTTGCGGGGCGGAAGGGGCGACAAAAGCTTGAACTTGTAGTCGATTTTGACATTATCAAACTTACTGGCAGCTTCTTCCTCAGTGAGCATACTTATTATGTTTGGATCATCCAAGTATCCACGCAATTGTAACTCGACGTAGGTGAAGATATCTTCCACCTTACTATCAGCAGGGAAAACAGCAGTTTTGCGTACTCCATTGGGTAACCTGATGGCCACTTTGGCTCCCTCAGTATTTGATTGTAAGCTTCTGAAATATTCAGCTCTCCAAACCAAGTATTGCTTCTTCACGGCTTCATTGGCCATTTCTTGTTTCTTGGCACGATCTTTAGCAAGTGAAGCCTTGTAATTGAGTTCTTGTTGCCTGAGTAACACTTGGCTCATAAACTTATCGCGTAGCTCGTTTCGTATCAACGATAACTCCTCCTCGTAACGAGCCATTTTCTTAAAAAACTTGTTTTGAATTATGCTTTTAGGATTCACATCCCCACTAAACCCGCCTTGAAGTTTCAGCACCAATGATATCTTGGGACTGGTCTTTACCGGACCTTGTGGAGTCATTGTTCCTGTCCGCGTCAAACAGAGCATTCCCAAAAATGGAAACTTGGTCACATTAAGCGTATTAGCAAGTTGATAAGCTTCTGGGTTGGTAAGGTCTCCGCCCCATATTATCACATCTTTCTTGTTAAACAATAAAATAAACTCGGGATTGGTAACAATCTTTTTAAATATGGCTGATGAATTTTCATTCTGGGGGTTTGTCAAGTAAACAAACAAGAACTTGGCTCTATTGGTGGCCATGTACAATGCCTGGGTATAGCTTCCTTGAAAGAATGGCGGCAAGTAGGCAGTATCTGAAGCTAATTGCTGGGGAGTCAAGTTGTCTTCAAGGTCACGTACAAACTTGCAAGCTTTGTCTATTGGGTCATGGTGAACGGTATCATCTGCTGCTCCCTTAAAGTAGATGATGTTAAGGAGCTGTGCTAGAATACGAAAAAAAACCACTATAACATATATCATTGGCTTGATTAAGATGAGCTGGAATCCGTTGACCATTGCTTTCGTGGCGTAATTTACCGATTGTGAGTTAAAGGGGGTTCTCGATGCATTAGGAGTCACCGGTTCGTGATCTTGAAATGCACCCGGCATGTTATTGGCTGGATTCGCCACCGGCTCATAGCTGGGCGTACGCCATCTATTTATCCAGCCTGATATAGTGTTTGACATTGGAAGAAAGAGTGTAAATACTGATTAGATTGTGGAGTTTTTATGTGCGAGTATGATCACGTTCTCGACTGGTAAATATGACCGGTAATAAAAAGAACGATGGACTTGTATAACTGTAAATAAAGTTAATATACTCTAGGTTAACATTGTACAAATAAAAGCTAACGAATCTAGAGAAGAAGGACTCCCCTTCAACTATTAAGACTCTAATGAATGAAAACTGGCTGTTTGCAATATTGTCAACTCAACAAGAACGCCTGCGTAGCGTAATGGTTAACGCGTTTGACTTCTAATCAAAAGATTGCGGGTTCGACTCCCGCCGTGGGTTCTTATGCGGTTTTAGCTTAGTTGGGAGAGCGTCAGACTGAAGAGATTCAGTCACAGTTAATCTGAAGGTCGTGTGTTCGATCCACACAAATCGCATTTTTATGCTCTTTTTTAACATTTTTGCGGTTCTGATTTTTTTTCATTTTGGAGAGTAAATAATTTCCTATTCAAGTAATGCTCAACTTCTTAAGCGCGATATGCATTAAATATTTATTTAGGTGTTAAACCAGTAAGCTTTGACCAGTGGGTAAAGGAGAATATGACCTATAAACTTTGTTAGTAAATATGGTATTTTAACTCAACCATTGTTGATATAAAGCTACTTTTAATACTATAAAAACCTGTATATAAAAACAAGATCTTCATTCTAACAACCGTATCGGGAAATATCTCCTACAGTGAGCCAACTACTATAAATTACGATGGGTAATGAAGAAAAAGTAAACTATCTTCTTGGTCTACTAGGACGAAAGAAAGTCATTGAAGAAGACAGTGATTCTGACTACGAAGATATTGTTGAGAATAATATGCAGCAAAAGCTTTCCTTGATCGATGATCTCAACTCAATGGCTCGTCAGACATTCATGCCAAAAGCCACCATTCTTACAGATGACTACAACTCAGACACAACAGTCTCCCAAGAAGAGACTGAATTACTAATCCTTGAAACATACAAACGAAACAAGCTTCGGTTTCTTAGTACGAGACACTTAAACTATGTCCTTCGTTCCTTAACTACGCCATTGCCGCATTACTATAACTCACTTGATGCCAACCATCCATGGATGCTTTACTGGCTTTACAACTCTTACAATTTGATTGAAACACCTGAATCGGCTGATTTTTTACCAGATAATACTGTTTCACTCATCAACGATAAGATCGAACGATGCATTCTCAATGATGGCCTCAACGGTATAGCCGGTGGAGCAAACCAATTGGGCCATGTAGCGGCAACTTATGCTGCAATATTGACCTATGTATCAACTAAAAATTACCTTTTATTGGAGAGAATTAGATTAAATTTATACAAATGGTTCATGTCATTGAAAACCCCCAATGGGTCTTTTATCATGCACAAAAATGGTGAAAGCGACACGAGATCGACATATTGCGTCTTGGTAGTTGCATCATTACTAAACATTGTGACTCCTGAGTTGACAGAAAACACCCTTGAGTGGCTCAAACGTACACAGACATACGAAGGTGGATTTGCAGGAATTTCAGACACCGAAGCCCATGGAGGTTATGCATTTTGTGCTTTAGCCAGTTATTTCATGCTTTATGATGATCAAAAGCAATTTGACTCTGAATCGTCGTTTGATGTGGAGTCTCTTATACGCTGGACGGTGCAGAGACAGTACGAAACTGAAGGTGGTTTCAGTGGGAGAACAAACAAACTCGTTGATGCATGTTATAGCTTTTGGATTGGCGGAATGTTTCCATTGCTCGAAACCATTACTTCCAACGAACTTTTTGATCGTGAAGGATTACGCCATTATGTTCTCCGTTGTGCTCAAAATGAATCAGGTGGCTTCAGAGACAAGCCAGGCAAGTCAGTAGACTTTTATCATACTAACTATACTTTGGCAGGTTTAAGCATTTGTGAACATAAGACAATTGTATCAAAAGGTCCTGGTGCATTGGCATTCCGTCTCAGTTCCATTCCAAGAACAGATATAGACATTCACACCGTTCCAATCAATCCTGCTTTTGGATTACCACAAACATTGGTCAATGACTGTCAACGATACTTTAAAGAAATATAAATCAATATCATACCGTCATATATTATGCTAATTTGTTTGGACTATGGGTCCTCCATGCTGAATCCCCGAGAAATAGTCACTTCCCTGTGACTCTTGTATCTGGGCGGTTTTTATTGCTTGCTGCTGTTGTTGCAGCAGGGACGACTTCAAAACACTCAAAACTAATTTACCAACACGCTCCGATTCATTCGCTGCCAAGTAAGACAACAACATTTCGTAGCAAACAATGAATTGGTCCAAGTTTTGCACCATTGAAATCCGCTGAGTCCTCTGATGTTGGACAATTCTGTAAACCAAATCGTCCTCAGATGCCAAAAACTTTTCCTCGTTGTTTTTAAAATGGTCAATCAAGCTATCAATAGTAATAAACACTCCTGTTCTGCCACAACCAGCCGAACAGTGTACCACAACCTTATTGTAGCGACTATCGCACTTCATTTCCTTGTAGAAAATCTCATTTTTAAGGTCAATTACATTGAAAATCGATTCAAAGTCTTGTGGGACTCCGAAATCAGGCCAAATCTTCAATTCAAAGTGATAGATTTCACCGTCAAGTTTCCTCACTATTGTGGTGGCCGATTGAAAGATAAGTTCAACTTTCTTCACCGAATCCAAATACAATAGCGGGGTTTTGTCCAAACTGATGATAAACTTGATGTTTTCATTATTAACAATCTTCCAGAAATCTTCAATTGTATCCTGTAATGGGTTTTGAGTTGCAATGTACTCAAAGTTGGTTTTGATGACTTGATTGCAGTTAATGAAATTGGCATTGAAATAGTCATCATCCACATCCCGAATCTTCACACGAGAATGTTCATACGGCCAGATATTGTTATATCTATTTTTAAAGCCATACTCCACACCCTTGGGGATCTTGTAGGTAATGTTGTCACATTGGGGACAGAGCCCACTTGGGGTACAAAACTCGTGCTGCTCGCCATCCCCATTTGTGAGCGTAGGCCCCGCTGAAAATTCAACAAGCGATTTGAGACGAAGCTTTTCAATCTGTTCAATCCGGTTGAACTTGTGTGCCAAGAGAGAAACAAACTCATCATTGGGTTTCGTCAAAAACGACATCCATTTGGGCAAGAGTTTAAAATTCAGAATGGTGGCATTGGTGTAGTCCTTGGGATACTTGAACTTGTAAAAGTAGTCATTCTTCAGTACTGGACAGATAAGCAGCTTGTCGGAATCAAGCAAGTTTTTCTTGATGGAATTAACAAACTTTGTTTTAAAATTTGTCGATGAAGGAAGCTTGAATCCCGAAAAACAGATAGGTGAGCTTTCGGAGATGGTGGCTGATTGAGGTGGTGTTGTTGAGTATTCAATCAAGTCATCATTGGAATACATCGAAGACGCACAGGGTGAAAAAGTAGCGCTTCCTGCTGTTGCTGGTGATGACGTTGATGAGCTTGGACTATGAAGTTGGGAAGGAGGCTGGAGTGTTTGTTGGAAATGAGTATTATATGGATCTTTGCGAGTCAAAGGGTTCTGGAAACCACCTTCGAGATAATGGATGTTCAAAACACGTTTGAACTGGTTGAACTTCATCATGGTTTGGTAAAGGTTGAGGGAGATGGCGTTTTTGGTCGAGTTGGAGTCGTACAAGAGGATATTCAACTTTTTGCTCGGGTCGTTGGCGTTGAGAGTGTCCAATAGTAACTCCTTATATTGTTGCGGGACATTGACGAGATTCAAGATGTTGAACAAGTCTAAAGAGCTACGTTTGAGAAGGGTTGTTGGAATGCAGATATTGATGGATCTTTTGATGTGTGAGCCGCAGTAGTTGTTGTAGGGACGAATATCGACAATGATGTCAAATGTGTCAAGGTCCCAGAGGGAAGAGACACTCACGATGTTTTCTGGAAGACTGCCAGAGATGGTGGGGCCCATACCAACTTTCTTGAAGCCGTTTGCCACGGGCAGGAGCTGGCTGAAGATTAGTGGGGGTTCATTGTTGGGGTTGTTCTTTCCAGACATATGGAAGCAGAGAGAGAAAAATATCGCTCTTGGAAGGTCCAAGCAAGCATGCAAAGGTGAGCTTATATATCGGTTGGGACGAGAGTGCTGAGCGGGGGGGGGGGCATGCTTCTAGAACGTTGAGGTACTAGTAATTTTAGTGTGTGACGTCAGAGAGGCCTGCAGGTACCCGTATTATAAATTATTTTTTCGTTGTTCTTTTGGATAAAAATAAACAGGGTGCCGGCAAAAATGAACGAGTTTCGGCGAGGCCAGCAAGCGAACCAACAGGAAATGGGGCGGAGTGTTGCAGTTTTGGAACTTGTGGGTGTAATTACGTATGATGACTTACATTTGCACAGGAAGGTGGATGTTTTGCTGCGTGGAGGCGACGGTCTAAGCGATGTTTCTGTTGCATGCGCGTTCTCAAACGGGAAATAAACACGACTGCTAATAAATATGGCCGGAGCTTCTTCGGGGCTTTGACTTCGGTATGAGGGGCACTTCGACGCATGCCATGAATGAGATATTCCGTGGTGAAGCCGTCTTCGGGTACACGGACGCTGTTGGTGGTACTTGCTGCTAAGAGGCGTGTTGTGTTGTCGTCCTGGTTGAACGTTGCGTTGCTGCTGGCGCCCCCACTCAATTTCCGCTCGATGGCATTGACTTGTTTGAGCGCCTCGTTGCGCTCGGCCAAAACAGTGAGGTCGCGTTTATACTCAACCAATTGCACAGACATCTTGCGGATGGTCCCCTTTAGAAGCTGTTCGTTGTGAAGATGTTTCTGCTGGAGCGAAGTGTACTTTTCTTGCTGGACCTCAAGTTGGCGCGAAAACTCGGCTTCACGCAGTGCTAGTTGCTTCTGGAGCTTTTGTTGCCAGTGAAGTTCGCGTTCCTGGAGCGTTTGGTAAAAATTGGCCTCTTTATGCTGGAACTCCTCGATCAAGTCCTGGCGTTCATTCCGTTCGTTGTGTAACTGCTGTAAGGCATCCTCGAGTTTTGACGATTCTGGCTCGTAGGGCTCTTTTTCCAACCGATCAGTATACTCATTGACAACAGACTCGTACACTTTAGGTTCTTGCTGCACTGGCAGCAGCTTTCTCTCGGGCAACTCGTAGGCCTGGCGGTTGATGCGCTCGACGTTCTCGCGCAAACTCTTCCACCGATTCTGCTTGTTGCCCGTCAACAGCCGCACAAAATGTACATCTGTGTCCTCATCCTCGCCCTCGTGCACAAGACGGCCCAATTTCTGTCGCAACATCGCGTTCTGCTGTTGCATCTCGTGGATGGTACGGTCCATGGCGCTGCGCAGTGGTGTTTGATTCGGCGCTCTTTCACCGCGCGCGCGTAAACAAAAACAAAACAATATTTAGTGCCTTACACTGCAGAACATCAGTGACCATCGCTTCAGATAATGCTGAACGACGAACACTTCCAGGGCCTGATCATTGCCAGAATCAAGGCATTGCCCTTTGATTTTTTGCTTTACATCAACGAAGTGAGGCTCTCCATCGAATGGGACAACTACACCGTGTCACTAGCACTCCCGCTCGGTGCCGCCCTCACAGCGACATCGTTGGCCATCAGAACCCTCCTCTCATACTATGACTCAATCAACTCCCGCTCCAGCAATATCTTGTTTGCCTCGAACTACCACAACTACGAGAAATTGAAGTCTTCTCTCGCAAGCAGCACGCGCATCCATCTGGCTGCTGCTGCTGCTGCTGCCAATGAAGTCCCCATAACCACCACCATCGTATGGCTCCTCAACTTTGTATCGTCAGCAATTGTGGTGGCGTGTTTGATGAACACATACTCGATTTTCAGCTCATCAAAGGTGTATGGCTTGCTTTACACCCAATACAAACCCAACTCGCCCTCTGTCCAGAGATCCTCGTTGGAACGCCAGCCATTCCCAGTGGCCATCTCAAACTTCTTCAAGAGAATCTACGAAGAAGATCCAGACTCGAGTTTCCTTGACCAGGACGAAAAGAAAGATAATGAAATATGGCAGTTATCGGTATGGGACCCGTCCCAATTCTCGTTATACGTGTTTATGGGCCTTAACCCCATCAACCTTTTGATCGTCCATAACTTCTCGCTGTCGCTTCTCTTCATGATTTGCATCACGGCAACAGTGTCGGCGTTCTTTTACCTTGTTATCGGCCGCTACATTGTGTTGATCAACGACAAACAGATTCTTTACCAGGAAATGTTCAAGGAATATAACACCAAGTTTGTCAATCCCAAGACCAACATTTTGAAGCAAGATGTTGTCATTGACGCCACCTGGGGCCCGTACGACTCTTCTGCTGCCACCGACGAACCGTATGCCTTCCATAAATCCAAGGTTTTTGTCACCCACGACATCAAGGGCAAAGAAATAAAGGAATTGGTGTCTGAAAGCAAAACCATCGCATCCCATGACGAGCTCGAGCTTGTCAAGTATGAGCAGTTGCTCAGACACAATTTACGCGATGACTCGAGTCAATTGCTAGACCGCATACGATTGGATAACGAGGAACTCAAGATGAAAAATGATCGGTTAAACCAACAAATTGAATCGTTTCGTCAATACGACGATAGATTGTACGAAAGTGATTATGTTGCCTCAACTCCCTACAGATCGGGTAGCTATGTGCGGCACGATTCATCAATCAGTAGACGAGGACTTACTACGGCAACAACACCAAATTTCCGTCGATCGTCGATCTCAAGCGTCAATAGATCTCCCAGTCCCGTTAGATCGCTTGGACGAACACCTTCACTCAGTCCTAGACGGTCAAGTCCCGTGCGAACACTTGGATTATCACCAAACATGAACCCCGACCGCTCAATTCACAGAACACCGAGTCCCGTAAGACACAGGCCTCCGTCATCTTCATCAAGATACGAAACATCGTTTTCACGGCCCAAGTTGGGCGTCACACCATCGACGGTACTTCGAAAAAACGACAACAGCCACATGAGGTCACCTTCTCCCAACAGGCCCCATTCGCCTACAAGATTTCCTCCACCGTCGCCACGGTCAAGATACGATAGATAATCATTAATTAATGCACATTATAATCTACAACTCATGGAATCCAAACACATACTTGGTGATGGAGCCGAGCCAGCCCAACTTTTCCTCGTTTGCCTTGTTGCTATTATTCTGAAGCTGCTCGCCGTCTGTCTTGAGAAAGAGCTCTGAGCCGTCCTTGACATCCAACCTGGTTGAGTAGGACGACGTGGTAGCCGCAGTAGGATTCGAAGACGTGCTGCTGTTGGAAGTAGCACCGGGGTGATTTGACGATGCAGTATCAGCAGAGGCAGCGTTGAAGGTGGACAAGTCGGCGTTTCCAATGTCTTCACTATCGGTCAACTTGCGTTTCTGCAACTTTTCAATGGCAGCTTTGCTGTAAGGGACAACACCAAGCAAAACATCGTTGAACACGGTCCCGTTTTCTTGCAAGGCATCAATGGCCGAAGCCAGGTTATCAAAGGTGATTTTGACCCAGTTCTTGCCGCTGAACAATGGAACAACTTTGGTGACATGCTGGTGGGCCGAAACAAACAACGATTTCTTGTTTTGGTTGATCACCTCAAAGTTTTCAAGGATATTACCGAATTCTTTAAAGTGTTGGATGACGGGATTGGCCAAGGATTCAGGGTAGCCAAATACAAGAATGGCCGATTCACTTGTGGCCAAGTGATTGGCGGAATTGCGGTTTTCCTTGCTGCTTTCGGCCTTTTCTGCGTCGGCCAAGTCGGACTTGTTGAACACGTTGTTGAAGTGCTTGGGATCCTTGTTGATAAAAGAGTCCAAATGCTGTGGGGGTTTGTTGAGAAAGGCTAATATTTCGTTGTTCAAGTCATAGATGGATCTGGCGGGCGGAGCATCGTCGCCGTTGTGGAGCTTGGTGTTGTCAGCAAGACTTTCGGTGAGTGTGTCGTCGTAGCGGGAAAAGTCGGCCGCGTTGGAGTCAAACACGCTGCTTTTGTTATGACTGCCAAACGAAACGATGTTGAACTGTTCGTTGGACGAAGGAAGCAACGACGACGATCCTGTGGTCACCAATGCCGACAGAGACGACGCTGCCGACTCGGGTTTCTTCTTAGCGGTGGCGGACGATGTGATGTGGAAACCAGGCTTTTTCTTGGGCACCAAGTGGTTCTGGATGGTTCTACGCTTCTGGTTCTGGAACCATGCTGGCTGCGCAGGCTGTTCGGGAAGAAGCGTCGACATGGTTATAGTGGTTATAGGACCCGAAGAAAAATCAATGTTTTGGAAAGCTTGTAAAATTGCCTGCAGTACCACCTGCACATATTCAATTTAGGCAAGATCTTTGAGAGATGAGTTTGCGAAACAAGCAGACATTGAACACGAACGAGGCATGATCTTATCCCCCGCCGAAAGAGCGTACCTTTACGACTCGCTTGCTCAGTCGCCTCCCATTCGGCCAGACTCACGGTCTGAGTACCAATTCCGGCCATTGGAAGCCAAAACATCTTTTCTTCCGGGTTCCAACGGGTCGGCGCGGATCCGACTCATGGACGGCAGTGAGTGTATAGTCAGTGTCAAGTCCAAGGTGGTGCTACTGAGCAAGGAACTGAGCTTGATTGAGTGCGATATTGACGTTGCTGGCTTTAGAGACAACTCCAACTTTGTGACCAACTTGAAATTCCACCTCACCAACTTGCTTCTACAGAGCTTTCCCTTCGACTACTTGAAGCTCACAACGAAATACACCTTCAAATTGTTCCTTGACTGTATAGTGATAAGTCACTCGTCATACCCATTGACATTGCTTTCCCTTGCCAGTTACTTGGCCTTGAAGACTACAAGGTTGCCTCTTTTGGTCAGTGAGGTCAACGATGCCGACATTGCAGAGCAGCCAACCTTCTGTGACGATTGGAACAACGCCCGTCTTATAGCAGATGGCACTTTCCAGCCACCATTGTTTGTGACTGTGGGCAGTGTGGGTTCCAGCTTGTTGTTGGACCCATCGGTTGAAGAGGAACAGGTATTGGAGAACGGCTTGTTGATAGGCTTCTACAAAAACAAGGTGATAACGCCAATAACAAACACCAACCTTGCCACCAACTCCAACAACTCCAACTTCAAGGGTCTCCAGCAACTGCTGGTGGTCAAAAGCATAGCTTTGTGCAACAAGTACTGCCCCATGATCATACAGGCGCTCGACACGCTTGTCGAACAGGATGACGATAATGATGACATTTTTTAATACATATACATTTCTATAAATACTCTTTAACAATGCTGTGTCGAGTAGGCATGAACGATAATGGCTGTTGCTGTTTGGATGTTCATTGACCGAATGACACCAACCTGTTTGATTTCCACACAAAAGTCCAATTCGGCCAACAAGTCTCCAGGAACACCTTCCTTTTCTCTGCCTAGTAAAATCAAAGATTTCTTGGGGAATTGAAGCTCGCTGTTCAATTCAACGGACTTATCCGTCTGTTCCAATCCAATCAAGGTGTAGCCCTCCTTCTTCTTGGCAAGCAAGTAATCCTTAATATCCTCAACCTTGACTTCTATCATGGGCATCCACTGGTCCGCAGTCACAGCAACATTCTTGAAGTGGACATTGTTCTTAGCTTTCAAGTCATTGAGTGTCAATAATCCAGCACCCAAGACATCACTGAGCCTACAGATCCCTCCCAAGTTGGGTGGCTTGTCCACAAGCGACGAAACAACAATCAAATCACTTCTCACCACTTCACCTCTGGTCTCATCAACGTCCATGATGTTCCATGCACCACTCTTGGTCTGTAAAGGCGATTGGGTGCTGCTGGTGGCAGAAACAGTCTGCTTGAACTTACGTTCTCTCACCCAAAGATCCTGGTTATTGTGTCCCACTGGTTTATTCAAGAACTCCATATCTTGAGAAGTCAAGTACTGCAAGTACTGGCTCCGTGTGATAAAGTCAAAATCGTCTCTATCACTCAATCTCATAAGCAAACCGCCAGAAATATCAACAAGAGTCAAGTCCTGCTCAATATTCCATACCAATGCATCTCCACTTCTGTACTGTCCAAAGGAGTCAGAAACTTCGGCTGCCTTGTTCATGTTACCAACGACTTCAACAATCTGGGAATCCAAGTGCAAGTTTTTCAGCTTGATTTCCTTGTGAATTGAAGTAATCAATGAAAGCGAAAAGTGACGAGTAGTCGCCTTGTTAGATGTGGCTCCGGGGATGATCACCGTCAAAAGGCGAGAAAGGAACTCAGTCTCCTCAGCTGGTGCCAATTGTTGCACCATCAAAAAGAGAGTTCTTTCATAAGATGTAATGATTGAAGGCTTGAGGTTGGAGGTTAAGGCATCAAACAACTTGTTACAGTACTCCTTGTGCTCGACCAAGGTAGTTGCAACTATCCATTCGACATAAACCCGCACCAATGGACTTGGCTCGGTATCAAACAACTTGATTAACGGCTCAATATAATCGGTCATGTCAGCATACTTGCAAACAGATACAAGTATTGACATCAACTGGATCCTTCTCCATTCTTCAAAGCCATCAGTACTCTTTAACACCACCAACAAACAGTATTCTTCTTCATTATCAAAAATGAACCGGAATACTCTGTTAGCAAATTTGGATGAAACACTTGAGTTGAACAAAGCCATGATATTAACATGGGCGCTTATTTCAGCAGGGCCGTAAATTTCGGTATAAAGGTCTCCTTCCATCAAATTTTCATCATACACTTGACCGATAAGTGCTTCCAATTTAAATATATTGCTTCGTAATTGATACATCGTGGCACATCTCACCAAAACTTCAGGGATCCATTCAAGTTCGTCAAATGTTTCACGAGACGCATGTTGGAAAGTTAATAAGTTTCTGGTCAATGCCGGTAATAAACTTCTTCTTCCTTGAGAGTTATCTATGACAGACTTGCTGAAATCCAAGTATTCAGCAGCAAAGTCGGCAGACTTGTTCAAGAATTCAGCACTGAACAAAATGTCGATGATGGCAATGTGCAAGTCTTTCTGATTCAACTGTAATCTGGCAGCGTCCAAGTTTTTCCATAAATCAACCAAGAACTCAACAGCTTCTTTGTCAAACGCAGAATCAATACTGTTACGTACAGTCTTAACCATAGCGATGTTAGCAGTATAATTGGTAGACGATGACGTAAGTTTCGACAAGAAATCGCTATATTGCAAGTTTTTCTTTTCACTCAAGATCTCCAACGTGGTATAATATTCTCCATATGCTTCATCCTTTAATTTGTAAAAGTTCTTGACAGTTTTTGTAAGTTCTGCCGTATTTTTCAACATTTTGCTCTCATACTCTTGCAAATCAGCCAAAGTAAACGAGTATGTAGATACTCTCAACAATTGGTTGAAAAATCTGTGCTTTTGAACAGTAACCGCCAATTCGTGGTAGTCATTGGATTGAATTCCGCTACAGACAGTAGTCCATAATTCGGTGAGGATTTCTTCACCTGCAACTTTCTTGTAATTGGAGAAATCAACATTGGCCAATGCTGCAAAAATTTCGTCATTATTCAAATCGGACGTACTTATAGCATGACCAGAATGCTCAAGAGGAATTCCGATTTCTAGAAAATTGGCGAAAAAGAGTGGTTCTTGTTTGGAAAGGATGTCGTTCCACGATTGGTCTTGAGTAATTAACGTGAAGGCAATAACTCTCTTTTCCATTGCTTCCTCTTGCTGAATATACTCATACAAAGCAGAGTCTGTAATACTATTGCTGGCCAAGTAATTTCTGATCATGGCAAAGTTATTCTTGATAATCTTGTAGCCATTGAATTTCAGAAACTTGATCAATACTCCGAAAAATGAAGACAACTTCAACTTAAAACTGAAGAGGAGTCTCAAGTTGATAGTTTGACTTGAGATTTCAAACAAATCACCCTCGGCTCTGTTTTCAAAGAGCTTAAGCAATGGCTCATCATGTTTGCCAAACGACAAAACCTGCTTATTCTTTAAACCCTGTAAAATCCCCAACGAGACGTAGATTCTAGCAGGATCAAATGATTCCTTCAAGTTTTCCAAAACCTTTAAAATGGAGAAAACAACTGCATCAAACTCTTCATCGGTTTTCAAGTTGACAATCATATTACTGACAAATTTAGTCAAGGTTTGTCCAAACTCACAAGTTTGCTTGCCCTTGACTATTCTGACAGCAAAGTTGGATGCCAACATGGCGTATGGAAGGTAAACTTCTTCCAAAAATGGTAAACCGTATTTGATCAAGTACAAGTTTTGCAATGGGATGGATAAAAGTAATTTAAGCGAAAACTTTCGAATGGAGTCCATGCTTGCCTTGAAACCAGTGGACAATAAGCAAAAGCCCCAAGATGGATGGATGAGAGAAGTTGGCGAAATCAAACCGGTGATGTCGTGGGATCCGGCTTCAGCCTGGTGTAACGAAGAGTCAATGCCCATGACCTCAAATAACGTGGCATATCTAGCCCATTCTTTTAAATGGAGATTGGTTTTGGAAGTGTCCCACACAATAAAATCGTTGGTGAATGAAGTGGTGATGGACTTGACACTAAGTTGCAAGATGGAAAGACAGAACTTTCTGTGTTCGTGAGAGTCACTGATCAAGCCCAGCTGCAACAATTGCCAGTATAAGTTGTTTAGAATGACGCTTTGGAAAACAGAGTTTGACACAAGATTGGCATTGTTGACATAACGTAACCATAAAATATATGAGTGACTTTTGTGGCTCTTGGACTGGGTGTTGTGAAGGGCAAAGATCAACTTCCACACAAGATCGGAATCGTTGGTGCTTGATCTGATAGCGTCAATACGCCAGCGCAAAAGCTTTGAAACAATCTCGGCGATTTCTTCATCATTAATCCCCAAGTACATCAACAAGATATGGTCAAGCGCCGAAGCAACTTCAAGGCCGGAATTGTTCATGAAAAAATGGTCCAAGAATTGAAATAAATGCAACACATCTGTTTCTTCAGCTTCAGCATTTTGATACTTAACTTTATCGGCCAAAAGAGACTGGAACTCGGCAATAAAGTTGTGCTTATGTTGGTGGATGTAGGACAACAAAGATTGAGTAATTGACTGCAAAAGCATTTCGGTGGCGTTGGGCAATTTCAGAGCAATCTCCAAGACGCTCTTGTAGTCGATCTTGCTGTCGAGGTCGACTTTTTTGTACGCAATGTCTTTTAAGAAATCAGCAACGTTGGCAGTGACATCAGCGTCTGGCTGCAAGCCGTCCAAGAGCTCAACAAGCGGCACCACGTTTTCGGGGTTTTGCTTAAGTGTGACAGAAAGGCTCCGTGCCAACTCTGCCTGTTTCTCAGAGCCCAAGTACTTTGCAATAAGTAACACCGACATTGCTGGTAATGGATGATAGTTGGTTCTGATGAATTTTTTTTTGCATCATCGCGCACCAAAATCTGGAGACAAGCTGATGAGCAGACTAACGCGAGAAATGAGATGACAAGACGATTTGGCATGGAACAGTTTATAACACCATGTCGAGCTGTAGATGGTACTTTTCTATGACACCAAGTTGATCTGAAGTTCTGATCAGCATGACCTAATAAGAATATCTTTCCAAGCAGTGATTGTCCAATTGGGCTTGGCCCGTTTTTCCGATCGCTTATATTACCTTTAAAGAGCGCAAGCG
Source organism: Teunomyces funiuensis (assembly GCA_030558095.1). NCBI lineage: Eukaryota > Fungi > Ascomycota > Pichiomycetes > Serinales > Debaryomycetaceae > Teunomyces > Teunomyces funiuensis. The sequence goes on along the minus strand of JAJMRW010000008.1, from coordinate 187,877 downwards.
GAATCGGGTTCCGCCCCGCGCTCGCGCGCTATAAATGCGGCTGGGGACCCTATCATTTTTCAGGCATCGCTACAATTCATCATGTTGCTGATTCTTCTCCTGGTGGCAGTGGCTATTGTTGGTGTGTTTTATCTTGTGCTAAACAGAAATACAAAACAATCCTCCACCAAAAAGGGCTTTTACTCTGCAGTATCACAGCCAGTGTTACCTGTCGATAAAGATTTCCAATGGGACAAGAATCCACCGTTGAAATCGTACCCGTTCAAAAATGCGGCCTATAAGTTGACAATGGGAATTCGAAACCTTGACGCTCAAGACTGGCTTTTGATTGAGCCCACCTACAAATTGCGTATCGAGACGAAATCCAAGCTTATTCGGAATATCCACCCAGCTTATCCAAAAACCAAAGATATCCGCAAGAGTACAGTTTTGCTCAAAGATGAAGCAATACCAGCACTTAAAGAGTTTTACGGGGTCGTGTTAGACTACATGTCTACAAAGTACCCTACTATTTTCAAAAAAACCAACGACGGTAAGCATTTGCATAATCTAATCACCGAAAAGAAAATCCCAATAGATTTTGACCCAGAAAAAGCCGTCAACTACTTGGAATACCTTGTCGATACCATTGAAGAGGACTTCATCATTCTTCTTAAGGATCCTTCTCGTGAGCATGAGAAGGACGGCACCGAATACCATTTCAAGGCAGGAATATTTGCTTTCGCAGCAGGCTTTGATCCGAGCGAACGGTTTGATAAACCGCTTTCATTTGTTCACCATCCTATTCCCGGCTATGAACAAAAGTTAAAGTTGTCCATGAACAAGTTCTTCAACCGCATTTTACCAGGGCAATATGTTACCAGAAGCAACTTTTCCATTCAGACCCACGATAAGTTCTATGTAGACGATTCGAATAAGGGTCACAACTTACCCAAGGATACTATCCAACAACCCATTGACATAAACACTTTGGACTTTGAGAAACAGGTTCACTATCGGAGTGAAAGACAGGTTTTAACCAAGTTGCCTAAAACTGGGGCTGTTGTCTTTACCATCAGAACTTACCTCCTCCCATTGGCCGAGGTTAAAAGAGAAGGCAAGGAAGTATGCGATAGACTCATTGGAGCCATTCAAGGTTTCCCAGAAGATATCGCATACTATAAAAGAGCAGGCGAATGGGGACCTCCTGTGATAGAGTATTTGCTGACCCCAGATAAATAAATATCATTATAGCATGATAATTTCCTCTCTTACCTCTTCCCAAATCTCGACATTCTTCTTGGCCCAGCCTATCAAGAACCTGTTATATGTCAACAATATATTGTAAATCACCTTAAGTTGATGCTGATGAAATAATGCAAAGTTTCTGTCTGTCTCACTGGCTATGAAAGATGTATCTTCAAGAATTATTCCCTGGCACTTCTCCAAGATTTTAATTTTTTCTTGAAGAGTGGTGATCTTTTGTCTTCTTGTCTGTTCCGGGTTCTGGTCTATGATTTCGCTGACGTACTGCGAAATCTTTTTGAATGATGGGAAGAGCTTCATCTTTGAGTTAGATTTGGTCTGACTTGGCTTCGAAGTAGTATCAAAATCGTATTTGGCCGCCTTGCTTACTGCCTGTGCGTTTCCAACGTTTTCTATACGTGAGTATTCTTCTTCCGCTTTCAAAAGCTCGTCTAGATCCTTCTTTTTGGTTACAATTTCAGTATCCAATAGTTGTTGTTGACGAATCTTTGTGGACTGAAATTTGGAAATCGATTGCAAAATCTGAGTATATTGTACTGCTTCCCCCAAAGGTTCAGAAAATTTGGTCTCCAAGTCTCCAATTAAGGCATTAATTGTAACGTATGATCTATCAAAAATTTGACCAATTTTGTCAAAGATCACATTCAATTTAGGCTCATCCTCACTGGGTTTCTTCATGGAGTCAGTTAAAACGAGTGAAAACGAATTGAACATTGTGCCAAGCTCTGAATAGTCATTGGACAAACCCATAAAGTTTTCCATTATCTTCTTATTGATTTCATCGAGATTCGAAGTATTGACAATGTACTTTGATTCAGGTAAAGATCGACCATTTTCAATGGACTCTTGTTCTCCATTTAAAAGTTTGTTTGTCTTTTGAGTAAGTTTCTTCTTATTGTCTTTCAAAAAAGTTATGGTATGGCCATCGACGGGGTTTGGCAAATGTTGATAGATAGGATCTGTTTTGAGTCCATTTTCTGGGTTTAGATGATACTTTGACTTTGGAAGCTGGCTAGTTATTAAGGCGATTTCGTCAGCCCAGTTGGCATTAGGGTCAAGGAACTTGGAGAAGAATTCGAGCGATCTGATTTGGGGGATTTCCAAACAATTGTTCAAGAAGTTGGCGAGCAACCGTTTTCTGTGTTCGATCAATTTGCTCTTGTTCAAATGTGTTGAGTTGATATATGAGTATGAGGTTGAAGTTCCTGGAGAAGCAGCTGGCGGATTATTGGTACTATTTGTGTTGAATCCGTTTAAAACGTTGAATTTAGCATAGTTTTTTGGTGGAATTGGAGGAATAATGACTAGCGGCATGATCTTACGCAACACTTCCCTCAAGCTTTCAAAATCACTGTATCTTCGTCTCGTCAATATTTCTTCGTTGGGGTCTTTGATGTTTATGAGCTTGATGGTGTACACGACATATTTCTTCAGAGAGTTGGACAGACCTTCGTTGGAATGTCCGGCCTCTTCAATCTGGATTTTGACTTTGCTGGCTGGTTTCAAGAGTTTGGTAACGCGGGTTTGGGGGTTGATCGCAATGGCGTTGTAAGTATCTTTGCCATGCGACGCTTTGTATAAAAGTATTGAATCGTCATCCTTCTTATCTTCTTCGTTATTTCCATTACTAATATTTGGCTGGCTCATTAAACTAGCAATTCCCTGGTGGGTAAAGGGGTTGTTGTCCTCGTCATCATCAAAGGTGTGGGGTGCGCCTCCGTTATTAGAGGTCATGGAAGGCAAAATAGAGCGGATTTCGTGGTAAGTTGCTATTAGATTTTGATTATTTGGCAAATTTTATGACCTGAACAGACTAATTGATGGGTTCTGTCAGTTATGGTCAGTTTCGGTGTCCAAAATACCAAGCAAGGATCTACGTAACTGATACAGAGACTGATGGTTTTGTGCAGGAGCTGTGTTGATCTGCGACATTGACGACATTAACAAAATGGATGTCGCGACAAAAAAACCACATCAATAAACAACTTCAAACCACCAACGACTGTCCGATGTCCATCGCCTTGCCAGGGGATACAAAGAGTGTGGAGGCGAGATTTGCCGCTGTTTTGCAAGAGGACAAATGGGACCAGAACATCGCTCAAAAATTCAAAGCAATCGCAGCCGCAGAAGCCTTGTCAGTGAGCGAACGGGTAGCTGAGACCAATGACAGTTCTCATGCTGAAGAGTTTCTGAACTGGGACTTGGAGACCAAGTTATGGGATTTGGTAGAGAGACTAATTAATATTCGTGGCCTCCGTCACGATCCAAGTCAACCTAGCTCCGACTTATTAACAGACCAGTACAACAATTATCTTTCAAGCGACCGCAAGAGAAGAGAGTTGGGATCAGTAAAGTGGTGGTTGGAAGACAACTTCAAATTACCCGAGTTAAACGAACAAGGATCCAATGCAAAATGGCACAACACAAAGTTGGCCATTGATAACCAAGATTTAAAGGTGCTAACCAATACTTCGACAAAAGATTATATCAATTTCTTGGATGTTGACGCACCCTTGAGAACCAACAAATTGATTCATTCTGAAGACGAATCTATTGACTCAAAAAACTTCCATGATATCTACAAATTGTTGCTTACGCGTGGGTTCGCTGATGCCTGCGAATACGCTAATAGTACAGGTAACTTTGCTCTTGCTATGATCATGAGCGGAGTCAATCAAGAGTATGCTCACCATCCTCTGGTAGACTCCGAACAGGAAGGAAAAGTGACTCCTGATACTCAAGCTAGACAGATTAGACACAAGCTCTTGTGGAAGAAAACTGTTTATCATTTATCACAACAAGCAGGTTTGGACAAGTACGAGAAGATGATATACAACTACTTGTGCGATGGAGATATAAGCTTGAATTTAAAGGAATCATCGGAAAGCTGGGAGGAATCATTATATCTACTTGTTAAGAAGTTGGATGAGTACATCACAGAGCAATTTTACATATCTAAGCTTCCCTCGAATTCAGAAACTCCATTTTCCTCCCCTGCACCTCAATTGAGATCCATGGACGAAATACTCAACACATTGCTGAACTCGGGCAACAATGCATCGGAAGAAAGTCGCAACCCCTTGCGAGTCATTACTGGGGCAGTCCTTCTTGACCAAGTGTCAGCCTTATTGCACAACATTATCAATTCATTGGTGAATGACCACGATGTTTTGGTCAAACCATATCTCGAGAGAGTTGTCACACATTTAGCCATTCTCCAGCTCCTTACTGGCGGTCCTGAATCCATTGATACCAAAGAAGTGACCACCATGATAACATTGTACATATCTAAGTTGTCCGAGTATGGACTTTCTGAGTTGATCCCAATTTATTTGTCATTCATTCCAGATGAAAAGGACGCTAGAGAGACTTATTCTCTTTTCTTATCTTCTATTACAGACCCAAGCGAAAGAGCCAAACAAATCGAGGTCGCTAGAAAGTTTGCTAGCCAACAAACTACTGTTGATGATGACATGGTGGTGGTGGACGATACTCAAGATTATAAGATGGTTAATGTGTTGAGGAGAACAGTTGAAAGAGTGATGGTGGAAACAGAGAAATATTACTCACAACAAACGACAATTTTTGTGCAAGATGACCCTCATGATGTCGAAGATGTTGATTATAAATTGTACCGGTCTGTCGAGTGGTTTTATGAAAACAATATGTATGAAGATGCCATTTCAGCTACACTTGTGGTCAACAGGCGTTTTTTGCTTGCGGGAAAGTTGGCTGCCTTGCAAAGCTTTTCTGAAAATAAGAGCTTCAAAAAACTCATTCGTGATTACGATGCTGAAGTTCATACCAAGACGATCTTGACTCCTGATTACGTTGGTAGTATAACTGAAGAGAACAAACAGGAATTGTTGCAATACGCTTCTTTAACAGAAGGGTTAAAGATTATCAGTGACTGGAAGGCATTTTTGACTAGTCACAAAGTCAATGGAATTGCTGCTAAATCTCCATTGTGGGAATCAAGCGAAGTTGAGAATTCGATAGAAAAGATCAGCAAGACGTTAAATGACTTGATCTTTAATTGGTTGAGGGAATTGATCAGTGATGCCACAGATCCTTCCTTGTACGAGGAATTAAGATCGATATACATTCCTTACTTGATTATAGAGTTGTTGCAAATCTACCAGAATGCTCGGTTGAAGGACTGGAAGTATATGAAGAAGGCATTCGGTGTGATCAACAACGTTGCCGATGAGCAAGCCAATGATTTCTTGAAGTGCTTCACCCGTTGCGGTAGATTGGACGAGTTCTTGGTGAAGGCAGGAGAAGTTGCTATTGTTGCTACAGAAAAGGGCATTGGAGGGATATTTAATTGACTTAGTTTAACGAAGACGCCTTCTCATATAATAAATCAACAACGTTAGATAAGTTCTTGACCAAATCCAACGAAGCATCGTAAGCAGCGTCTCTTCTTGGTTCATCATAGATGGTCAACCAACCATTACCTTGATCCAACACACCGTAGAATACCTTGTCCAAAATCATTTGCGATAACTTGCCTTCGACTTGTTGCAAATTCAAGCCAATGGACTTGGAAATGTGTGATAATTCCACACAGCTGTAAGACTCTATGATTTTCAACAAGTTCTGTTCCAACAAGTTGTCGTACAAGGCATTAAAGTGGTTCTTGATGATAACATCTGATTTGAGTTCTGTTGAGTAAGTAACCAACGAAGTTTCAAAGTCCTTCAAGGATCTGTTGGAGTAGGCCGTAGCAATGGATTTCATGGCATCAATATCCTTGGATTGGTATTTGATAACATTCTTGTTGGACAAGATGTTGTTGACGTCGTCGACCAAGTTTAACATGATTTTGGTCAACAACATGTACTTCAACACGACAATTGCACGGCTGTCTTCCTGGGAGTTGAATCCTTCAAAAGACTCGTAAAAGTATGAAAATGCGGTTTTGTAGTCCTTGTCTTCTGCATTCAAGATACCACTTTGGCAGTCGAGTTCTGCTTGCAACAAAGTGGGGCAGTAGATGGAGTTTGCCGATGTTCTGGCGCTGGTAAGGGCGGCTCTAGACTTGGGGATATTGCGCAAAGCGTGGTAGATTTTAGATTCCAATAATTGGACTTCAACAAGCGACGACTTGTCGTCCAACTTTTTGTATTCGTGCAACAAGTCAGTTATGATCTTGAGAGCATCCTGGTGTAAGGTCTTGGTGTACAACAAGTCAGACAACTTCAATTGCAATGTCTGTCTCAAGAAAGATAACTTGTTCTCTACCGCCCACTCAATGCTTTCCTTGGTGGCAGCGATCTGGATGTCCAAAGCGTCGGGAATACTGTCAAAGTCTTCAATCAACGTCTTGACGATTTTGGCGGTCTTTGACTTGGCAAAGTTGCCCAATACCGTTCTTGACTCGGTAAGCAAACTGCTCAAGCTCTCGGCCTTGGCCTCTTTCTGATATATCTTGCCCAATTCCAATATAGCCGCTTCTTGTTCCTGCAACTTCTTGGTGGTGGGTTCGTCTTGCGACACGATTATTTTTTTGTACTTGGCCTCTGCAAGCTCCAACTTCTGTTGTGTGGCAGCATTTCTGGCTTCTTCCAATAACGGTGATGGGGCTGACATATGTGTGTTGGTGGTGGTGGCTGTTTTTTGCCATCAAACTAAACGGGCGACAATTTGACTTTGGATGTTTTTTGTGCGGTGCACGCTCTTTTACAGCATTTGCGCTAAAAATTTCAAGCCAGACGTGATTGCAATACAACCATGTCGTTAATACGTATAGGTGTGCGGTCTATGACCCACAACCTTGTGCGGAGCAGTAATAGGGCTGTTGTTATGGGCAACATTGCGTTTGCCCGTCGAGCCTACTCCAACAGCCCATTCCCCATCAACCATAAGGAAGCGCAGTCCCAGCGCGATCTCGAGAAACTTCCCAAATACAAGCAATGGGCGCTTTACTTCCAGTCGGAGAAGTTTAAGAAAGGTATGACGGTATACTATGTATGTGCGTTTGGTGTTGTTTGCGTGTGTTTCTACTATTACATGCGCGACAGATACCACGAAGACAAGCAGATCCAGTACGTTAAGGGCAAGTACCAAGACGACCCCAAGACATTATCGGAGTACGAGTACTTGGTGTTGAAGAAGATGAGTCGTGAGACTTTACGTCCAAAGGAAGAGAAGAAGTTCAGGATATACTCGATGATGAGAAAGGAGTTTAGGAGAAAGAACTTGTTGGCTAGCGACGTCATGTTCAACCCATCTCCAGAAGAATTGGAGGCCTGGTACGAGCAACAACCTAAAAGAAACAACAGAAAGGCTCCTTTATTGGATGAACCTCGTCAAATGAAGCTGGAAGAAGCGGGCCCCGATCACCACCAAGTCGAAGAGGCTTTGACGAATGCCAACAATCCCAACATTGTTCCTGCTGAAGACACTACCGAGTTTTACGAACGGATGGCACAGGCTTACGACGATGAAATCAAGTGGGAGGAACGTGGTGTGTTGATGGGAATGCGTAGAAGCTGGCTCATGAAACAGATCAAGGGCGATGTTTTGGAAGTTGCATGTGGAACGGGAAGAAACATTCCATATTTCCGTCCTGAATTGGTCAACTCGATTACTTTCCTTGATTCGTCGCGTAAAATGGTTGATGTTACCCATGATAAGTTTAGAAAATCGTATCCTGACTTCAAGAACGTTGCGTTTACTGTTGGTAAGGCCGAGGACTTGGTGCAGCTTGCTGATAAAACATTCAAGTACGATACGATTGTTGAGGCATTTGGGTTGTGTGCCCATGAAGATCCCGTTAAGGCCTTAAAGAACATGACTGATCTCTTGAAACCAGGCGGAAGATTGGTTTTGTTGGAGCACGGCCGCAGTAACTGGAACTTCATCAATAACCATCTTGATTTCAGAGCACAAAAAAGAATGAAGACGTGGGCATGCAGATGGAACTTGGACATTGGTGAGATGATTGACGAGGCTGGGTTGGATATTACGTATGAAAAGAGGGTCCATTTAGGAACGACTTGGATGTTGGTGTGTAAGCGTCCCGAAGATCCTATCAGCCAGGACGAAAAGCCATTCTTGAACAAATTGTTTGGTACAGAACCTAAGCCTATCAGAAGAGAATAATCTTGTATATATTGTGAATAGACTACTGTTGTACCGGTTACTAACGGCTTGACGCGGCTGTAAAGCGTTGACGTAACTATTTGTCTGCAGGAAACTTTTTCACTTTTAAACATCTCTCTTCCGTGCAACATGTTCAGTTTAGCGGCGAGAATACAGACCTCGGTCGCTTTGCGTGGGCCACTGTATGTTTTCGGGAGGTACCTGGTTCTTTCGCGATGTTTTAGTGGCGAAATCGCCACGATCCATCCACTATTGCTCAAGCGAGCTGAAGTGATGGAAACGGAATACCACAACCTCGAGAAAAAGATGTCGTCCGGAGACTTTGACCAGGAGCTCAGCATTAAGTTCTCGAACCTAAGTGTTGTGTTGGACCACTACCACAAGTACAAGTACGAGTTGGCCAGTTTCCATGAGCTCTGCGAATTTATCAACGAGCCGGGCCAGGACGCCGAGTTGGTCGACGAGGCCAAGCGCGAGGTTGAAGAAACAGTGCCGTTGATCAACAAGTCCGTCGGCGTGCTTCAGTCGCGTCTTCTTCCGCCCCTCAAGTACAGCGACAAGCCGTGTATATTGGAGCTTCGGCCCGGGGTTGGTGGATCGGAGGCGGCGTTGTTTGCGGCCGATCTCATGCAGATGTACATCAACTATGCCAACCACAAGCGGTGGAAGTATACCATTGTGTCACAGAGCGACAGTAGCAACGGGTTTCTCAACGAGGCCATCATCAGTATCGATGGGCCCGGCTCGTTCAATCTTCTTCGCCACGAGAGCGGAGTGCATCGTGTGCAGCGGATCCCGAGCACCGAGAGCAAAGGACGGATCCACACGTCGACAGCAGCCGTGGTGGTGTTGCCCAAGATCTCTGATGGGACAGAATCGTCCTTAAAGGACGACGAACGGTCGTTTGCACCGGGAGAAGTCCGTATCGATACGATGCGGGCCAGTGGAAAAGGGGGCCAGCACGTCAACACGACGGACTCGGCCGTGCGGTTGGTGCACATTCCTACAGGGATCATGGTGTCGCAGCAAGACGAACGGTCACAGCCCAAAAACAAGGCCAAGGCGTTCAGTATCTTGCGTGCACGGCTCGCAGCCCTTGAGCGGGAGCGCGAGCTTGTTGAGCAGCGCAAGATGAGAACCGACCAGGTGACGACAACAGACCGTTCAGACAAGATCCGTACCTATAACTATCCACAGAACCGCGTAACAGACCACCGGTGTGGATACTCGTTGCACGACTTGACGGGATGTATGGGTGGAGAGAGATTGGAAGATGTCATAGAGAAGGTGGAGGCGTGGGAGTTTGAGGAACGGTTGGCTCAATTGATAGAGAGTCTGGCGTGAGAGCATGCTAGCACAATACAGTTTCTCTGCATGTACATAGATAATAGACAGACGGTTTTTGTTGTTGTTGAGGATTACAAGCCATGTTTCTTCTTCTTTGTTCGTGTTGGCTCTCGCGGTGATATTTTCTGCTGCGCCAGGCATATTTTTTACGACGCGCGGCACATGCCCACCACCGCATACGGGCGGTCTGGACCCCGGCTCGCCATGCCAGTCTGTAGGCACTTGCCCTGCCACGGAAGAATAGCACTTGTGTGACAGCCAAGTGGTCCACCCAGCAGTATGTCTCCCTCCACCAACTGTTTCTGCACCCTCCACCACCAACTGTTTCTGTACCCTCCCCAAACTGTTTCTGCACCACAAACATTCCTCATCTCCACACTCCATGGACCCTTTCCATTCTCTCAGTACGGGGTAGTTAGTGGCTCGGCGTCGCGCGGACCGCGCTCGTGTGTCGCAGGCGCTCGCACCGTAGTAGACTGGCTGGGCCGTGCAGGACAATAATAGCCGCAAACAGGCAAGAAAAAAAAAGTTGGCCATTTGGCTTGATCCATTTGTTGTATGCTAGCAGCTAACACTGGTGTCCCACAGTAGTTGCTGTCACTTGCTCTGTGTCTAGTCTTTGATCCTTTCACGTCCGTTCGCTTCTGATAAACTTTTGCTCTTAAAACCGCAAGAAACGGCTTCCCGCATCCATCCACCACCATCCCAATGGTCGCTCCCGCCAGTCTACTAGTGCTATTGCTAGCGTACGCGGCCCCGTTGCATGCTCTAGGCATCTCGGTGCCCCCAATAAAGGCAGGCGACACCCACAAGTACTCGTCGCGAGAATACCTCGACCACTGCGTCGCCTACCCCACCGTCAGCAACGACATCATCATGGTCAGCATCCACGCTGGCGACAAGTTACCATCGCAATCGCTCAATCTCAATGTCTTTGACAGCGACGGCAACAAATTGCGCTTCCAGCGCGATATCTTCCGCGACATCACCTTTATGTTCACCAACCTCAACAGCCCTACACCCGTCAATGAAAATACCGGCGTTGACAAGCGCACAGGCTTCTTCAACTTCCGCCACAAAAACCACAACAGCGACAAAAACACAGTGGCCAACAGCGCTAGCCGTGGCGAAGAATTGATCAACTCCAACCAGGGAAAGTCCATGATCTACATCTGTTTCGATAACTTGTATGCCGACAAGTCGTGGACGTTTAAGCCACGCAACAGAGACATTGAGTTGTTTGTTGACGTCAAGACGATGAAGTCGTTCACCGAAACCAACTACAACAAGTACGCCCAGTTTTTCAATCGAAAGCACGCCGACAGAATCACAAATGACAAGTCAGCATCAATACCAGCAGCGCCTGAAGAATTCACCGAAGAGGATTTTGAATCAAAGATTGCTGCCATCAAAATGGAGTTGGACAACGTGATTGACACCTTGCATACTTCCGAAGGCATTTTGGGCAACTTGATGGACCAGGAGTTTGCCCTCCGCGACGTCAATGAGGAAATTTTTGAAAAATACACCCGAGTCAGCATCATTCTCCTCATCACCATAGCCGTGTTTGGATTGGCACAGATTGTCTACTTCAAGTACTTTTTGAAGAAAAGGCGTCTTCTCTAGCCGTGCGAGATAGTTTTATTTACACCTACCTTTCCTTGTTTGTCAGCATTCTATAATTCTTCTTGTATATTTACATATTTATTATTAATACGTTGTTAATTCCCCCTCATCTTTTCTGTGTTGATCACATCCTGACAGATGCCGTCCATGGCCTCCTTGTCTATCAAGCTTCCGACGTTGGAGTACGCCAAACTGGCCTCGTAGCCCATAGTGACACGCTGTTCGGTGATACCCAATTCGCCATGGCTCAATGCCTTGAGCACATTGAAGTAACGGGTGATGTTTGACCGCACAGAGTTGTTGATATCGTCGTTCTTGTCGGAATATATTTCCCATGACAGCTCTTCTTCAAGTTTGGTAATAGACACAGAGGCTTGGCCAGGAGCATAAGAAGTTTCTCCTGCAGCAGCCTGAAGCTTGCTGGCGTTGGCATTCACCATCAAGTTCGACCGTGACGTCGTCTTGTACAACCAGATGTATCCATTAACTCCCAATATTATGCTGACATTACCAGGCAAGTCATACGAGTGGTTCTTCGACTTGATGATCAAGCTGCTGGGCACCTTCAAGAAGATCCCGTTCCGCAACTTACCGTACTTTAACGATCTGGTGTGGAGCGACGCTATGCCGTTGTTAAAGATCGTCTGCACTTCGGCATTCAACAAGTCGCCTTCCTTCAAGAAGTTCCGCATCTGTAACTCGTCACTCTCACTCTTTCTTCTCAACACACCCCCAGGCAAATTCACAGACCCCAACATCAACACAGCATCCTGCTTGCAGCCGATGTCGACCTTCCATCGCTTGTTACCAACCTCAGTGATGCGCCCAACAACATGGTCACCTGTTTCGGCTTGGTAGCGTCCTCGTAACGGAATCACACTCAACAACCGGTTCACACGCGATACACTTCCTGCAACTGACGAATATGTCTTGTCTTGCAAGAAGTATGTACCGTGGCCCTTCATCCACACCGGATCGTCTGTGACAAGCTCGCCAGGGGTGACGATTGCGTTCTGGTTGGTGGTTTCGTCGTCAGACATATCAATATCGGAGTCAATATAGTTGACAAGCGATGTTGGTTTCGTGATGGAAATCACATCAGTCACAGAAACCATTCTTGTATGTTGCTTAGTTTGTTGTAGCTCGATGAATAGGCTCATCGATAGAATCAGTGCGATATTTTGTGTACTGCACACAATCAAACCATCTTGCAAAAAGTCGTCTTCCTTGCCTCATTGCATGTTTGCACCGATCCTACGTCGCCCCTTCTGCTTTGTAAGATCCTTGCATACCATGAGCTTTGCTCCTCCAGTCAACAGGTCGATGACCATTCTTGATCGAGACTTCTTTGTCAAAGAAGTGCCGTTGGCCGCCGCCTACTTCCCCGAGCCGCGCCATCTCGGCCAATTTGTCAAGTTTTGCAAAGATGATATCTTGTACAAGCCAGGCATCAAGCACATTGTCCAGCTCGAAAACTCCAAGGGTGTCTTGTTGAGGGAAGGGTTGCTGGTAGACAACTATGCTGCCGGAATCGGAGCCATCACCAAGGAAAAGATTGCCGAATACGGCATTGTCATCAAGCCCTACACCAAGAAGCTCGACTATGCGTTCTGGAAAACCGACGACATTTTGCATGCTGTGTTGCCACAACACTTGCTTGATGAAATACCCAGTGGCTTTTCGCAAGCAGGACATGTTGCACACTTGAACTTGCGTGATGAGTTCAAGCCCTACGGCGACCTCATTGGTCAAGTCATCTTGGACAAGAATTCCAAGATCGAAACAGTGGTGGACAAGGTAGACACCATTGATACCAAGTTCCGGACATTCAAAATGAAGGTTTTGGCAGGCAAAGACGACCTCAATGTCGAACAGAGTGAAAGTGGGTGCCGTTTCCGCTTTGATTTTAGCAAAGTTTACTGGAACTCGCGTCTCAGTACCGAACACGACCGTTTGATTGATGTGTTCAAGCCTGCAGAGGTTGTGGGCGATGTGTTTGCCGGTGTGGGACCGTTTGCTGTTCCTGCTGGGAAAAAGAATGTCATTGTATTGGCCAATGACTTGAACCCCGAGAGTTACAAGTATCTCCAAGAAAACATCAAAATCAACCATGTCCAAGACTTTGTCAAGTCTCACAACTTGGATGGCCGTGAGTTTATCCGAGAATCGCCCAGATTGTTGCTCGAATGGTCCAAGCAGAAGGTCATAGAGAAGACAAAGGTGGTCAAGAGAAGAAAAATCGACCCTTCAACCAACGAAAAGGTTTCGGTACAAGATAAACAAGTTACAACAGTGCAAATTCCAACGTTTTTCTCCAACTACGTCATGAACTTGCCGGACTCGGCCTTGACGTTCCTCAACGAATACATTGGTTTGTACAGCCGTGACTCTGAAGTAGAAGCAATTGTCAGACTGGCACCCAACTTCAAGTTACCCATCATTAACATTCATTGCTTTGAAAAGTACTCTAGTCAAGAGCCTGAACCACCTATGGAAGAATTGCATGCTCGTGTCCATAAAAAGATCGCCAAGTTGATTGACTACGAAATACCTTTTGAGGATCTTTCCTTCCACTTGGTAAGGCGAGTGGCTCCTACTAAACCCATGTTCTGTGTTCTGTTTGAGTTGCCTGAAGAAGTTGCCTTTAAGAAAGTGAATTAATTTTGCGCTTTTGATCTGGCTGCGATGCGCGCCCTTATCTGGCAGCAGCATGAAAAAAAATTTATGATACGATCTTCATATGTTACATACTAATCAAACATGTCTAACCCACTCCAGATCGTAGACGTGACTAACATCGATCAGACCACGGCAGAAAAGCTTCTTGATGCTGCTGCAACGCAGGGATTTCTTTTTATCGACGGCCATGGCTTCACCCAGACCGAAGTCGATGCCCTTTTCGACTTATCTCTGCAATTCTTTGCGCTTCCAAACGAATACAAGCTCCAATACTCGATAGACTCGTCCAACCACGGCTATGTCAACTACGGAGGCGAAAGCTTGGACCCTTCGGACCACAACAAGGGCGATCCCAAGGAAGCATTGAACTTGGCCGGACTCAATTTCTTGACAGGACTTCTGGACCAAGCTATTCCCGATTGGTTTACCAACGTTTCTGCCCGTCAGGAAACAGTAGCTGCTGCCATTCGTAAGTTGCATGCGCTTTCGATCAAATTGTTGCAGATTCTTGCTGTTGGCTTGAAGATAGACGACTCAGACAGCCTTTTGGGCCGTGACTGGTTTACCGCGAAATATGATCCAGCCAAACCATCAGGATCAACGTTTAGAATGTTGCATTACCCCGGACAGAAGAGCTTGAACCCCGAAGCCGTGATCCGGGCCGGAGCTCACACCGATTACGGCTCCATGACGCTTTTGTTCCAGCGTGAAAACCAGGAGGGCCTCGAGATTAACTCACAGACATCTGGTGAATGGGAGCCAGTGCCGTACGTGCCGTCAACTAAACCAGGCATGGCACCTCCGCTTGTGGTCAACATTGGAGATCAGTTGAACTACTGGACGGCAGGCTTGTTGAAATCTACCGTGCACAGAGTCAAGTTTCCTGCAAAGGTCCAGGTAACTGGCCAGGACCGGTTTTCGATTGCGTTTTTCAGTCACCCCAATGACGGAACAGTATTGGCGCCCGTTCCGAGCGACTTTATTCGTGGCAGTACCAAGGGGGCCAATACCAAAGAGCCAATCACCGCTGCAGAACACTTGAAACGTCGTTTGGCCGCTACTTATGGCTGGGACTTACTTTAACCTCTCCACATAAAATAGAACAAAAAAATAATTTTTGGTAGAAGGAATATTCCGCTTTCTTTCCCGATTTGGAATAACTGGCGGAACAGATAAATCTCTCAAACTTTTTGACATAAACATATTCATCCCAACTATATCCAAGATGTCTGCGCCGTTGTCTCCTGTTCTAGAAAGGGTGACATCGCCAGTATTGCATCAAGACACACATATTGCTGGAGATCCGGAGGAAATCATCCAAATTATCAATGAACGGGAGTTGAGAAATTACCGCCTAGGAATCTTTCTTCTTGTTATTGCCATCAGCACCTGGATCATCGGACTTGAGTTGGTCAATGTCGTACTAAAGGGAGATAATTACAATAAACCATGGCTTTTTTCTGTGATTACAGGGTCTTGTTTCATGCTAAACTTTATCCCGGACGTTATTGCCTGTTTCCAGCAATGGTACCAAGGTGACACCGGCGATATCATATCGGTTAATTCCAAAACCAAACACGAATTTGCTCCCACGGAGTTGTCCAGAAGAGAGGTGTTGTCATTGGCTTTTCAGATTGCCATTATTTACTACTTGTACAACTTGTTTGTCATGGAAGCGTTGCAATATACATCTGCTTCCAACCAAACGGTTCTTGGCTCCACCACAAGTATCTTCACCTTACTAGTTGGTGTGTGCTTGAGGATAGACATTTTCACCTTCAAGAAATTGTCGTGTGTCATGATCAGCACAGTGGGGGTGTTTTTGGTCAACTACAGCGAGTCAACGAAGGAAAACGACGGTGGGAACATGTTTCGGCCCAAAAACGCCCCTTTGGGGAACTGTCTTTCACTTTTTGGCGCTTTCATGTATACCTTGTATTTGAATGTGATGAAGTTGAAGTGTGGTGGTGACAGAACTACCAACGAAAGACAATTGTTTGGTTGGGTCGGCGTATATACCTTGCTTTTGGGTATTCCCGTGTTGGTAATTGTTGATGCATTGGAGATTGAAACTTTGGAACCACCTCCATCGTACGGAATCTTGGCTTCTGTGGTTATCAATGGAGTGTTTTCCGTCATTTCTGACTATACCACTATATTAGCCATGTTGTTGACAAGTCCATTGGTTACTTCGCTCTCCTTGACATCTTCCATCCCCATTACCATTTGCATAGACTTTATTGTCATTTACTTTACAGAAGACGATCCTTCCAAGTATAATTCCAAGGGATTTCTCTATTTCCTTGGAATTGCCAGTGTTCTTTTGTCCGTGATCCTTATTAACGTCAACCTCACCACCGAGACTGAGTTTATTGAACACGTTATTGATGATGCGTTGGAGGAAGCTATTAATGATGACGAAGTCCTTTCACCGGTATTGTCTCCATTGTTGGAGGCTCGTACCGATAGCAAATTTCTGTCGCCATTACATCAAGCCCAGCAGAAGCTGTACAAAGTGGGCATTAAAGGTTCTGATATATTGGCAAGATTCTCACCTGCTTTTAATTCTTCAACGTCTGCTGCAAACATTTCCGGTCCAGCATCGAATTTCAACCTCAATGCTGGTGCTGAAGAAGAACAGGCGCCGTTCTTCAACTCCAACCATTCGCGCAAGTTATACACTATTGATTCAGCTGTCAACACACAAGATTCCGGCTTTGTGGTTTACAGTGGGGATAACCATCGGTACCAAGTGAGGACTTTTGGTGACGACAATCAATAATGTATTCATTATATATATATATATATATCAACTCTATGAAGTTACTCATTCTCTGTTCATACTGGTATGAAGCTTATGTTCCCTCATAAATAAAGAAGAAACAAAACCAAAAACAATTGTGGCTACACAGAAGTAGAATGCACCCTTACAGCCTAGCTCGTACGATTCCCTAATGGCTTTTTGGACAATTTTAGGAGCTTGTTCGGCATAGTTTGTGTTTTCCAATGCTCTTGAGATAATCTTGGCTGCTTCTTTCTTATCAGGAATAATCTCGTTAATTTTTGTTGTTAATCTCGACTGCAAGATTCCCTGGAAAATTGCCGACGACACAGTTACCCCTATGGTCGAACCAGTAGATCTGAAGGTATATTGGATGGATGTGGTGCATGCTTGATACTTCATTGGGACGGATGAAATCAACGCTAATAAAGTAACGGTCAACAAACTTGAGTATCCAATACCGGTAGGAAGCAATAACGTATATTGCTTGAACAATGAACTCTCTTGCGATATCGTCAGAAGTCTCAAAATTCCAAATACTGATAAGATGCCAGCAGCAACGGTCAAGTTATAATAACGGCCCGTTTTTTTCATGTAAACACCGGCACCAAATGATCCAAGAGAAACCCCAAAAAAGTTTGGAATCAATCTTTCACCGGTTTGGGTAGCACTGAGACCCATCACCGACGTGTAAAAGACAGGGACGTAAAAGAGGTATGCAAAAACACCCATTGTAAAAAACCAATTTGCCAATGAAGAAGCCACCACTGTTCTAACCGTCATCAATTGAAGTGGAATGATGGGTTCAGCAGCAATGTAGGTTTCAGCATAGAGAAATCCACCCAAGAATATAAAGCCAAGTGCAATCAAACCAATAAATGTATTTGAAGAAAAAGCGATATCTCTACCGCCCACGGAGGCAGCAACCATAAATGTGATCAAAGAAGAGACCAAGAAGGTTGCACCTGCAAAGTCTACCTTTTTCAACTTTTCCTTGATATTACCTTTAGCACCTAAACCTGGCGAACCTTCAGGGAGATTAAGGAAAAAGTAAAAGCAAACACCCACTAAAATAGCCAATGGGACTTGTAAAATGAATACCCACTTCCAGCCAATCCAATCGGCAATCAAACCGCCCACAATTCCGCCCGAAGCCGTTCCTAAACCAAATGCAATATTGGACAATCCCTGGTAGTAACCTCTATCGCGCAATGGAATCAAATCCGACAAAGTAATAGTTCCCAACACATTCATTCCGGAACCACCACATCCGGTGACAAATCTGCCAATAACCAACCACACCAACGAGTCAGTGACGCAGAGAGTACACCCGATAGCAAAGAGTCCCGAACACAACAACAAGAGCGGTTTTCTACCAAAGATATCCGACAATCTTCCAAAGATCGGCTGGAAGGCAGCTGCAGACAACAAGTAGCCGGATCCAATCCACGAGATGTTCTTGACTTCGTTCAAATCGGACGCAATTAACGTCAAAAGAGTGGTGACAATCGTCACGTCCAAGGCGGAAAGAAATGCTGAAATGTAGATACTGTAGATCACGGTGTCTAGCTGGCCCTTTGGAAGGGCGTAGCCATGGAGCGGGTCATTTTCGTCTGTCAGCGTATCAATAATTTTGGACTGGTCTGTCAGACCGTAGTGCTCGGCTTCCTCAGCAGCCAACTCGCCAGCTATAAGTCCTGAAGTTTCAGTAGAAGCATCCTCAATGACATTGGGATGTAAGTGGTGCCCTTCGTGCTCACTTTGACGTGCTTGAGACATGTAACAGCAGTAGAAAGTATGTTTTTGGCGAAGCTTGAGATATAAATATGTAACCGCTATAACCTCACGGAATTATCCCCATGTATTTCCTGCGAAAAAATTTGTGGCAGATTATGGAAAAGATAAATAACCGGTGATTGTGTCTGGAAAAAGCCCCGCCACATGTGATTATTGTGGATGATTGTGCTCAATACAGACCTTGTAGGCGAGATTTTTGTACTGCACGGTCCATTTGGGGACCCGGCGTTTGCACCCTTATCTATATTGACTGATCCGATAATTAATTAGTATTAACTCTATCGTAATATTTTTCACGATAAGTGAGTACGATATAAAAATCTATTTACAATAACTGTCTAGAAAACTACTTTAGTAAAGCATTTAAAGTTGTGTAAATCTTTCTTTGTGCTGAAGCTCTCTGTGTGGCTGTTCTGAAATGTTGACATGTTTTATACTGTGTATTTTGTACAATTGTGACAATTTGACTGAAATGTAAAATTTGAAAATGCAAAAAGTAACACAGAAAGTGTATTACAAAGAAACTCTAAGTTTATAGTTAAACAGGCATGTTTTAATATCACTACACCTACTCTTGTTAGCCAATTTCATTTAATAAATCGTCTTTTCAATAAAATCAGGACCGCCGTACACGTCTCACAATTTTCATCCCGTCCAAATAAGACGCGGCCAAAAATCATCGCCAAACACAACGGCTCTATGAACACATTCCAGATCCACAACGACGTGCCGCACGCTACAGCCAGTCTTGTGCCGATGCACATACAGTACAGCGGGCCTGCTAACACCAAGGACTTTTTCACGCCGTCAAAACAAGCAACGTCAGAACCCACAGCATACTTCCGGGGCTGCAAATTGGTGGGTAAAACCATCGAACTCAAACACCACATTGGCTACGTTGTCAACAGCTCAGAAAGCTTGCTACCAGTTGATCCTGAGGACCCCAATCCAGAAATTAAGACGACAAAGACTTACGTACCGCTGATCAAGTTCAACCTGATTGATGTCTACGCCCACGACAGCGTTCCGGAATCCAACAACCAATGGCTAATGATAAACGAATGGAAGGAATTGAGTGATATCATACACGAGGACTAGTACTACTGCTAGATTTGTAATATACAAGATGTCGAATCATCACATCAACGTAACTGTAAGAATTCAAGGGAAAAAAACCTCTATCGCCACCATGTCGCTCTTTATAGACGACTCCGATGATGATGGGCCGCCGGAGAAAAGACCGAAAATCAACTTGGAACCATCTCTGCCAGTAAATCTTTCTAGTGATGAAGACAATGTCACCGATTCTGATCTAGAGTGGGAAGAGGTCATTGCGTATACACCTCAACAAGATGAGTTTACCATCACCATTGATGATCTCGACCCAAAGGTTAAGCGAAGACGTGACAAAATACGGCAGTTGTTAAAGGATAAGAGACGAAGAATAACGATCAACTACTTGGGAATGACAACGTACATGCTCTTTGCCCATGAGAGAAATCAATGGATTTCAGATAAGAAAGTGCTTAAAGTATTGAAAAAACTACTTCCTGATCTGCTCTTGAAACGAGTAAAGAAGTTTAACAAATGCTTGGAACAACAAGACTCAAATAAGGCCGAGCTTGATGTCCAACTCATCTACATCCTAAAGTATTTGGTCAAGTGGTTCCGTCTCAATTTTAAGATTGACTCCAATGGCATCAGAGTGTTGGGATACCTTCCACCAAATAAGGAGCCAGCAAACTACTTCCCCACAACCTCTAAACCTATTTTCAGACAAACCTTTGTTTCCATAATCAAAGGATTTAAACATAATAGGGACACTGCATCACAAATCTTTACGGCATTACTCCGCTCAATAGGCTGGGAATCTCGTATGGTGTTTTCCTTACCATTGATTTCACCGACTGATCCAACAAAGCTACAGCCACGTTTAGATCACAAAAAATTAGACATGAATAAAGATAATGACTTGTTATATCCATATTTCTGGACAGAGCTAGTCAATCCGTTGGACTCTTCCGAAATATTGATCATTGAACCTGTTTGCTTTCACGATGAAGATAAACAGATAACCAGATTGAAACGTTTTGGTTCTCCAACCAAGGATTCATCAGCTCACCATACACCCCTTTACTATCCAGTCCAGAGCAAATTCAATCAAATGACAATGCATTATGTAATATCCTTGAGCGATTCCAACTCCATAATAGATGTTAGCTCAAGATACATGCAAGATGTGGCATATAGATGGTTCAACAAGTTGGATTTACGTACAGAATACGGCAGGGCCGCTTTGCTTTTCCAAACACTACTTCGACACTTTAATACCAACGAGTATTCACCAGCCGAATATAAAGAGCTTGATTGTTTGAGAAAAATAGCAATGATTAACCTAACAATTCCAAAGTCGTTGACGGCGTTGAAAAGAAACGCAAATCTTCTGATTCAATCAACATTGCGATATAATGAAACTATAAGCTCTGATGCTAAGCCCTTAAAAACTATAAAAATTGACAAAAAGAAGTATCAGGTCTACTTCAAAAACTCAATTACTGTGGGGAAATCTGAGAACCAGTGGAAATTTCTCGGAAGGTCAATAATACCGAGCGAGATTGACAAACCAATAAAACTGACACAAGCCTTGACACCTAGAACAATTCACAACAAGAGAGCTTATATTGCAAACATTTTAAATGGAATGTCGGAATTAAATGAAACAAAACTTTACTCCTTTGGTCAAACCTGTGCGTATATAAAGCCGGTGATCACTATAGATGAAAATAACAACTCCATTTTACCTCGAAACAAGTATGGGAATATTGAAGTGTTCAAACCTTCCATGGTTCCGAATGGATGCGTTTGGATTACCTTGACTGGAATTGAACAAATTCTTCAGGATCACAAGCACAAACGATTAAAAATTCCCATTACTGACCCAATCCAATATGTTCCAGTAGTGGTTGGGTTCAATTTTCACAACCAGAAAGCAATACCAGTGAAAAAGGGTGTTGTCGTTCTTAAAGAACAGGCAATAATCACTAAAAAAGTTTGGTTTCATGCTAGAAGCCAGAAAAACAACAAAAGTACTACTTTGCGTAGCTGGCAGAAACTTTTGCATGGATTGAGGATTAGCGAAAGACTCGAGGAAACTTATGGTGAAACATGATCATTTATAGTCTGGAGGGGCTTCTGATATTATGATCTTGAAACTACGATATGACTTGCTAAAATGTGCAGTTGCTCCCATCGTTGTTCCACCTTGCATTCTTGGCATTCTTTCTTCTAGGCGAGAAATTTGTTGTGTTCCCAATCCAAGAGGATCTGACGGAAGCCACAATTTTGGAATCTCGAAGCGAAATGCCGGGTGGGTATACATTAGCTTGTTGTTCAGGTAATATTCTCTTTCGGCTTCTGCATCGGTCTGCTGAAGTACTTCAGTATTTTTCTTAAACTGGTTCCTCTTTTGCTCATCCTTATATTGTCTGTCTGACAATATAGGTAGGCTGGTAAAATGCTGAGCATATTTGTTGTAAATTGTGATATTCCCAAAAATGGTTGCTAAAAGAACCATTAACATAATCCATCCTTGCACTTTAAGAGCATGCTCCCCTTCATTATTTTGCAGAAGAAAGAAGTATCCTATCAAGCAGCATTCTAAGCAGTATATTCCGGTGTAAAGGTGGAGTAAAGCTTGAGGATAAAACTTTCCATGTGTTTCAGATTCATTGATGTGACTGTAGATGAACTTTAATGAATATTTGTAATATAGTAATGCCAAAATTAAAATGAATTCGATAAATATTGCAATTATTGGAGATATTATGGTGTAAACAATACCAATACATGCATAAACTGAGTACACCGGATAAACTGACCCCCACTGAATTTTAGGCAATGAAGTAAGTCTTTTAAATTTCTTTCTGGGTGTAGTGTCAAAAATAGGTCCGGCCACAAGGTACGTGAATAAGGGACCAATCCTTAAGAAGTTGCTTCCACAGAATGCTAGAGCCTTTAAGGAAATATATCGAAGAAAGAAAGTAGCTGCCTTTGGAATATTTGTTGCTAACAACACTGGAATTGTGGTTGGCTGCTTCAACACTTGCTTAAATATTGCAGTAATACTAGACAGAATGGTAACAACGAGAAACTGCTGCAAAAATAAAAATACAAAGTACCACTTTTGTAAATTTAATTCTAATTCACTTCCTGACAACACACCTTTATAGTAGGTTAAAAATCTGAAGGTATACACCACAAATGTTGTTAATAAGGACAATAATATAGGAGGAATAAAACTTGAAATCACACCTCTTACTTGCGGAGGAAACTTATAAAGCCAATTTAGAAAAGGCATCAACAGCGTAAGAAGTGGCACTTGTGAAATCAAGCCAATTAATGAAACAGGTATAACGTAAAGGACGTTCATGCAAATCAACAACACGTTGACTAAAAACTTTTCCATTAAACACCAAGTAGAATTGCTTCGAGCTAAATTGTTCCAAAATATATCTCCTGGATGTATTTCAATACTTTTTTGGCTGAGTGCTCCTTGCGTTTGTGAAAGTAGGCACTGATGGATTATGCGGGCATCCACATAGGTGGAAAACTCAACAAAAACTTTATCGTGCTTCTCAGTCAAATCTAGTGTCATGTTCAACTTTTCCTTTTCAATGATATCTAAACTGCTGTTCATTTTTTCTATTGCCCAATCCATCATGGGCACTCTCTTTTGAAATGCTAGAAATCTAAGGAACCCTGGGAAAGTGATCCTCAAAAATCGTTTCAACTTGGGAACTTGCATGGTAACAACATGGATTTCGGGGTAAAATAGTGGCTGTGAATTTACATCCCCTTCCGTAGAATCTATTGTGGTATCCATTAATTGTTTTAACCTGTATTCATTATTTTTTGAGGATGTGAATGCAAGTTCTCTAGGAATTCTACTCTTGAGGATTTTGCGTAGGTAAATCAAATGTGCATCCTCCAATGTTTCTAGGGCCAACTGGGCTGAAATGACTTCATCAGAAACACGTTCAAAGTTATGAATAAACCAAACATTCTTGATCCCACCAGGTACTACTTCAAAAACCTTGTTCAAAACTTCAACCTCCCTCAAGTAATCTGGAACATTCGTTATGAGTAGTGTTTTCCATACCGCGGAACAGTTTTTGGTAGGTGACAACAAATAAAATTGTCTAATCTTGACAAAGCTATCAAGCTCGTAGAGTATAAGACAATGAAATAAGGCAATAGTAATTAAACTCATGCTGAAGTGGCCATTTAGTCTGTGAACATAAGTTCTGGCTATGTTAGAAAGACTAAGCTTATCAAGACCAGTAGCTTGATGAATAGCGTCTGAACCTGTCCAATTAATGGGAACAAGCACTATAATGTTTAGAGTGCCAACAACAACAAAGAATATTAGTAGAATATTGATGTAGCGAATGAAGAAGTATGCATCCAATCCCATCGAGAGATAGTAGTGTATACTATAATTGAAAGTGGGAACAATCCAACTCAAAAATCCTGATGGCAATGGTTCCATTCTTTCGTTAACTGGAACATAATAACTTCTCGGTTGGTATAAGTGTTTGAACACTGTTCTTAGTGAACAGAAAATAATCAATTGGAATGCACAACAAGCAACCGCTGTACCAAGAGATTGAAGCAAGATACTGAAATCGGTTCCTGAAGATCCATGAGCGTACCCGTTTTGAGTGGTGTTGAGAAACAGTTCCCAGTTCAGTACTTGAAACAATTCAAAGTATTTCACTGTTAGTCCCCGGTAACTGGACGACTCTAGTGTGGACATTTCGTCTTAATGCAAATAATTAACCGCTCACGATCTAAATGGCTGCAAAAAGTTGAAATCGTGTGTTTACCACTTTTTTCATTAATTTTCATACTCACAGTTTTAAAGCCTCTTCAATTACACATCAATTGCATACTTTTTGTAGGAGATGTAATCAAGCCTTAACTATTTTGATTAGCACAATATACCGTTAATGGTTACATTGACGTTTTCTAATAATCAGTAGGAAATCCATATTATTATTGACTCTTCTCTTCTTTTGGAAACCAACGCATGGACCATCAAAACATTCTTGTTTGTTCCAGTCTAAACTGTGGTGCCTCTATTATAATATACTTTGTTTGATGTCCACTTATTAAATCTGCTAAAAATTACGATGCCAAATTACTGATGACTGGGGCCTTAATTTTGAAACCACAATGACGAAAAATAAGTGTGAAGATGCAGACATTATTACAATATATAAATCGCTGTGGTTTGCAGCTCGCTAATTTTATTTCTCTGCAAAAACAGTTACAATCATGTCTTTATAAGGTATATGGCGGTTTATTCCACATTATCGTGAAGTGGACGATTACCCTGAAACTAACGTCAATGCTGGAGAATTGCTCGAAAACACTTCGCACGAAAAGGGTTCAGGGGTATCCATTAATATGGAGGAAGTTTCGGATGACGATGATAAGCAACATGAACAATTTGAATTAAGAGATGAAGCAGACAGGCCATGGTGGAAGATTTTTGACGAGTACGAGTACCGGTGGAAAGATAAGGATGCAGCCAAAGAATCGCGGTTTAGATGGGGCCCTAAAAACATGCCGGCTGCAGAGAAGAAATTGCTTATAAAGCTTAACTTCCTAATAACTCTTTATTCCTTTGTTGGCTATTGGATTAAGTATTTGGACCAATCTAACATCACTAATGCTTATGTTTCTGGCATGAAAACCGATATCAATATGAAAGGAAATGATTTGATCAACTCCACTTCGTTGTACAACGCTGGTGCCGTTGGGTTTCAGATCCTTTTCATGTACTTACTTCCACGGGTTCCCTTGCATTATCTTATAGCTGGATCGGAATTGATTTGGGGGATTGTGACTTTGGCCCATTATGCAATGACTAACCCAGCACAGTTGTATGCTCTTCGTTTTTTGACTGGTGCAGCTGAAAGTGGGTACTTCATTCTTTGGCATTATTGCTTTTCGAATTTCTTTCTCCCAACTGAATTGGGGTTTGTTGGTGGGTTCTATTACTGTGGTCAAATGTTGGGTTATTTGACAAGTGGTCTCATTGCTGGAGAAGCTACAGCAACCTTGGAAGGACATTTAGGTCTTGAAGGTTGGAGATGGCTTTTTATTATTGATGCTATCATTACCATTCCAGTTGCTTTGATTGGGTTCTTTATTATTCCAGGAACTCCATACAATTGCTACTCAATTTTCTTGACTGATGATGATATAAGATTGGCAAGATTACGTTTGAAAAGAGCTGGTATTCAACCACCTCCTAAAACAGCACCACCTTTCTTTGATAAAACATTATGGCTTGGAATTTTAAAAGATTGGAGAATATATATCTTGTCTCTTTTAGATTACTTCTTCTGGAGTTCAAGTGCTGCAGCTTATGGTGGCTTTGCTTTGTGGTTAAAAGCAGACAAGACTTATAGTACTCCAACGTTGAATCGTTTAACAGCAATCCCTCCAGCGTTGGGAATTCTTTATATTTTGTTGGTCAATATAGGTTCAGATGTTAGCAAGTCTCGAGTATTTTCCATTACTTGGGCTTATACTTTCAACTTTATTGGATTTGTCATATTGGCAGTGTGGGATGTCCCCGATTCAGCCAAGTGGTTCGCTTTCATGCTTGCATATTTTGGAATCACTGTTAGTTCAGTGATTTATGGCTGGATGAACGATATTATGAGACACGATGCACAGCAACGAGCAATTGTGTTACTTTTCACCAACTTGTTTTCACAGCAATTTCGGGCTTGGGTCGATAGATTTACATTTGCAACGGTTGATGCTCCTCAGTTCCGGAAAGGTTATATCTTTTGTGCTGTCAATACCGTGTTGACTATTATCATGGCTTTTGTCACTTTAGTTTTCTACAAAAGACAAGAACGAAAAGATGCTAAGGCGAATGGGATTTTTGTTTATAACAGCAAGGAAGAAATACCTTTGGAAATTCAATTACTATTGGAAAAAGAAAAAGAAAAGACCGAAGCATTGGATGACACCAATTCAAATTAATAGTTTGAATAAGATTTTTTGGAAATCTATAGATTGAGTAGTTAATATACTGAGAACAAACTTAAAAAGAAAAGCATGTAAGATCCATTTCAATCGTAAATTACTTTAGGCATCTTTAATCTATCTAAATATAAGCCAAAAATACCTTTACCAGAAAATCCGTGATAGTTTAGTGGCTAGAATTACCGCTTGTCGCGTGGTAGACCGGGGTTCAATTCCCCGTCGCGGAGTTCTCTTGCGC
This sequence comes from Teunomyces funiuensis, assembly GCA_030558095.1. Taxonomy (NCBI): domain Eukaryota; kingdom Fungi; phylum Ascomycota; class Pichiomycetes; order Serinales; family Debaryomycetaceae; genus Teunomyces; species Teunomyces funiuensis. Next base: position 160,986 of record JAJMRW010000008.1, on the reverse strand, counting down.
AAATGGTTTAGTGGTAAAATCCAACGTTGCCATCGTTGGGCCCCCGGTTCGATTCCGGGTTTGCGCATTTTTTTATTTTTTCGAGATTTAAACCGATTTTTTTTGTGGAGACAATACTATGACAGCATGGCTATTACATGCGATGATGAAATAAAATCTGCCAAGACGGAAAACGGATATTAACTCTTCCGTTTCGGGCCCAGTAATTTTATGAGGGGGCAAAACACAGTAGAAGTCTGAAATAAGTGTATTTTGTTGATTAAAGCTGCTGGTATAGGTGACGTAGAGCTTGTGTGTTTCACGTAATATAGTAGTATCCTAGTATATGTCAAAATAATTGAGTCGGACCAATTGCTATGGAAGGCTATTTTCAATTACGAGAAATACGGATCTCGGATGCGAAAAAAAGTGGTTACGGCCGTACATCGCCACCGTGCACAAAAAAAATTGCGTATAAATACAAAAGAGGCCAGTAATAATCCATGCATCTTCCATAAACGCCTATGTCAGAATTCAAAGGGTTGGATAAGGAAGCCTCAGACAGGATCCATGATCTTGCGAGGACGTTGACTGCTCGTTCGAAAGAGGCAGATGGCGCGGTCAAAGCCACCTCTTCGCTGGACGATTCTGTTTACGAAATTCCCATGGGGTCTAAGGACCCTCGTTTAGACCCAGAGTCTCCAGACTTTGATTCGAGAAGCTGGGTTTTAAATATGAGAAAATTGATCGACTCTGATCATGACTACTACAAGCCTGCCAGTTTGGGGGTTGCTTATCGAAACCTTCGTGTCTTTGGTGATCTCAGTGACGTTGATTATCAAACAACGGTATTCAATGCATTACCCAAGTTAGCTGGCCAAATAAAGAGACAATTCAGGGGCAAGTCTTCGGACCTGCAGTTTGATATCTTGAAATCAATGGAAGGTTTGATCAAACCAGGTGAAGTCACCGTTGTTTTGGGAAGACCTGGTGCGGGGTGCTCCACATTTTTGAAAACCATTTCTTGTCATACCTACGGTTTCAACGTTGACGCAAACTCAGAAATCTCCTACAGTGGATTGACCCCTGATGACATCAGGAATCACTTGAGAGGAGAAATCGTGTACTGTGCCGAAACCGAAAGCCATTTTCCAAACATGACCGTTGGTCAGACTTTGGGATTCACCGCTACCATGAAGACTCCAAAAAACAGACCACCTGGAATCTCTAGGCAAGAGTACGCCAACCACATGGTTGATGTTGTTATGGCCACCTACGGTTTATCCCACACCAAGTATTCTAAAGTTGGTAACGATTTAATTAGAGGTGTTTCCGGTGGTGAACGTAAGAGAGTCTCCATTGCCGAAGTTGCATTAATTGGCTCTTCCATTCAATGTTGGGATAACTCAACCAGAGGTTTGGATTCCGCAACTGCACATGAGTTCGTCACTTCATTGAAGACGTCTGCAACAGTTTTGGGCGAAACTCCCTTGATTGCTATTTACCAATGTTCCCAAAACACTTACGACCTTTTTGACAATGTTATTTTGCTTTACGAAGGTTACCAAATCTACTTTGGTTCTGCTAAGACAGCCAAACAATATTTCTTGAACATGGGTTATGACTGTTCTCCTAGAAATACCACTGCCGATTTCTTAACGTCGTTAACTAACCCTGCTGAAAGAATTGTTCGTCCAGGATTTGAAAATAAAGTGCCTAACACCCCGTTGGAATTTTACGAATATTGGCAAAATTCTCCTGAGAGAAGGGATTTGTTAGAAAAGATTGATGCTCATATCAAGGATGACGCTGCTAATACTGAATCAAAGAGATTGGCATATGAATCACATCATGCTAAACAAGCAAACCACACCTCAAAGAAGTCGGCTATCACTGCATCTTATGCAATGCAGGTTAAAACAATCATCAGAAGAAACTTTCAAAGAACTATTGGTGATCCAACATTCACATTGATTGGTGTCCTTGGTAATTCTGCTTTTGGTTTGATTGTTTCATCCGTCTTTTTCAATTTGCAGCCTAATACAGGCTCTTTTTTTTACAGAACTGCTGTCATGTATTTTGCTGTCTTGTTCAATGCATTTGCTTCAGTTCTTGAGATCTACACGTTATATGAAGCCAGACCAATTGTTGAAAAACACAAGCAGTTTGCGTTATACAGACCTTCCGCTGATGCCTTGGCTTCCATTGTTTCAGAACTTCCTGCTAAAATTATCACCTCAATTGCTTTCAATGTTGTGTTGTACTTTATGGTCAACTTCCGGCGAAATGCTGGTCACTTTTTCTTTTACTTATTGATCAACTTTACGTCTACACTTTTCATGTCTCACATGTTCAGAGTTATTGGTGTTTCGACAAACACATTGGCAGAAGCTATGACTCCAGCCTCTATCTTGTTATTCGGTATGACCACTTTTACTGGTTTTGCTATTCCTACTACTTACATGCCGGGTTGGTGTCGCTGGATCAACTATATCGATCCTATTGCATACAGTTTTGACTCCTTGATTTCAAACGAATTTGGGGGAAGAGAATTTGAATGTACTACGATTGTTCCTAGCGGCCCAGGATACCCAACCTCAGGAGACCTGATTGTGTGTTCTACTGTTGGAGCAGAACCTGGCTCGTTTACCGTTAGTGGTGATAGATACATCGGGCTTTCGTTCCAATACTACTACAAGAACAGATGGAGAAACTGGGGTATTATTGTTGCCTTCGCTATTGTATTTTTGGGAGTCTACTTACTTATTGTTGAAAACAGTAAGTTTGCTATAAAAGGTGGTGAAATTTTGGTTTTCCAAAAGAAGCACTTGAAGAAGATTAAAGCCCAAAGGCGCCGTCGTGATGAGGAAACAGGAAACTTAGAAAAGTTGGCTGCTACAGAGGTTGGTCACACTGCTGGAAACGATTCTATTGACGAAAACATCCTTTCTTCTACGGACATTTTCCACTGGAGAAACTTGACTTACTCTGTTAAAGTGAAATCAGAGGACCGTGTCATTTTGAATGACGTCGATGGTTGGATTAAGCCTGGTCAGGTCACTGCTTTAATGGGTGCCTCTGGTGCTGGTAAGACTACATTGTTGAATGCTTTGAGTGAAAGATTGACTACAGGTGTCATCACATCAGGAACTAGAATGGTTAATGGTGGGCCTTTGGATAACTCATTCCAGCGTAATACTGGTTACGTTCAACAACAAGATTTGCATTTGGAAACAACTACTGTTCGTGAAGCTTTACGTTTCTCTGCTTATTTGAGACAACCAGCATCGGTTACTAAAGAAGAAAAGAATGAATATGTTGAAAGCATTATTCATTTGTTAGAAATGGAAGCTTACGCAGAAGCCGTTGTTGGTGTTTTGGGTGAAGGTTTGAATGTGGAACAAAGAAAAAGATTGACTATTGGTGTTGAGTTGGTTGCTAAGCCAAAGTTGTTATTATTCTTAGATGAACCAACTTCTGGGTTGGATTCGCAAACTGCCTGGTCTATCTGTAGATTGATCAGAAAGTTGGCAGATCATGGGCAAGCAATCTTGTGCACCATTCATCAGCCTTCAGCCATTTTGTTGGAAGAATTTGACAGATTGTTGTTTTTGCAGAAAGGTGGACAGACGGTGTACTTTGGCGAGTTTGGAGAGAACTGTTCGACTTTGATTAATTACTTTGAAAAGTATGGAGCACCCAAGTGTCCACACGATGCAAATCCAGCCGAATGGATGTTGAGTGTTATTGGAGCTGCACCTGGATCTCATGCCAACCAGGATTATCATGAAGTGTGGAAAAACTCGTCTGAATACCTTGGCGTGAACCAAGAGTTGGACAACATGGAAAGAGAGCTTATTAAGTTACCAAGGGATAATGACCCTGAAAACCAAAAGGAATTTGCTGCTTCATTGTGGAAGCAGTACTTGTTAGTTTGTCAAAGAGTATTTGAGCAATATTGGCGTACACCTTCTTACATTTTTGCCAAATTTTTGATGGCAATTCTTGCATCTTTATTCAACGGGTTTGTCTTTTTCCGTTCTGGTACTTCTTTACAGGGATTGCAGAACCAGATGTTGTCAATGTTTATGAACTTTGTGGTTTTGACTACTATTATCCAGCAATACCTTCCTCAGTTTGTGTCCCAGCGTGATCTTTATGAGGCTAGAGAGCGTCCATCGAGAACTTTCTCTTGGAAAGCGTTCATTGCTGCTCAAATCACTGTTGAATTCCCATATCAAATTGTTGCAGCTACATTTGCTTTCTTCTGTTGGTATTATCCCGTTGGCTTCTATAAGAATGCCATTCCAACTGACAGAGTTCATCAAAGAGGAGCACTCATGTGGCTTCTTGTTGTTCTCCTGTATCTCTTCAGTTCTACCTTGGGTCAATTATGTATCTCGTTTAACGAGTTGGCTGACAATGCGGCAAATATGATTATGTTGATGTTCAACATGTGCATGACATTCTGTGGTGTTTTGGCTACTAAGGAATTTATGCCACGGTTCTGGATTTTCATGTACAGATGTAACCCATTGACGTACATGGTTTCAGCAATGTTGTCCACTGGTTTGGCTAATGCAGAAATTGTTTGTTCCAAGACAGAGTTGTTGCGTTTTGTTGCTCCACTGGGCCAAACTTGTGGAGAATATATGGCTTCCTACACTTCTGCTGCCAACGGGTACTTGGTTGATCCAAATTCAACCAACTGTGAATACTGTGCTATGAGCAGTACCAACCAATTTTTGAAGGGATTGGGATCTTCTTACGATACACTTGCGCGTGATACGGGTATTATTGTTGCGTTCATTGGGTTTAATGTTATTGGAACGGTAGTTTTCTACTACTTGGCCAGAGTTCCAAAGGGTACTAGACAGAAGAAGGAGAAAAAAGAGAAGAAGTAGAGACATTAATTATGAGCACTTTTTAGATTAAATACATACCAGATGGATCTGACTTTGGCTTTGGAACTGACTTTCGCTTGGAACTGACTTCGCCTTTGGAACTGACTTCGGATTTGAACCTGACTTCGGATTTGAACCTGACTTCGGATTTGGAACTGATTCCGTGACTCTGGACGGCTGAAACGCGCACACTAGTGGTTATACATACAAAAATCCGGGGAACAATGCCGCTTGCGAAAACGGCACAAGATAAGCCACCTTGAGTATAAAAGAGACACCGATCCCTTTGATACCACCTCAGTAATAAACTATCATTACTATGTCTTTAGAAGAACGCGTTAGAGGATTAAAATTGGTTGACAATTCATTCGAAGAATCATTGGAGACGGCAATTCCTGTGCAAGCATTGCCTACATGGGAAACTGAATTATTGTCGGATCCTAAGAACAGATTGGCCCAAAATGCATTTGCGAGATCTGAAATCAATGAAGTAGTAGCTGACTCCTCCTCAGGAATCAAGATCAAGGACCAGTACCTTTTCAACACTACTGTCAAGACAATTGGTTCTCCAGCCCACTTGAACAACCAGAAAAGGAGTGGAAGATGCTGGATTTTTGCCACGGCCAACGTCCTTCGGTCGCATATCCTTAGAGATTACAATTTGAAGGACGACAAGTTCCAGTTTTCTCAAACATACTTGTTCTTCTACGATAAGTTGGAAAAGGCCAATTTTTTCTTGGAAAACATCATTGATACCAGCGATGAAGAGTTGGATTCGAGATTGATCCAATATTTGTTGCATGATCCAGTTGGTGATGGTGGCCAATGGGATATGATTGTTAACTTAGTCAACAAGTACGGGCTTGTTCCGTACGAAATATTCCCCGACAATTCGCAGGCGACTTCCACCAGTACGTTGAACTACATTGTCACGGAAAAGTTGAGAGAATATGCCTTGATCTTGAGAAAGTTGTACTCAGAGAGGGTCAGTAAGGCCGAGTTTGTCAGAGTGAAGGAATCCATGAACAAGGAGATTTACAACATTGTCTCATTAGCCTTGGGCACACCACCAAAGCCTACTGACTCGTTTGTGTGGGAGTACTTGGACAAAGATGGCAAGTTCCACCACCACAAGACAAACGCATTGGACTTCAAGAAGTTTGTTAACTTTGATGTCAACGAACACTTTTCGTTGATTCACGATCCACGTAACCCCTACGACAAATTGTACACAGTTGACCGTTTGAACAACGTTCACGGTGGTAAGTTGATCGAGTACGTCAACATAGAAATCGAAGAAATCAAGGCCGTTGCCATCAAAATGTTGAAGGATAATGAGCCTATCTTTTTCGGTTCTGATGTTGGCAAGTTCAAGAACAACAAGTCTGGTATCTTGGATAACACAGCCTACAACATTGAATTGGCTTTTGGCACTGCTCTCAAGATCGACAAAGCCGAAAGGTTGAGAACCGGGTCCTCGCTTATGACACATGCAATGGTTATCACTGGTGTTCATATTGACCCTATCAGCGAGAAGCCAGTTAGATGGCAAATTGAAAACTCATGGGGCGAAGACACTGGCGAAAAGGGCTATTTCATGATGTCCGATGAATGGTTCAACGAATACGTTTACCAGATTGTCACTCATAAGAAGTATGTTGATAAAAAGGTTATTGATGTATATGATGGTAAGGACTATACTGTGTTGCCATACTACGACCCAATGGGTGCTTTAGCTTAGAGAGGTTACTTTAAATAATTTTAATTTAGTGCGGCTATGATGTATGAATATTTTTGTATTGCGTTCTGGGTGTATTTTATTTGAATTGTTGACCTAGCTAAGATTCGTTTGGATGAAGATAGTGTTGAGATTCATGGGTTGATGTAAAATGTATACTAACATAGCAGTCTTACATGATTATCTGTTGTTGTAGTAAAAGGAGGTTTTGTTGGTGATTTAATTATTAAAATTCCAAATTATTTTAAATTTAATCAAATACCATGGAAAACTACAACACATTTTACGTTTGAGTCACAAGTTTGTAACCAAAGTACTGAATTATATTGCATTTGTAGAAACACTTATTCTACTTCTTATAATAAATATCTATATAATATTCTAATCCATATTATATCTCAAATCTCTTGACTTAATAATCAACAATAAACCATGGTTTACTCATTTTAATACATAAACAACAGTAAGAAGGATTATCTTTAGAGCAATTTAAGCTTGCTAAGCTTACCTGTACTTTAAAGAAGCCCCAGAAAACCAATTGGACGCATAATACAGTTTCAATTAATAAAATGTCTGTCATTTTTGACATCCTTGCAGTAAAAATGGCTTACAAAACGATGGGCCCGTAGCACTTTGACTTCTTTGTTATATGATATGCAGAAAACACTATCATTAGGAGTAGATGTCAATTTTTACAATCTATATGTTCGGAAGTTCAATGGTACTTGCTTAGAACAGAAGCCTTTGAGCCACCAGGATACTTATAATCCAACCAAAACCGGCCTGACTCCTTTCAGGAAGATAAATTCGTATATTACTCAAAGCTCTGTCTTTACCTAATTTGGTTATGGAGACAACCTTAACCTTGATATAGAGTTCTGTCTCCAACTCTAATCAAGCTCGCTGCAAATAAAGATAAGGTTTCTGATACAAAACCTATTGCTTTATGAAGTTATACAAGAAGAGGTTGTATAGTGTAGTGGTTATCACTTTCGGTTCTGATCCGAACAACCCTGGTTCGAATCCTGGTACGACCTTCTTTTTTTTCTAAATTTTTTAATGCGTTTTATTACTATTACTAGATGTCTGACGTAAAAGCTTCGATATCCGAGTAAGCTGACGAAGATCCCTACCGTCTTCACTATAAGAAATAGATGAAAGGAAAACCGGTGAAAGGTTATATTGTATTGATGGACATAATTAGCTCAAGAGCCAACGAATTAGTTCCAAAACCAGTTTCGCTTAAACAAATACCTTGAAACAGAGATACAGCTCAAAAGTAACTCTACAAGCACTTATGCTTAGCAGACGACCCGTGCGTGATTCTACGTAGGTGGATCTTAGCGCAAATCGTTGCCTTGTTTAGTCCTTCCTGCGCATATGTCTGTAGCGCGCGCAAGTAAGATTTCCCCAGCTTTTAATATAACTAACAGAACAAAAAGCCTATAAACTACTACTTTCAAACCATGTCGGAATATGAAGAGTTAAATGCCAGCAATCACACGGTGGCTTTCAACTTGGTGCTACCCTCAGATAAGCCAGATATCCGCAACGTTGTGTACTGTACGCCGACAGACCACTTGAACTGTCCCGTGTGCCAGCAACCGTTTATCGAACCGTTAACCACAGTGTGTGGACACACGTTTTGTCGGGACTGTATCTATGAATGCTTAAAGATGAGCAAGAGGCCCGGCGAACTGGAATCCGAGGGCTTCTTGATGGGCTCCTGTCCGCTAGATAGAACGTCGATCGATGCCGAGGATATCAATGACTTGTTTCCTGCGCCGCTATTGATCAGCAACTTGGTGGACGAGTTGAAGGTCAAGTGCTTAAACTACGAGCGGGGGTGTGAGTGGGAGGGACGGCGCTGGGAGTTGAACCACCACGCAGTAGTTGACTGTGGGTACACAGGAGTTACATGTAAGGGGAAAAGAGAAAAGAAGCCTAAAAATGGCGCAAATATGATAGAGCTGAGCCAAGATGAGAAAGAAAACGATGGAGGAGATATAGATGAAAAGCAAGATGTGATTGATGAGGAAACGAATGAAGAAAAAGAGTCCGAAGTCGAAACGGATGTGCGTGAAGATGAAGCGGAAGACAACAATGAAACAGAATGCCAGCTTGTTGTTGAAAGAAGATTCCTTGAAGGAAATGAATGTTGTCACAAGATATTTGAGTGTGAATTCTGCAATCACAAGGTGACCAGCGTGACGCACCAGAAGCATCTTGACGAAGAATGTATGTACAATTACCGAACGTGTGATTTGTGCCACAACGATACTATCATAGTCAAAAACTTCAAGCAGCATCGAGAAAACTGTTTTAAAATTGGACATGTACAGTGTCCTGCCAACGAGATAGGATGTAAATGGATCGGGACCAATAGCACTGCGTTGGAGATCCATCTTCAAGAGAACAATTGTCAATTGAACCAGGTGTTGCCAACGATAACAGAGATGAAGGACCAGATACAAAAGCTTACTGTTGACAATGAGAGTCTCCAGCGACAAGTAAACCGGGTATTGGACTCTGTGGCACAAGGGAAGGTGACCAACTTGGGCTACAACGAATCGATCCAAGAAATACGCAAGTTCGACATGATAGAGGACCAAAACAAGCTCTACTACCTCAACTTTGAGGTAAACCGGTTGAAGTACGAAGTTTTTGAGAAAATACTACCAAGCATGAAGGGTCCGGGTCACATTGACCCTGAGATGGTGACGAATTTGATGAACGACAATTATTTGATGCGTGAAGACATGAATGTGCAACGTATGATGATCAATAGTTTGAGGAAACAGCTACAGTACTTGATGTTCACGCGGAACTCGGCCCTTAACACCGCGGTTCCATTTCTGGACGAGATTCCTTCTGGAATGGTGGAACCGTCGTCGCGCAGCAGTCTGGAAGAGAGGCTGAATTTAAAGTTGTGATCTCACCGGGACGAAAAAAAGGAGTAGTTTTAATAGAAGGAGAGGGCACCAGAAGGAACCATCATGTATAAATAGACACGCGTAACACGCAGGGTATCTGAACCAATAAGAAGAACGCTGTTAAACAGTTGTTGGCAGACAATCCAATAAAAACAAAGGAATCCAGAATTTTCCTCAACGGGAAACATAAGTAGTTATTGCCTAAAACGGGCAGATAATTCACAGCCACCGTGCCACGTTCACATGGAAATGTAGGAGCACTGCTCGAATCTGAACAAATGTGGAGAGAAAATGTCGCTGGCATATGAGAACAAAACCCGCGACTGTCAAACGTGTATATAAAGGATTTGTGCTGCCAGCACATTTCTTTCCAATCTATTAATAGTGTGGGACTTATTCCAATTTTAGTAAGCAAAACCAGAGCTTCACTGCCGACTTTACCTCCACCACACCAACCTCTTTTTGAGCTTACGGCAGAACAGAAATTACAAGTGTAAAAAGACCGTTTACGCTTCCCGACATTTCACGACATTTAGGATCTCCGATTATACTAAGCGGACAACAAAACACGCTCCACATTCACACCGTCATCCGCCATGGAAACCCTTGAGATCCATTCCAAGGACTTCTTGGTCAAATGGATCCATGCATCCGATAACACAGTCATTGACTGGCAGGTTAAGCCCCTCAAGCGGTCCATCAACTTTGCTATCTACCGCAAGAAAGATGATCCAGCCGCAACACCAGCCTTGTCTAGCAGCGGTGTCGACGACGACTTGACGTTGGCTCCTCCTCCACCGTTGGGATCCAGTGACTCGTCTTCGTCTATTTCATTTCAAAGACACCGTTCTTCCTCCACAACGTCCGTCAACAAGATCACCGATTCGTCTCTCTTTAGAACCAAGTCTCGGTCGTCCACGTTTTCGTCAAACTTGAGCAATTCAGATTTGATTCTTGTCAAGAACTACAATAAGCTTGTTGCAGACGAGTTGATTCGCGGGTCCTTTGAAGTCACAAAGGGTGGCATGTATGCCTTTATCTTTGATAACTCGTTTTCCAAGACAACCGGCAAGAAGGTGTTTTTCAGCAACAAAGTCTTGTCGCAAGAAAATGAACCCTTCAGTAGAAGAAGGTCAGTCGCTAGAAGACCCAGTGTGAGAAATCTGACCATTGGCCCAGCTACCATCCACGAAGACCGAACCATTCTGTTTGAACCCACGACAAGACAAGCTGCCGACGAACTGCAAATAGATTTAGAAGAGTTGGACAAAAATGGCAACATATTGAGACCAAAGAATGGCGAATTGTTGCAGAGTATTTTGTACAAGAGAAGACGGAAAAAGTTGCAGGGCTTCACAAAACGTTTCTTTGTGCTCAACTACAAGTACGGGACCTTGTCGTACTCTAGAGTTAAGGATACCAAGGTCAGAGGCCAGATGCCCGTTAGAATGTCTATCATTAGTGCCAATCCAAAAAACCGAGAGATCTTTATTGATTCTGGAATGGAGGTTTGGAATTTGAAGGCATTGAGTGACGAGGATTTCGACATTTGGGTGGACGCATTTAACCAGGCCAAAAACCCAGAGCCTGTGGACCAATTGAACGAAATCGATGAAGATGACAATACTCACATTGTAAATGAATTGGAGACAATTTCCAAGCAGTTAGAAGGTTTGAAGAGTCTGACTTCATCTCACAACGAAATAGACAGTATAACCCTCAATGTTCACAGGTTATTGGCCCGTGTGAAGAAGGGCAACCGGAATTCTTTGGCAAATGATGCATTATCGTTATTCTCATCAAGCGAGTTCTTTGATGCAGATGAATACTTGAGTGGAGGAGTAGTCTTTTTGGACCAAGCTCTTGATGATACTGCGCAGAAGACACAAAATACTCCTTCAGATGCCAGTGAAGAAGATGACTTTGATGCAGGTTCCATGTCTTCATCTGACGAGGACGAAGGCGAATTAAAAGTTGTTGTTCCAGTGAAATCCGATAAAATACCCGACGTTGACACTAGCTCAGATGATAACGACAACAACTTGTATCCATTACCTCAAGAACCAGTTGTAAGGGATTATGACGTTCCAGTCTGTGAACATACACCTCCCAGCATCATTTCGTTTGTTCGTAAGAATGTTGGTAAGGATTTACAATCCATTACAATGCCCGTTAATATGAACGAACCTCTTTCCACATTGCAGAAGTACAGTGAGATGATTGAGTATTGTGATATGATCAACAATGCTTTCACGCAAGACTCACCACCTGAATCTGGAGAAAAGATCTTGCGTGTTGCAGCGTTTGCAACCTCTTTCTTCTCGAGTTTCAGAGCCAAAGAAAGAAACAACAGAAAACCTTTTAATCCTTTATTAGGTGAAGTGTTTGAATTGGTTCGTGAAGATTTTGGTATCCGTTTGCTAAGTGAAAAAGTCAGTCATAGACCTCCAGTCTTTGCTTATTATGTCGAACACGAGAAATGGGATTTACAATTTGCCCCATCGCCCACGCAAAGATTTTGGGGTAAAAACGCCGAGATTGTTACCAAGGGTGTAGCAAAATTGACGGACAAGCAGACTGGAGAAGTATTTACATGGTCGCACCCCAATACTATGTTAAAGAACATCATCGCAGGGGAGAAGTACAGTGAGCCAGGTGCTTCAATTACTGTGGTTGCTTCTTCAGGATACAAGGCCGTTGTTGATTTTGTCAAGGGAGGTATGTTTAGTGGAAGATCAGAAGAACTTACCATTAGAGCCTATGATGCTCAAAAGAGAGAATTGCCTTACAAGGTTACTGGTAAGTGGACTGAGTCGATGACATTGAAGACAAACTCTGCCGAAAAGTTGATTTGGGAATGTGGGGAACTCTTGCCCAACTACCAAAAGAAGTACGGTTTCACCAAATTCACAGGAACATTGAACAAAATAGGTCCAATTGAAGAAGGTAAGATATCTCCAAACGATTCAAGATATAGACCTGACTTACAAGTGTATGAAACTGGTGACGTTGACCCGGCTGAAGAATTGAAGGTTCGTTTAGAAGAAGAACAAAGAGTTAGAAGAAAGGAGTTGGAAGAAAAGAAAGGCACATACGTTCCGCAGTTTTTCAAGCATGTTGGTGACAAGGATTCGCTTGATACTGGTGAATGGGTGTACATTCGTGGAGAAAAGAGTTATTGGAACAGAAGAAAGAGACAAGACTGGGAAGGTTTACATAAAATATGGTAAAAAAACCTATGTAAGATTTACATTTAAACAAACATGTGCATTAAAAAGAATATACCGTTACAGAAGTACCATTAATTGTAGACGTTTCACAAGTACTCCTTGATGTCTTCGGATCTTTTGATAACCATACCGACAACAACGTGGACCAATGCATCCAAGTGAACTGAGTGGATGCTGCTGTAGTTGATAGAATCTGTACTTGAAAAATCGGCCAAGTTTAAAGTAGCGTTCTGCTGGAAACTGCCAAACAACATCTGCTTCCTCAATTCAACAAACTGTCCCTGTTGGTTATCAGAATAATAGTCTGGCTTTGGTTTCCGAGAGCCTGGATTAAAGAAGCGACTCAAGGAGGTTCCAACCAAGTCATTTTCGGGCTTTATCGACTTTTCTAACTTGTCGGACGACCTATTCCAGTTATCTACTAGTGAAAGCTGCCCGGGGTGAAGCCGCATCAATGGGTAGCGCGTTAAGTAGCGGAACGGTCTCTCGTCTATCCAACGATAAACCTGTTCCTTGTATTCATAGTCACGGATGGGTAATTGCTTATGGGCAAAAAGCACTATCTTGAAATTTTTGGACATGTCTTGGGGATCGGGAACAAAATTAAGCATGAATGTGTAGTAAGAGGTGTGGTAATGCATGGTAACATGACAAAACTCATGGTAATCATCGCTGATATTGAAACCGGCCTTTAACGTATTTTTGACATGGAACTTTCGAATGGTAAGAAACTTGGATGGCGATGAAGAATACGTCTGGGCCTGAAGAAGTGGTACACCGACGCCCAGAGCCTGGATCTCACGAATTTGGTTGACAGTGGTGCTGTTTTTGCTTTCCTCGAACGTTTTGTACTTATCGACATTGTCTGTTGATGTGAAAACGGTGATTCTGTCCTTTAACGACAGGTTACAGATAACGAAATCCCATCCTTTGGTGGTTGTTGATGCTGTGAAGTAATCTGGCGGAAGAATGGGGAACTTCTCGTCCTGGATTTTGTCTTCTGTAGAAACATGATTGGAACCTTCATAAGGTGGTAGCTTTTCATCTGATGGAGGCATTTATAGGGGTAGATTTTTGTTTTTGCATTGCGTGGATAGATAGCTCAGCCACGCACGCAGCTGTTTTGATTTGGAATGATGTACACGAGTATCTTCTATTGGGTTTGCTTAGTCGCTCCAAGCAAGGTAAGTAAGTAAATCCTTAAGAGATAAGCAAATAATATTGAAATAGGTAGAAGGTTAACATGCTTATAATTGCTTGGTGTTAATTGATGAAAGAGAAGAAATAGCCGTTTAGATTTCGGTAATATCCAAATCCACTAGTAAGACTAGTTCTAGGTATATCGCAATTGGTGACAATTTTGACAATGTTTATCATTCACAACAATTCTTACAATTTGCATCATATTATTATCGATTTTGGCATATATAATCTTATCAACGTATTACTCATACAATAAATTATCTTGAAATGGTTGCGAAAAGTTTAGAGAGGCTTGTGGGGCTTAGAAAAAAGTACATCTCTGGAAGTTTCTCTCAATTGGCAACTTCGTTACATTGACGTAATATTTCTTGTTCGTCCTTGTGTCTCTTGATAGCTATACCCACACAAAGATGAACCAAAGCATGCAATGGCACCGAAGTGACGTTTTCTTCATCTGTTGGAGGGTGCGACAATGTGAGTGAATCGTCTAGCTCAATCACAGCAGCGCGTTGGAATCTTCCATGAGCACTCAGTTTATTAAGTTCGATTAACTGGCCCTGGCTATGCGGCGAGTAGTATTCAGGCTTTATTGCTTTTTCTTGAAGACGTGCCAATACTCGACGTAAAGGTGAACGCAGAGTGGAGCCCATGGGCCGTTGCTTCTTCAAAGTGTTGGTTTCTTCGTTCCAGCAGTCCACCAAACTAGCCTGTCCGGGCTCGAGCTGGAGTAGTGGACACCTTTTAGTATCCAGAAACTGTTTTTCGTTGACCCAGCGATACACCTTGTCTTGGTATTTGTAGTCACGAATGGGTAAAATCTCATGCAAAAAAAGCACAACTTTAAACTTTGAAGAAATTTCTTGTTGATCAGGAAGAAATTCAAGAATGTATGTATAGTAAGTATCGTGGCAGTATCTAGATATACGACAGAGATCGATATTATTTGTATCAACTCTTTGTATTGTTAAAAAATGCGGAGCCGAGAAAGACGAATGTGCTCTGGCTTCGAGAATGGGTACGCCAATTCCTTTTGTTTGGATATCATGAGTACAAGGATGCTTACCCAATGAATTGAATTGGTTAATTATCTTTTGGGAAGTAGAAACGGTTAAAGTGTCGCTCGACCCCAGATTGCATATGACAAAGTTCCAACCGCGACTTTTGATAAGTTCATTATACTCGGGAATAGCAATAGAAACGTCTCCATTCCAAGAGCTCATCACTTCTATCATATCAACCTATACTTAGAAAGGACTGCAGTACTTGCCCACAACTACAATCGGGGCTTATACATATATATAGGTGAAGAAGCGCATGTGCCGTGCGTGATAAAGTTTAAATAGGCGCAATTTATTTAAATCAGGTCCGTAATTTAAAAATAGATTAGTTTACACAAGGTTCTGGATACGACGTTCAATACCTTGAACTACAGACCAAATCCTGAACCGCCGTTGAATGCACCCAGAAAGAGAAGAAGTCCACGGTTGCCTCCACCGAAACGACCGGCACGTCTTCTTCTTCTCCGCTTCTCTTTGTCGTCTTCGTGCTTCTTGATCACTAATCCAACGCAAAGATGTACCATTGCGTCTATATGAACAGAGTTGGTACTTTCATGATCAGCAGGAGAGCCGTGTGGATTCAAGTAATCGCCCATCTTCAAGGATGCATTTTGCTGGTACGATCCAAAGGTTCGCTTGGCCAATTCGTTGTATGTGCCGAAGTAATTGTCAGCATAGTATTCGGGTCGTACTAGTCTTGAAGTTGGATCCACCGCTTGTTTGAATGATGTACCCACCAACGGATTGCTTGGATCAATACGTTTGTCTAGCTTATCGGTAGCGGTGTCCCAACAGTCAACCAACGACGCCTGGCCAGGAAGAAGTCTGATTGCCGAGTAACTCTTTAAGTACAGGTACAGTCTTTCGTCCAACCAGCGATACACATTTCCCTTGAACTTGTAGTCACGAATAGGTAATAGCTCGTGCGCAAATACCACTACCCTGAAGTCATGCGAGCGATCGTGGCGGTCGGGGGTGAAGTTGAGGATGTAAGTGACGTACGATGAATGCTGGTGCTTGACAATGTTGCAAAAGTCATAGTAGTCGTTTTTGATATCGAATCCCCGTGATGCAGTGGCTTCAAGGTCGAACTTGCGCACACTGAGGTACTTTGTGAAGGATAAGGAATGCGAATGGGCTTCAAGGAGTGGCACGCCGTAGCCCTGGCTTTGGAGCTCGCGAATTTGCGGCACCATACCGGCGTTCTTGTTGTCCTTGAAAGATTTGAACTTGCTTGCGTTATCTGACGAGGTGAATATGGTGAGAGCATCGCTCAATATCAGGTTGCAAATAACAAAGTCCCATCCACTGACAACGGTGCTTGTTTCGTTATAAGTCGGGAGATTACCGCTAGGCTGTTCGTCTTGGGGAAGCTCTTGGCTTAAAGGTGTCTCCTTTTCAGACTTGGTCTTGGACATTGATTGGGAACTTAATTTTTTGTATTGGAATGTTGTTTTCCATCTCATATTTATATTTCAGCATTCACCGATTGTCCTGCATGTTAATTACGAGCGGCTGCGTCCGCGCCCTATTGTGCGTCAAGTCACGGTGTCATGACTTCGGCAAACTGGCACAGCCATTACAGGCAGAAAACGGTAGTCATTTCAATGTAATTGGCTGGATATGCACATTTACATACTTTTTGAATACCCGTATATAGTCAGAAGTGCATATACAGCTTAATTTGAGTGCCTATCACTAGTTTTTTTTGTTTATCGAAGTTTTCGCTGCATTACCTAAACTGGTAATTCAAAGTGCGATTATATAATCTTTTGTCACAAAACCGTTTTGGGCTAATGTTGCAAAATTTTTAAAGATTAATGTCACGCATCGCACCGTTTATTACTCATATCAAGGCGATGGTTGCACCGTCACCTCTGGGGTCTGAGCCGCCGGAATAAACCAAGTTGCCGTTTTTAGACTCGTTTTTGATGATCTGGGCCCTTCCAAACGTTGAACGCGCATAGCCACTCACGTACTTTGTTGTATGTCCCAACTTTTCAAGTTTGTCAATGACTTGAGGGTCAATTCCTTCCTCCAATTTGACAATGGTAATGGGTGTACTTACAGGACCTTCAGCTCCAAGACCCCGATCGCCTTCTAAGTCAGGTGCAGCTGAGAGCACAACGCGTGGAGAATCAATCAGTTGCTGTGGCGTCATGTCGAACAAAACAAGGTTGAGGACGTGTTGGACGTGGCACACGGGCTGAGCAAACCCACCCATATTGCCAAAAGAAGCATACAACTTGTCATTTTCAGTGATCATGCCCGGGATAATTGTATGATAAGGCCTTTTTCCGCCCTCCAAAGCGTTGTTAGAACTTTCGTTTAAACTAAAATTGCAGCCACGGTTTTGCAAACAGAACCCAAATTCTGGCACCACTATGCCCGATCCAAACCCCTCATATACCGAATTGATGAAGGAACAAGCTTCTCCGTTTGAGTCTGAAACTGTAAGATAAACAGTGTCGGAGCGGAATTTGGGATCAGGGACCCCGTGTGTCATGGTCAGACTATCGATGATGGACGATTTGTCAAAGAGTTTGGCACGTTGTTTCAAGTATTCGGGACTCAAAAGAGTATCAACAGGAATGGTTTTGAACTGCTGGTCTGCGACGTATTCGTTGGAATCATAAAAACCAATTTTACATGCTTCAATGATGAGATGTAAATATTCTGCCGAGTTGTGTACAAGGCTCCCAAGATCGATTTTTCCAGAATTATGAAGTTCCTGGATGAATCCCAAAGCTAAAAGAGCAACAATCCCGTGGCCATTGGGTGGAATTTCCCACACTTCATGGCCTTGAAACAGAAGCGAAATTGGATCGACAAAAGTAGACGTATGATATTTCAAATCGTCAAGGCTGAGTTTGTGGCCCCGTTTGGTGGTAGTATCAATGATGGCTTTGGCAATAGGACCCTCATAAAAGGCCCGTTTACCATCTCGTGCAATCAACTTTAAAGCTTCAGCAACCGGCTTGTTAAATACCAAGTCGCCTTCCTTTGGCGCGTGACCATCAATAAGTAAAGGATTGGCTGCGAAATCTGGATTTTGCTCAATGAGATTGTATTCCCAGGCTCTCCACAACCAGCTGGCAAGCTCGGCTACGGGGAAACCATGTTCTGCCAACTCAATTGCCGGGGCCAAGATCTCAGCGAATGTAACGTTGTGAGATCCCCATTTTTCATAGGCATCGATCCACCCAGCAATTGCACCAGGAACAGTGACTCCAAGCACAGAATTGTAAGGGATTCTTGTAACAGGCTCGCCATTGTTGTGTGCATCAAACACATCTTGTATGGTTAAGTCCTTGGCAGATCTGCCCGTCCCATTCAAGCCCAAGACTTCACCGGTCCCATCGCCCGATTCGTTCTTTTTAAAGTAAAGAGCAAAGCAATCGCCACCAATTCCCGTGGATGTTGGCTCTGTAATACACAAAGCAGCAGAAACCGCAATGGCAGCCTCAACACAGTTCCCTCCCTTCTCAAGAATCTTGATCCCCGCAGCACTGGCCAAGTTTTGTGGGGACGACACTAAACCCTTATGGGAATAAACGGTAGAACGCCTTGAGTTAAATCTGATAAAGTGTTGCGACATTCTCTTACAATGGAAGCAATAAAATCTTGAGGACTCGAAACACAAGAAGATTCCGTTATCTTATCTGGGAAAATGTTGGTATGGCGTCGGGCCAAGAATTATATACAGGCGGTGACTCTAAAAGTCTTGTTTGTGTAGGGTGTAAGTATGTCTAGAATAGTCATTACCCAATTAGGAATGAAGATCACCAGTTTCTCATCATGTGAATAGATATCATTCATGTAAACCTCTCATTAGCTTATTGGTACTTGGGCAAGGCTGTTAGTGGTGCATCGAGAAATTGGTCTCGGTAGGCACACGATACCCCAGGAATCGCAACTAGATCTCAAGAGCAACACAACGTTTATATTATTCTTTAACAGGAAATGGGTGTGACCTCATTATGGGACATTATTGGACCAACAGCACGGCCAGTACGTCTTGAGGCACTTTCACGCAAAAAGCTCGCTGTTGATGCCTCGATTTGGATCTACCAATTCTTGAAGGCGGTACGAGACCAAGAAGGCAATGCCCTTCCCCAATCGCACATTGTTGGTTTCTTTCGAAGAATATGCAAGTTGCTTTACTTTGGAATCCTCCCTATATTTGTTTTTGACGGTGGTGCTCCAGCATTGAAGCGTCAGACGATTCTTCAAAGAAAACAAAGACGACAGGGCAAAACAGAATCAACTCGAGAAACAGCCCAGAAATTGCTCTCGATGCAAATACAGCGACAAGCAGAATTGGCAAGGTCACAACCGAGGAAGAAGACCAAGAGCAACAAGAAAAGCAACCATGTTAGCGATGATTATGACGAAGACGACATTATGTTCTACGAAGACCTTCCGACGCAATTTGGAAAGGAACAAAACCCATCAGCTGAAAAAAACGGGCAAGAAGAAAAGAACCCTACCAGTTTTCTTAAGAAAGACGAGTATCATCTTCCTGATTTGAAAGCCTTCAAGGTCAGCTCCGATGATTCGAGAATAATGCCAGACGAGGAGTTCCAGGAGTCCATGGCTGATTTTGATTTTGTCGATGGCATAGATATCAATACAGTTGATCCGAACTCGGAGGAATTTCTCAGACTCCCTATTTCCACACAGTACATGATATTGTCACATCTACGCTTGAAGTCGAGATTGAGAATGGGATACCGCAAAGATCAATTGGAAGCACTTTTCCCCAACAGTATGGATTTTTCAAAGTTCCAAATTCAACAGGTACAAAAGCGGAACTTTTATACCCAGAAGCTCATGACAGTTGCAGGGTTTGGCGAAGATGGAAGTGCTTCCCGTAGAATAGCTGGCGATAAGGATCGAAAGTATGCTTTGGTACGAAGTGAGAACGGGTGGACGTTGTCATTAGGTGACTCTAGCGCCCTGCAACCGATCACTTTAGACGAAGATGGCAAAGAAATATATATTCCCCAACCTGAAGAAGAAAAGATTGAAACTCAGCCTGAATCTGAGTTGATTGAAGAAGAAAAATCAGATGACGATTCGGATTTTGAAGATGTTCCTCTTCAAGATAAAGAAGAGTCGCCCGAAGAAAAGGCTTACCAGAAGGCGTTAATTGAGTCAATTTACGATCAGTACCAGCCCACTGAAGCCAAACCATCAGCCTCATCCGCACCAATATTGCCCTTCAGCACTTCGGGTTATAATGACGACCAGTTGCGACAGGCCATTCAAGAGTCCAAAAGGGATTTGCTAAATTTGCAAGAAAAAGAGGCAGAAATGAGTAAGAAGAAGGATGGAATGGATGGTTTTGATATGGGGCAATCATTTTTGTTTGCACCAATACGAGAAACAAAAAAGGAACAGTGGAAAGAGCCAAAGATTCAAGCAAAGGAGAAAATGAGTCAAACCAATGACAAAATGAACCAAACCAATGACAAAGTAAATGAAAACAAAAAAGAAAAACCCGAATTAATAGAAAAGGAAATTTCTAAACCCAATGGCGATGACGTCTTGACGCAAAATCCTACACCAGAAGAGAAGAAGCCGGAAGTTTTAGAGTTTAATGAGAATCAAGCAGAACCCCAACTTTTGAACGACAGTCCTATAGAACTCGAGGACGAGTATGAATCGGAAAAGAAGGACAAATCCATCCCAACATGGTTCAATGAGAATGTAGGAACTAATCTTCACAACAATCCATTATTTGACATTGCCGAAAAGCAGAATCAATACAAAGAAGATGAAGAGGCAGGGTTGATTTCGTGGACAGAAGCAAAGGATTACCTTAGAGAGCAAGAGGAAGAGCAAGAACAGGACTCAGACGGCGATGTTCAAGAAATAGCAGCACCCGAACCGGAACAAAAAGTTGAGGAAGTAGCTGAAAAAGAAGACGATTCACGGAAAGCAGAAGTAATTGACTATGATTTTGAAGAGGAAGAAGAGAACCAGCTTGTGAGCCAATTACGAATGGAAGAACGAGACCATGAACAGTTTAAAACCCAGATTCGAGAAAGCCACGAGATTCCCATTTCTTTCTCCAGTACGAGTATTACAGAAGAACAGATGTTACAAGAGAAACTTCAAAAGGCAAAGAGAGATTCCGATGAAGTGACGCAGGCAATGGTGAGCGATGTCCAGGAACTTCTCCGGAGGTTTGGGATTCCCTTTATCACGGCTCCGATGGAAGCCGAAGCGCAGTGTGCTGAGTTGCTTCAGTTGGGCTTGATTGATGGTATAATCACCGATGATAGCGATTGTTTTTTGTTTGGAGGTGACCGCGTGTACAAGAACATGTTCAACCAAAAACAGTTTGTTGAATGTTATATTATGAGTGAGGTTGTGCACAAGGTTGGACTTTCACGAGAAAAGTTGATAGAATTGGCGTTACTTTTGGGCAGTGACTATACGGAAGGGATCAAAGGGATTGGTCCTGTGCTTGCCATGGAGATTCTTGCTGAATTTGGGTTGTTGGAAAATTTCAAGAAATGGTATGATGAAAATAAGGCGCTGTTGGATAGCGATAACCTGTCGGGATTGAAGAAGACACTTCTTGCTCGAATCAAGAAGGGTAAGTTATTTCTTCCAGACAGTTTTCCTGACCGCGTCGTGTTTGAAGCATATACCCATCCTGAAGTTGACAGTGACGGAAGTGCGTTTAAGTGGGGTGTTCCAAGTTTGGATCAAATCCGGTCTTTCTTGATGTATAACGTTGGATGGTCGCAGGGTCGTGTTGACGAGGTGATGGTACCGTTGATTCGGGATATGAACAGGAAAAAGGCAGAGGGAACACAGTCAACTTTAGGAGAGTTCTTTCCACAAGAGTACATTCTGTCGAGAGAGATTGGTTTGGGCAAGAGAATGAAAACTGCCGCAAATAAGTTGAACAAGACAAAGAAGCGGAAACTGGTAACGGAAAAGAGTTGATAAATTTCGCAGCCGTGGGGCTACGGTTATATACAGGATACAAATATATACAGGAACTACTAGATTCGAAAATCACCAACTTTGACAGAGAGCTCTATCTACCAAACGTCACTGCAACAATGGCCGAGTCACTCACACGGATATCGTCGATGCTTGAGTCAGCGCGTGAGATCACGATTGAGGCTGCTGCTTCTGCTTCTCTGCGTCTTGTTGATACACCAAAAGCGTTGCGGCCGCAGGAGATCTCTAAGTTGTTGAGCTCGCGTAACGACCGCGATATTTCCAGCGGGATGAAATGCGTGGCGTCGCTCATCTCACGAGGAGAGGACGGACGTCCGTATTTTGCCGATGTGGTCAAGAACATCACCACAACAAATCCCAAAATCAAGCAGTTGGTGATGATCTACTTGATTCGGTACGCAGAAGTCGAGCCCGACACGGCGCTTCTTTCGATCAATTCGATCCAGAAGTCGCTCAGCGATAAGAATTCGGCAAACAGGGCCCGTGCTATACGTCTGTTGGCAGGAATCCACATCCCGCTGATTGTGCCTATTCTTCTTCTCTGCATCAAACGAACCGTTTCAGACCCGTCTCCTGTGGTGCGTGCTGCCACTGCCATAGCAATTGGGGCTGTGTTTGAGATGGAAACCAGTCGGAAACAGTTGGTGGAGTACTTGTCGCGACTTTTGTGCGACGCAGAGACCCAGGTTGTTGGAGCAGCAATCAAGACCTACTACAAGGTGCGCTCCCGTATCAACAAACCGTGGGATATGATCCATGGCAACTATCGGAGACTCACCAAACTTGTTCACGAGTTTGATGAGTGGAGTCAGGTGTTTTTGGTTGATCTTTTGACTGAATACGCCCGCAAGTTTATTGCACGTCCCAAGCTCTATCTCCAGAACGATACCAATCTAGTAATTGACTTGCCAGAAAAATACAGCGACATTCCTTTCCCAGTCTATGATGTTGTGATAGACGATGACTTGCAATTGTTTGTTGACTCGTTCCCTAAACTCCTCTACTCCAGCTCGGAATCGGTGGTCTTTAGTGTTGCCAGGGCAGTCAAGTCTTTGCTTCCACCGCTGCAGTCTAAAGAGTTGAAGATCAATCTTGCTCTTACTAGACTTGGGTGCTTGGTAAAGAACTCACAAATTGCCTTTCTTGCCCTCCAGCTCATTTCCGTCATTAGCGACGAGGACGCGACGATTTTCACTCAATACTACAAGAAGTTCTATGTTTCTCCCACGGACACTCTTGCCGTTGCCAAGATCAAGCTTGACATCTTACTGTCGCTTGCAAATGAGAACAATGCCAAATACATATTTCAAGAGTTGAAGTACTATTCGGCATCGTATAACAGGGCCACTGCTCGAAATGCCATCAAGGCAATTGGTCGTTGTTCACAAATATCTCCTGAATGGAACGTCAAGATCTTGAAGTGGTGCTTGAAGCAAATCAAAAGTACCAGCGGTGAAATACTTAATGAGTTGCTTACCGTTGTCCGTTACTTGATGCAACAAAAGAACAACTTTGTCACCAATATTGCCAATGAACGTGACGAAATAATCAAAACAACCTACCGACTTTCGTTGATCTTGCAAGACGAAACGTTGGTCCTTGCCAGTGACGCCAAGGCCAGTATCATCTGGATCATAGGTGAGTTTACTGATGCTGCCAACAATAAAATCGGGCCAGATGTTTTACGGGTATTGTTGAAGAACTTAGCTTCGGAAGAAGAGCAAGTGCGGTACCAGACCCTTGTCCTAGCAGCCAAGCTATATTCTTACGAGTTGAACCGGCTCCAAAATGAACAGGATACTATAAGCGATAGCAAGCTTTCGCAGATGTTTCAGCACGTATTGCACCTTTCGAAATACGACCAATCGTACGACACTCGAGACAGGGCCCGGATGTTTAATGTATTGCTCAATCTGGGAGCAGAGCAAGCGCAATTGGCATCGCTTTTCCTTCAGGTTCCCAAACCGGTGCCTGTTGTTTCAAGAAACAAAGATCTGAATTTAGCAAGGTTGGATGAATTCCTTGCTGTGACAGAGTGGGCCGATGCCGAAGCCGTTCCGAAAAGCAGCATTCGGAAGGAAGTAGCGGTGCACACAAACAGTCTCGGAGGCGCCGCTGCGTTTGTGTCCTCAAGCAATTTTGCCAAGAGCACTTCACCAGCGTCGGAACATTCGATGTCTTCACAGCAGTATGCCAACAACGGTGTGAATTTGGTCAAACCAAAGGAAGCTTACAAACTACAGAGCTTGGACGAGTTTTTCGGGGACGAGGATGACGACGAGTCGGTGAGCGATTCTGAAAACGAATCCGAACCTGAGTCGGAGGCGGAAGCAGATGAAACGAGTTCTGAATCACAAGAGTTTGATAGTTCAAGCGAAGAGGAAGAAGAGGAAGAAAGCAATAGGAGTACAAAGATATAGTTGCTTTGGCAAAAATAGAAGCTGGAAGAAGCCGTTATGTCCTGAAATTAGCGAAACCTTGTCCAAGGCGGTGTAACGGAACAGAATCTGACGGGCACAAACGAGTCAGATGTATAGCATAAATTCACAAGTAAAACAATGGCGCAACCTACACCATACGAACGGTAGTCTCTAAATGTAAAAGTAAACACGACTAATTAACGGCCAACTTTAGGTTACGAACATGAAATCTGCCGAGTTTGCGGCGGGTTCGTGCTTAGCCGGGATTACAAAAAACTTTTCGCCTCAAAGTCACGAGGGTGAAAATTTCCAAAAGGCCAAGAAGCGCATGTGGAGAGAACATGATTGGCCGAGGGGACATTGCGTGCCTTAAGCAGAGTCGTTTGATCCATGTTTTAGCTGCTGTCATTTCTGCATTGTGGCCATTTAGGGTTTAACGACAGTATTGTTAAGTGAGGTTGGATCGGTTTAGGGTTTAGCGAAAGGGGTACAATTGAGATGCGCATTATCCTGCACGCGTGCATAAACGGCATCAAAGCCTACGTCACCACTGGATGCTGGACCTGAAATTCACGACACAATTACATAAACTATCGCCCTTAAAAAACTCAAGTGAGGGCCCACATGCACCAAACGCGTCTGGTTTCGGCTAACACTGTCCCAAATGGGGATAATTAACTTGGATGGAACGGGACACCTAAAAGGGGCGCACATGCAGCCATTTTCGTCTAAGTCAAGATACACAAATTTGCAGCCGTCCTATTAATAGCAAATTCGATGCTCAAACATGTCAACTCATTCAAAAGATCAACAAACAACACATGCTCAAGCTTTCTACATTGGTAAACGTTGGTTCGTTAGGGTCGTGTGGCCACGAGTGGTCCTATGGGGCGCTGCGATGCAGAGTTTGGAACGCGGCCTGCCCTGGTAAACTATTTTTTATGCACGAATTGCCTGCAAAAGGTTAGTTTTTTTTAAATTGGCTGCTCGGCTATTTCTGTATTTTCTTGGTGGCCGCAAAATTCGCCCTAAATCCCAATTAATTATTATTCCATCCGCATACAAGGGCACAAATTGACATCTGAAACTATTCTGGACCTCTAAATTTCTTGCTAGGGCCGTATGATCAACAAACACGTTGGTTGGAACCCTTGTTTTGATAAACAAACACCGTTTTTGATAAAAAAAATATCGGTCCACCATCTATTTTTGCAATTCACTGTGCAATTTTGGGGTATTTAAGTACCCTGTTTCCTGTCCTCCTCTGGTCCTTCTTTTCTTTTCATCTTTATATCCAACTGTCTTACACTCGCTATGCAAGGATTAGTTACTTTAGCTACTCTTTGCGCCTTATCAGGTAAAGCGTATGCCACCTATGGTTTATACCCAGACAGCTATACCTCTTCCTTCTCAAACCCATCCTGTTCAAAGTTATCATGCTGGACTGACTTGAGCGGCGGTGTATGGAAGAGAGATGAAAATGAAGAGTTCGCTGACTTGCAAAAGAGAACTCTGAACGTTGTCCCAAAGGCCGGTTTTGCTGTCTCCAACGTCGACGCTAACAGTGACGGAACTTACCAAGTTACCTGTAACTTCAAAACAGGTAACTCTGACCAATTGCACTCCGTTCTTACTCCAAACGTTAACAACTTGAGTATTACTGGTACTGGTTGTGGTGATGTCAAATTGATTGGCGGATCTGGCAACAAGGTTAAAAACTCTTGTCAATGGTCCGCTACTTTTCCCGTCAAGCCTTTGAAGTCAAAGGGTAAGTGTTGTTTGCCAAGTGGCCTCCAGATCAACTACGGCCTTTCTTATAGTGCTGAAATATCTGCCACTTACGGCAGCAGCTTCTACTACAACTTTGCTGGTAGTTACGGTTCTCTTTCCGACTACGACCCATCCAACTTGATCAACAGTGCTATTTCTGGAGGCCACAAGAGAGAGAATGTGGACGTTTCTGAAATGGACCTCGAAAAGAGAACTTACTGGCTCCAAGATCTGGCTTGTGACCAGAGCCAGTTTTCTCAGTTCTGTTGGGACTGTGATTGTCCATCGGTTTCCACGCAGCCACCTGTTCCAACTTGGTCTACCTCGCAGCCACCAGCTCCAACCTGGTCTAAATCGAAGCCTCCTGCACCAGGTACTTCTTCGCAACCACCAGCACCAGGCACCTCTTCACAGCCACCAGCTCCAGGAACTTCGTCGCAGCCACCATCTCCTTCAACTGTCACTGTTCCAGGTACCACTGTCGTAACGATCACTTCTTGTTCTGACAACCAATGTTCTGAGCACACCAAAACCACTGGTGTTGTGACTGTGACTTCGGAATCAACCACTTATACCACCTACTGTCCACTTACCAGTACTTCGAAGCCACCAGCTCCAGGAACCTCATCGCAGCCACCAGCTCCAGGAACATCTTCCAAACCACCTGCACCAGGTAGTTCCTCGCAGCCACCAGCTCCAGGTAGTTCTTCCAAACCACCTGCACCAGGTACTTCGTCGCAGCCACCAGCTCCAGGTAGTTCCTCGCAGCCACCAGCTCCAGGAACATCTTCCAAACCACCTGCACCAGGTAGTTCCTCGCAGCCACCAGCTCCAGGTAGTTCCTCGCAGCCACCAGCTCCAGGTAGTTCCTCGCAGCCACCAGCTCCAGGAACATCTTCCAAACCACCAGCTCCAGGTAGTTCTTCCAAACCACCAGCTCCAGGTAGTTCTTCGCAGCCACCTGCACCAGGTACTTCTTCGCAGCCACCAGCTCCAGGTAGTTCTTCCAAGCCACCTGCACCAGGTAGTTCTTCCAAGCCACCTGCACCAGGTAGTTCCTCGCAGCCACCAGCTCCAGGTAGTTCCTCGCAGCCACCTGCACCAGGTACTTCGTCGCATCCACCAGCTCCAGGAACATCTTCCAAACCACCTGCACCAGGTACTTCTTCTAAGCCACCTGCACCAGGAACTTCGTCGCAACCTCCTGCACCAGGCACCTCTTCCAAACCACCAGCTCCAGGCACCTCTTCCAAACCACCAACTCCAGGTAGTTCCTCGCAGCCACCAGCTCCAGGAACATCTTCCAAACCACCAGCTCCAGGTAGTTCTTCCAAACCACCAGCTCCAGGTAGTTCTTCGCAGCCACCTGCACCAGGTACTTCTTCGCAGCCACCAGCTCCAGGTAGTTCTTCCAAGCCACCTGCACCAGGTAGTTCTTCCAAGCCACCTGCACCAGGTAGTTCCTCGCAGCCACCAGCTCCAGGTAGTTCCTCGCAGCCACCTGCACCAGGTACTTCTTCACAGCCACCAGCTCCAGGAACTTCGTCGCAGCCACCATCTCCTTCAACTGTCACTGTTCCAGGTACCACTGTCGTAACGATCACTTCTTGTTCCAACAACGAATGTTCTGAACACACCAAAACCACTGGTATTGTGACTGTGACTTCGGAATCAACCACTTATACTACTTATTGTCCACTTACCACTGAAACTCCATCCGAAGGATCCAAGACTGATACTGTTATACCAGGTTCTGGTGCTCCATCTCAAGGAAAGACTGATACTGGTGCCCCAGATTCCGGTGCTCCAGCTGCTCCAACCAGTGTTTCTCCAGTTGTGCAGACTCCAAAGGTAGCTGCAGCAGCTGCTCCAGGTACTGAATCTCCAGCTGAGACTCCAAAGTTGGCTGCTGAAGTCGCTCCAGGAACTGAAGCAGCTGCTCCAACCTCTGTGTCTCCAGCTGCCGTGACTCCAGTTCCAGCAGTTGCAGCACAAGATGAAACAAACACCACCACCACCTTTGTTACCTCCACCAAGCCCCAATCTGAGTCTGCTGGTTCAGCTCCAACTCCTAACACCCAATCGGGTACTCCAGCTCCTGCTGTCAGCGCCAACCCTACTAACGGTGCTTCGGGATTGAGTCTATCTGTTGGTGCCATTGTTGCAGGTTTAAGTTTCTGCTTGCTCTAAACAGCCAGTTCATTCACATTCTTCATCACTAATTTATATTAGAGCCCTTCTTGATACCCACGATTTCGGTAAACATCAAAGCTATGTGTTCCTTTGAATCAATCGTCATTTCACTTGTACCTTTCGGTCATCGATACATATTTTTATTAAACATTTTATTTCGGTTACTTCATATCATTTCAGTGACTTACTGTAGAAAGAAGAGTGGTACTCTCTAATAACAAATTTGGTTATGTTTATAAACAACCGCCAGCTGCAAAAAGGCGGCAAAAAAATGACCGCCTCCACTATCGCACTTGGCGGTTGCGCGTCGCACTGGAGTTTGTGCGCCGCACGCGTGTGTGCCTCGCCGCATTTGCAGCCATTTTCTGCCCGCATATATTTAGCCGCCATTCCTTCCACCACATTATAAAAAACACACTTTTACTCTTCTTTAATTCTGGCTGCATTAATACTACTAATAATGGCTGCCCTTCAAGAATCTACTACTAAGATGCTCACCAGTCTTAGTCTCAACGACAAGGAATCGGCTTCTAGGGGATCTTCGTCGTCTGCCGGGAATGACGGCGCTGCTACGCTCGATCCGTCCATTGCAACAACTTCTTCCTACAACCAAGGAGGTACCGTCACTGCTGACTCAGAATCACTTCCAGGATCTAGCACCTCTCACAGTGCTACTGGAAACAGCCCCAAGAAAGCAGCTGCTGGCTCGGCTGCTATGACAACATCGGGACCCGAATCCATCACCAAAGGTCGTCCTTCTTCGTGTGTATTTGTTGCTAGTCTTTGTGCTCACCGTCTGGATGACGAATTGAGTGTTTCTGTTACCCAGCACTTTCAGCAATGGGGCAAATTGACCACCGTCAAGGTCTTGCGCGATACAAGCAACCGCCCGTACGCCTTCGTTCAATATGGCTGTGATGACGATGCTAAGCGTGCAATTGAGCAAGGCCACGGAAGCGAATTGGACAACCGCAGAATTAGGTGCGAACCAGCAAAGGTTAACCGCACCATATTCATTAGAGCCGAGAAACCAAACTCGGTCGACGAAATCAAGGAGAGATTATCCCAGTTTGGTGAGATTGAGCAGATTGCATCAACCAATGCGATTGGAAACGTTTTCTTTTTCAAGAATTTGCCCTCTGGTTCGGCCAATTGGATTTGTAAATTTGCTTATCGTGATGATGCTATTAGAGCATTTGCAAACTTGACGGAAGAGCCAAACTGGAAGGTTGAATGGGCGCAGAATATTGAAGAAGAAGAAGAAGAGAATGGGCAAAAGTTTAACAAAAGTGGTGTTGAAAGAACGATCAAGTTTGACAAGTTTTCCATCTTTGTTGGTCAATTGAGTCCTAATATCACCAAGGAGGATTTAAAGAAAACGTTTCAAAAACATGGAGGTATTTCAAGTATTGAATTGATCAAGAAAGCCACTGTGAGCTTTGCCTTTATTCGTTATGCCAACGAATATAGTGCTGCCAGTGCTGTTGAAAGAGAAAACCATGCAACTCTTAATGGGAAAACCATGCATGTTCAGTACCGAGAAATATATACTCCAATGTCCAGAAAGAAGACTATTGGCGATCCACACGCAACCAGTCTAACCTTAGCCCCACCTCCTATTCATTTTATTAAGAAGCACGAGCATACCAATCTGTTTGGATATAAGCCGCAAATATTGGGCTCCAAGAAGTTCAATGGATATTCATCCAATAAGGCCAACAGTGTTCAGAGCTATAGACCCAAGAGCCAGCCTAAGGGTCCGGTTGATATTCAAGAAAAGAATAAGGAGAACCGGTACAGCGAATGGTTCAACAAGGTTGAGACCAAAGAATCAAAGGAAGAGCACGA
Source organism: Teunomyces funiuensis (assembly GCA_030558095.1). Taxonomy (NCBI): domain Eukaryota; kingdom Fungi; phylum Ascomycota; class Pichiomycetes; order Serinales; family Debaryomycetaceae; genus Teunomyces; species Teunomyces funiuensis. Next base: position 130,726 of record JAJMRW010000008.1, on the reverse strand, counting down.
AAATGGGTTGAAGCTGGCAAAGAGCGAGATACTGCTGCCACTGCTGGTTCTGGCGGCGATACAGCTGCGTAAGGCGCAGGGCAAGGGTCCTTCACAAAGCAGGGGAGCTAAAGGTGAAAGTTATATTGGTGGCCAGCAAGAGTACGGGGTCCATCACCCTCCATACTACTTCTACATTCCTAGTTCACAATCGAGCATGACGGTACCCATCTACATGCCACCGCCCAGCAGTGGCGGGCAGAATTTTTTTTATCCACCGTACTTTGCGTACGACGGGCAAGTACCCGGCTCAGCCTCGTACCAGTTCCCGCCGCCACCGTTTGTGCAGCCATACTATTCTGAGGAGGCTGGGAATTTCAAGCCCGTTGCCAATTAGTTGGTGGGCTAGGATTTGCTAGAGAAGATTTGTAGGAAGTAGGATTTCTGCATATAGCAATGGATAAGCGAAATGTAAAAAGGACCAACACCATGTGCTTACAGGAATTGGCACAGGTGCTTGAGCCGAGCCGAAATCGAGATATTGTGTTGAATGAGCTTCAGCAGGCGGGCAAAGAGAACGACGTTGTGCCTGGGCTCAGTGGAGGCAGCAGCAAGACGTTGCTTGCGGAGCGGCCATGGAAGGAAGTTGCGCATTACTTTTCGAAAGTGTACATTTCTGCGCTTGCTGTGATGAAGATGGCGCTCCATGCCAAGAGTGGGGGCTCAATTGAGGTGATGGGGATGATCACAGGCCGAGTTATTGAGGGGGCCATAGTTGTGCTGGACGTGTATGCGCTTCCCGTCGAGGGTACCGAGACGCGCGTCAATGCGCAGGCCGAGGGCTACGAGTACATGGTGGAGTATCTCCAGATGAGCAAGCGGTTGAAGGACGAGAACATTGTGGGCTGGTACCACTCGCATCCGGGCTACGGGTGCTGGTTGTCTGGGATAGATGTGAGCACGCAGGCGTTGAACCAGAACTTCCAGGACCCGTACTTGGCGTTGGTGATTGATCCGATGCGCAGCGCGAGCCAGAACAAGGTGGAGATCGGAGCGTTTCGCACGTACAGCGACGAGTACATGAAGAACCGGAAGCGGAACCGGGAGGCGTCGATCCAGCGGCACTTGCCCAAGCTGAAGCAGAAGGACTTTGGGAGCCATTCGGACAAGTACTATGCGTTGGACATTGAGATCTACACCAGTGCGATGGACGAGCGGATTGTGGGGATGTTGATGAGTTCGGGCGACACGTCGTTGTCGTGGTTGAACGCGTTGCAGGTTGAGGAGCTGGTGCTGAGTGGAGGAGAGCAGACAGCCAGCAAGAACAGGATGCTCTTGGACACGTATGCACTCGACGACGAGAGGCTCGACCGCATGGCCAAGATGGTGCGCACAATGCAGGGGTGCGACGCGACGGACTTTAGTCGGTTTGAAAAAACGTTTATCCGGCAGTTTCGGAGCCGGTTCGAGTCGCGCATGCGCCAAAAACTTTTGGTGCCGGTGCAGGGCGCGGGTGTCGGTGCCGCCGAGGAGTTGGTAGAAAACGACGACGAAGAGGAGGAGGATGAGAGTGACTTGGACGAGGGGGACCGTGCTGTGGCCAAGGGCTTGGACGTGTCGGACGTGGAGGACGCCGTCTCGATGGAGAGCAGCTCGGTGTACCAGGACGACGCAAAGACACGCGCACGCAACAAGCGCAAATTCGGCCGCAAACTGGTGTTGGAGGAGGAAATGGGCGTGAAGCTCAACAAGTTGAAGCATGGATATAGTTTGGAGAACGTGGGCCGCGTGGCCCGCAGTGTGGCCCAGCGGGAGGTCCAGGAGTTGGTGACGATGGATGTGCAGCGAAGATTGTGGAGCTGATTTCAAGAACACCAAAAGACAAGAATTGGCTCTAAAGAACACTGCCACAAGAGTTTTCTTTCACCTACACATACACGACAAGAGCAAAGAATCAACACAACGCACACCATGCTGTAGCCGTAGATCTGAATATTCACACGCGCGAACTTTTGTGGCATTTTTTTCTCATCGCATCTCTTCACACCATCAACACGACGTTCTTCACGATGGGAACGCCTAATCCGCTAGTCGAACGGTACCTCGGTGCGCCCCTCAGCTTCCGTGCTGCGCGGCGGAGCGACGTAGTGGCCGAAAAACCGCCGAGCTACATTGTTTTGGGCCGCAAACGCGCCGCCAGCACCGCCAGTGCCACTGCCGCTTCCACCAGCACCGTGGCACCAGCGGGCACAGTTTCGTCTCCAGCGAAGCCAAAGCCCAGCTCGATGGCGGAGGCCGTGGCAGCATACACAGGCAAGAAGTACTTGACGAAAAAGGAGCAGAAGTTGTTGCGCAAGCGCAAGCACGAGGAGGAGGATCTCGGTGAGAGTCTTGTGGACGCCAAAGAGTCGAGTTCGGAGTACGAGTCGGCGTCGGAGTATCTCGATTCACCGTTTACAGGCTTCAGTGAGCAGGAAAAGGAGGAGGAGAAAGAGGAAGAAGAGGAGGAAGAAGAGGAAGAGGAAGTAGAAGCAGAAGCAGAAGCAGAGGAAGAAAAAGAATCAGAAAGAGAAGAAGCAGAATCCGCTTCTGACGAATCAGATGACGACTACACCGCCAACGAAACCAGTGTCAGCAACAGTCCCATCGAAGCCATTTCTGCACAGGAAAAACTCGACCTCAAGAAAGACCAATACGAACAGCCAGAAAAGCCACAGCCTGCGCCTCGTGCCGTTGCTGTGGCCACGATGCCGCCAGACTTGGACCAGTTCTACGCCTTTAACGAACGTGACGACGACACGGGGTCCAACGGCTCGCTGCGCATCCACAAGAACTGGCGCCACTTGGTCTCCAGGAAGCCCGTGGGCTTGCTCAACCACGGCGTCACCTGCTACATGAACTCGGCCATCCAGGCATTGATCCACATTCCTGCTTTCCAGCACTACTTGGACACGATCTGCGGCGGTTCTGTCGCGTTACCCCCGCGGTCGGTGTCGCACGTCGTCGCCGAGCTCTCGAAACGCATGTGGAGCGACAAGAAGAACAAGTACATCAACCCCAAGAAGATCGTGCTGCGCTTGGACGACATCAACTGCATGATGTCCGAGTGGCAGCAGGAAGACTCGCACGAGTACTTTATGTCGTTGATGTCGCGCCTCCAGGAAGACTCGACGCCCAAGGGCACCAAGTTGAACGAGTCCATCATCTACGACATCTTTGGCGGGCTCTTGGACCAGAGAATCACATGCTGCCAGTGCCAGCGTGTTTCGGAAACAAAACAGGAGTTTTACGACTTGTCGTTGGGCCTCACCAAAAGAAGACGAGACTCGCGCGACAACTCCATCACCAGCCAAACGAACCCCGATCCAACACCGTCCAACCCTCCCCAGCCATCCAAATACTCCATCACCAAGTCCATCCGTGACTTCTTTTCCAACGAAACCATCAGAGTCGACAAAAACGACGCCAACTCGGGCTACTACTGTGAAAACTGCAAGCAACGAACCGTGGCCAACAAGATCTCTTTCATCAACCGTGCACCAGAAACGCTTGCTGTCCACCTCAAACGGTTCAAGTTCAACGGCAATTCGCTGTCCAAAATGAAACAGGCCATCGCCTACCCCAAGTACCTCAATTTGGCACCATATACCGTTGGACACAGCCCAGCAATGTACCAGTTGGTGTCGGTGATTGTGCACGAAGGCCGTTCGTTGTCTTCGGGCCACTACGTTGCCCACTGCTTGCAGCCAGATAACTCGTGGGCCACGTACGACGACGAGTACATCAACCGCATTAACGAAAGAGAAGCCTTGAGCGATCCAGGTGCATATGTTCTTGTCTACACAAGACTCACACACAAAGACACCACCGTCAAGCCCACCAAGAAGAGAAAACTACACTGAAGACAAAACATCATGTAATGAAAAACCAACCATTAGTATCCAAATCAAAGAAATAAACCAAACCAAACCGTACCAGTAATATAACCTCTAAGAATTCATGCATCGACAAATAAGTCTGCATCCTCGTCCTCTTCGTCGTGCTCGTCTAATCGCTTTTCAAACCCAGGTATCCGTAACCGGTTCAAAAACATGGCTCCTTCGCCGTCCTTTTTCACCTCGGGAGGGTCCAACGACTCGTTGCTGATGATACTTGTGGACGAGTACCGCCGTCTCATCTTGTTCTGAAGTGCCTGCTCGACAAGAAGGTCTGTTGACGAGTTGTTGGGAATGAACCGAATGTACTTGTTCTCTATCACAAACTTGCGTTCCTTGTACGTCTCGGCATACGAATACGCCTTTTGGTAGTACCAGCCGAGCGACTGGTGGCACTGGTGGCACCGGACCTTGTTGATCAAGTAGGTGCCGGTCTTCATGGCCGACTCCTGTGGTCGGCTGTCAAACTCATAGTTGATTAGCTTGTCGACAAGGTACGCTGGTCCCGAACTGCCACTAAAGTTATCGGAAATGATAAGATCGGATAGACAAAGGTGGGACGAGCAGCCCCGACAAATGATGATTTTTATGTCTGCAGCCTCATACTTGGCGTTGTCAAAGAAATTGGTGTACTTGAGGCCCATTTTAGGTGGTGGTGGTTTCTATGACCAGGGGATGGCGGGATATAAATACGACGGAAACAAGCAGAAAATAATCAGTGGCTGCAGAATGTTACTTTTTGCAAAATGTGTTCCGGCTCCTGATGTGGAGGGTGGGCCAAAGTCGGAACGCCGTTATCGATTAGGGAGGTTTTAGGGGGTGTGGGTGTTTGGTAAATTTTAGCCTAACAAAAGTGTAGCGGGAAACAATATTATGACTCCCTCAAACGTTGCCAGTAAGTATGTAGCAGTTGTAGCGGCGTTGGTGTACGAGCTGCTAACAGCAACAATACTAAATTGGGAAGTGGTTTATAGTTTTGAGTGGTTGCAAGCAGTTATCACACCTACCGGTCAAAAGATTGGATGATCTACAAAACGAACTGGCGAACCAAGCTTTACTTATACATACTGCCGGATAGCAGGGGGGCGGGATGGGTTAAGGGGGGAAATGGGCGCCCGGAATTCGCACTATGTACAATGTGACCATTTTGGTGCGGGTAATGACCATGCACATTTTGCATATGGCATAAATTTACTGGTTACTGGTTAGGCTGTGACGTTTTGTGTATTTACAAGTTATGCATGAGCTTAGTCAGAGAGGCTAGAAAAGCCAAATGTCTCGCGGCACGACATTTTTACCACTTATAAAGTGCCCTCACTTTAAAGTTCAATGGCTCGTTGTTCAAAAACATCCGTGGCTTACTATCTCTTTTCTTCTGTTGCTTTTCCCACTGTTTTCTTAATGTAGTCTGGTGTGATCTCAAAATAGCCTTCACGTGAACATATGGATGTTCAATAATACCACCACGGCCACGACCTTTGAAATCCGGTCTCTTGCGCCATTGTCCATCGGAACCTACCCAGACACTGTCAATGTAGGCCTTGTCTTCATCCCAGTTTTCTTTACTGGCTTGCTCCAAACCACGCTTCAACAATTTTTCCAACTCGGTGGACATCTTCTTGGGGTTAAAATGAAGCTGGTTGATAGCAGTCTTGACGTTGAACCCACGAACAAATCTATTGACCTGGGTGGCCTTTTTGAGTGACAGCTTGATACGGTACAGCTGAATGTAAATGGAAGGCTCTAAGATATCGATTTCTTCGGGTGTCAATGATAAACGGTATGTTTTGTCTGAATCATTCACCAACTCGTTGTTCTTGAAAAAACCATTCTTTTCCACGTTCAAAGCAAATAACTTGCGCTTCAATGGTGTGATGTACTTGTCAGCGCGAATCTGACTTGATTCGGCCTTTTCACGGTGGTATTTGGCTAAGTCTTCATCGTTCTCCACTGTTACTTCCGAAGTCTCGGACTTCTGCACTGGAACGGCTTCTTTTTTGGTTATTTCGCCAAACAAACTCCCTGCAAATCTGCTTTGCGTGTTATGAAAGCTACGCACACTAAATCTAGTGTTGAACGCCGCTATTCTGAACATCGCTTGATACGGTTGTAGATTTTTATTTTGAAGATTTTTCATATATTTGGTGCGTGTGCGAGAGAAAAAATATCAAAAAAGAAGAAACATCCTTGCCGCAATATTTTATAGACTACATCACTATCTTACTGCAATATATCTAATAATATATAACTATGCATTAAACTAAAGAACTATACGTAAATGCTAACGTCTATTCGTCATCATAACCAGTCAAGTTCTTGTTTCTTCCAGTGGTTGGCAATGGGTACACATGAGGAATTGGTTCATGGTCAGCGTACAAGAACTTTCTTCTCAATGGAGTGGCCAATAATAAGACTGGAGCACTCAATCCTAAAAGAACAGACCAGAAGAAATGTGGTTTGGTGTGCGCATGGTAACGAGCCCACTAAAATATGTTAGTAATGATAAAATTATGATACTTTCAGAATGACTGTTAATTTGGAAAATGAAAGTGTCCTATCCAACTCTTTTGTAAAAAATGCATGCCAGTGGTTATAAGTCAGTGGTTATAAGTGAAAAAGAAATACCGTGTCACCTGTACTAGCTTGGAGTAGAGGATATTTTGATGTTGAATGATGATCAGTGAATAATTTTTGAGTTTCTGAGTTTCTAAGGGAAATAAACCAAAACTAGCTTAGTTTTAACCGGGGTTTTGCTTAAACACGGTGTTTCCTTCCTCAACGTGTTCTTAGTCTAATTCGTTTTCATTCTTTTCGTTTTATCTTTAGTCACTTCAAAGGGATATAAGTCGGTTTTTGGTTCCATTTTTGCTTCTTTTTTCACTGCCAGCCATTCCTCTTTCTCTATACGTACTCTAATTGGCTGTTTGTAGTAAATGGGATAATCACCCCAGACTTTATCCGCCACGGTCATTATAGTTGTTGTATGAAATCGATGAATTTTTTGCTTGTTTATTGGACGAGAGATGGTTTGCATACAGACCAATAAAGTGTTGTCGCAGATTAAATTTTGCGACAAAAAATCACATTAAGACATACCAACCCGACACAAACTATTGTCCAGTCAGGGCACGGGATGATAGCTATAAAACTACATTGAAGTGCACTTTAGAGATTTTTGAATATAAGGAGCTACTCACTGCTTAATCCTTTCTCTTTTTGGCCTTCTTCTTCTTTTCAACACCAGTAGCAACAGGCTCAGCCTCTTTTTCTGGTTTCTTTTCAGCAGCAACAGCAGCAACAGCAGCAGCAGCTTCAGCCTTTTCTCTCTCAGCTTCTTCCTTGAAAAACTGTTCTCTCAACTTGCCATCGTACCATTCGGCATAGTACAAACCGCCTTGCAACACCAAAACACCCACCAACGCAAATACAATCATCATTTCCAGCGCAGCCATAACATTCAAACCGGTAGGACCATCAATATCACCCCATTCACCAGTGATAGTCGAGTTGATACCAATTCTTAAGTTGGTCAAGTAGATAATGATGGCCACCAAGAAGAGACCCAAGGAACCATACTCAAAGTACTTGGCGTCTTCGTCTGGCTTGTACAACTTGATGAAAGAGCCAATCAAACCCAAAGCAGCAACAAAATGAAGAAGATGATGGACGTACATTGGAGTGTTGGCCCATTGCTGGTAGTGTCTCAAGGAAACAGCAAAGGCTTCGCCCGTAGGATCGTGTCTCCAAAGCGTATTCAAATCGTATGGCCATTGGGCATAAACAGCTCCAAGACCAAAGGAAGTAGCAGAAATCACAAGTGCAGTTCCAACAGGAACAAGATCTTTGTAAGCCATGAGTGGGTGGTTTTGTTGATAGTGAAAATTAATTCGTCGTTGATAAAACTTATGGGGAAGATATGTACAGGATGAGGGCTCTACTAAAACTTTTATTACAATGACTATCTAATGAATATTTTGAAGGAAAATTAAGCTTCCACAGCTCTGAAGATAAAGGTGGCGAATGTGGCTGCAAAGATCAAGAAACAAATCATGTTTGGACCAAACTTGTCGCCGTATTCGACGGCTTTCTTTTCTCTAATCATCAAGACTCTCCAGATGTACTTATAGGTCGAATAGAAGATGGTGAACAATGCAGACAAGAAAAAGCCAATTGAAGCGGTCAAGGCAGAGTTGGTACCGTAGTTCAACAATGTGGTGGCAGTGAATCCCAAAATCATACCGATGGACAACCAACTCAAGAAAGTTCTCTCGTTAGCAAAGTAGACCTTTGGTTCAATTCTAATTGGTACACAGATCTTCTTACCCTTTGGCAACTTGGATTCAAACGTCTTGTTCAAGTCAAAGTTGGTACCTGGCTTAACTGTGAAGGTACGGTCATCATTGAAGTAGTACAAGAACTTGCCGTACAAATGGTAGAAGAAGTTTGTGATTGGTGAGTCCGTTTGTCTGGTGCTGTAGTCATTTGGTAACAACAACGAAGTGGTTTCGTCCAAGTCTTCCTCCAATGGGTTGATATCGTTGGAGAAATGGACACCGGTGTAGCCCGAGGAATAGTTACCGGCCATTTCTTCATCGTCCAATTCATTTCCAGATGAAGAAGACTTCAACAGTCTTTGCATGTTTCTTTGAATACCATATTCTTGCAAAGCCTTTGGCTTCTTGATGTCAACATCCATTTGAGGCAACCAGAAAGGTAATAAGTTAACGTATTCAGGTAACAAACTAGCACCACCATGAATGAACTTGGAGAATTTAGGAACTGCTTCAACTAAGTGCGATGCAACCAAGTCTCTAACCCACATTGGTGGTTCTTGACCCATCTGGGTTTGCAACTTGACTTCCAAAACGGCGTATGGGAAACGGCAAATGTCCTTTTCTGGCAATTGAGAGAATGGGAAATCGACACCAATGTCCATTCTTCTCCAGTTATTATGAGTTCTGTCGTAACCATCAAAGTTGTCTTCTCTAACCATGGATAATTCTGTGTCCAAAGAAATACGAACTCTAGCATCACCAGGCAATTGGAAAGCGGTTCTGTTGTAGAAAGATCTCATAACAGGTCTGTACTTTTCTTTCAAGATACGGTACTGCACTTCCTTGGCCAATCTTTCAAGATTATCAATCTCCTGTGGAGACTTCTTGCCTTCCTTTCTGGCCTTTTCAAATGCTTGCTGAGCAGTAAATTCACCAGTCAAGAACTCGTTCACCTTCTTTTCTTTAAGAGCAAATCTAGCCTTGACAGACTTTTCACCTGTCCAATCTTCACGATGGGTCTTTCTTTCGACAAAAATCTGCTCAGACTTCATGCCACCGTACCATCTCAATCTGATGGCTTCAGCACCTTCGTCCTTACGCAATCTACCGTAGTAGAGGTCCATGTCCTTGTTGTCGAAGTAGATGGAAGTAATGGCACTGTCTTCTTGTTCGAATTCCTTATCAGAGTTGAAAACCAAGACAGGCAAGTGCTTCAAGATGATCAACTTCAATTCAGTGATGTTGTCTGGATGAACCCAGTACTTGGTAGTTTGTCTGACGAAGTTCTGTTGGGCACCACCAGCAGAGGAATCACCCTTGACAGGGTTACCTCTTGTTCTGACCAAGTCATACAATTTAGACAACTTCACAATCAAATTATCGTAGTTGTCCTTGTAGAATGGCTTAGCGTTCAATCTAACCTGGAAAATTGGCTTCAAGTTGAATTTGGTCGACTTATCGTGCTTCTTGACAATCTTTTGGAACCCAGTGTAGTTCAAACGGGTAAACTTGGCCAAGTCGTGCACATCAGCAATGATATCAGAAAGTTCTTCTTCCAAGTCTTCAAAGTCTTGTTCCAGAGGAGGAGCAGGCACATTAGGGTCGTTAGGCGAGGCTTGGTATCTTTGAAGAGCACCAACAACTTGCGAGACATAGGCTTCCGACTCTCTCAAACGACGGTTGACTTCGGTGTTCTTGACCTTGGTAAAGCTGTAGACCTTGTCCAACTCGACTTCCAACGCATTGAGGAATTCTTCTTCAAGGTCATTCGACCATTCGTAGTCGTTGTCCTTGAGGTTCTTCTTGAGCTGGTGCTTCAAGTCATCGTATGCAATGTAGTAGAACAAGTAGTTCTTGATGAGCGCCTTGCGCAAGTGTTCCCCAAACTTCATTGGTACCTGCTGCGTGAGAGAAGTTGTGGACTGAGGGTATACTTCGTTTATAAGGGAGTCCACCCACGTGTGGGTTAATACAAATTGAGACGGGCTACCTGCAGGAGAAACGATATGTTCGTCGCAGCATACAAATTATGAGAGAAAGACGTTGCAAAAGACTGTTTTGAAAGAGAAAATAGTTCTGTTTTAAGGAATTTGGGTTGGGTTTAAACGATTATTTAAAATTAGCCTTTTATTGCATCTCATCTCTAGATTTCTAATAAGGTTCTTTCCGTTTGTATCAAACTATTTATACATTTCACAATCGTAAATCTTTTTTATCGTATTCTACCTGCAGGAAAGAAGATGCGGCTAACCGAAAAGGGGAACTGTCAAGCAGCTTATCACTAATGAGAACACAATATAAATTGAACATATATTGAAGAAAAGAATCCTTTATAAAATAGGTCTAATTAATGTGCCATCTCTCTATATATCTACCAAAATTTTTCAACAAATTTCTCTGTCCGATATCTGTTTTTCCAAGAAGCTTGCCCTTTGTATCGTTCCATGTCTTGAACTCAATCTTTTCCCAATCTTTCAATTTATCTGCCCTACTGAAACCCAACTTGGATAGTTTTTGAGATTCAATAAGGTCAGGATCCAATATAGCATTAATGGAAGGATTGCAGAAATAGATAATTACTAATCTTTCCCATTTCAATTGGTCTTCGGGTGGTTCAATAACCCGGTGCAAACATGCCCGGAAGTAACCTCCAGTAATAAATTCCAAAGCATCTCCAATGTTTACAATCAACGAATTGGGTCTATGGCTCACGTATCTCCAGTTTCCACTGTAGACGTCTTTAATTTGGAGACCCAAAATTGGTTGAGAAGTGATGAAAGTAAATGCACTGATATCGGAATGCCCTCTTAAAAATGTGCCCTCCGTAGCCTTTGAAGATTCTTCATTGTTGTAGGGTCTGTAAATCATTAATCTTCCTGTACTACCGGAATTGTCTAAATTCGTTCCTGGGTTCTGGAAATAGTTGTTCAATATCGTGCCCTCTGGAACCTCTAAGATCAAATCACAAAGGCGCAATAATTTTGGAAGTACAACACGATGAATATGCAGATAATAATCTGCAACTTCTTTCAAATGTGCCTGAAGAATCAATGGATGCTTCTCTTTCTTTACCAAAAATTCATCACGATATGGTTCGCGAATGTTGTACAAGTCGATCGAATCACGTACTCCCTTATTTATTGCCCAATATCCCTTAGGTTTAAACCCTTGGCCACGTTCGCCGCCAATAGCTTCATCTTTTTCGTCTTCTTTTCTAGCAGCACTTGCCAAATATTTCAATTTCTCTTCGTCAGGAAGTTCCAATAAACTCTGACTGATAGACTTGATTCTCGTTATGATTTCACTGGAAATCCCAAAGTTGACCAAGTTAAAGAACCCATATGTAATTATTGATTCTTCAAGCGTATTAGCCAACTTTTTTCTCTGTTCAAGATGTTCATCTCCATCTTGAAACAACGAAAGATCAATCACATGCAAAACTAGCGGATCGACAACGATAGAAGTCACAGGACCCTCAACAAACGGCCGCAAATTGTGCGTTCTGTCAATTTCGTCAATGTTCAACGTCATTTCGACTATACAGCCTGAGCTCAATTTTCTTGAATCTCTCCCGATTTACACAACTTATATCTTAAAATTGTGTGGGCTGATTATTAATCCTAACCAAAGAAGTGTTTGTATTGGGACTGAACGGGATATCCCCGCCACGGATAAGAAGGTAATTGTGGCTGCAAAATTAGCAATCGAAAAAAAAAATCAGGAAGGGGAAAAGAATTCCGTTGCTGCAGGCAATGATTACACATCAATAAGTATTATCCAGTAACTTACTAAAATGTAAGGGTGCTGTGGCTTATTGTAGATAACTCAATTTGGAATAAGAGGGTTGGAATCATATTATTTATAGATTATTATTAAAACTATCAATCTTTTATAAGACCAAAATACCCGCGCGTACATCATCTCTAAAAACCATCAAAAGTTAGTACTATGAGTAAGCTACCATGGTTTATTCCCCAAGATAGAGAAGTCGAAGAAGATGAAGAGATTTCCTCGTTGAAGTCTGGCTTGGAATCAGAAGAGATCATCATTAAAGAGTATCGTGACGAAGCTAAGCGTCCTTGGTGGAAATTTTTCGACGAGTACGAATACAGAATAACCACTCAAGAAAAGAGCGAGAAAAAGAAAAAGGTTCAAGAATGGTGGAGATATAGATGGTTTGACAAATCTTATAGTCCGCAAGAGAGAAGTTTGCTTATAAAATTAGATTTGACTGTTGGCTTATACTCACTTCTTGGATATTGGATTAAATACTTGGACTCGGCAAACTTAACAAATGCTTATGTTTCTGGATTAAAAGAAGATATTGGTATGAAAGGCAATGACTTGATTAATACACAAGTCATCTTTCTTGTTGGAAACATTATATTTGAATTGCCATGGCTTTTTTTGCTTCCAAGAGTACCTATACCCTATGTCTTGGTTGGGTGTGAGTTATTATGGTCATTATTCACGCTTTTCACTTTTAAAGTTCAAAATCCGGCAAGTTTGAAAGCGTTCAGATTTGTCATTGGTAGTGCAGAAGCTGCGTTTTTCCCAATTTTCCATTATTGTGCTCTGTCTTGGTACAAACCACAAGAGATTGGTTCCATTGGAGCAATCTTTTATTGTGGTCAGTTTATTGGTGTTTTGACCTCAGGTTTACTTCAAGGTGCAGCCTCCACTATTAAAAATAACAGTTTAAGTGGATGGCAGTGGATGTTTCTTATTGATGGGGTCATTTCCTTGGGGGTTGCCGCCTTGACCTTTTTTCTCCACCCTGGCACTCCAACCAAGTGCTATTCTATTTGGTTGAGCGATGATGAAATCCGGTTGGCAAGAAGGCGCATGAAAGCAAATGGAACTGATATGAGCCATTCTACCAAGGGTTTTTTTGATAAAACTACGTGGAAGAAAATACTAACATCATGGCACTTCTGGCTTCTAAGTTTGATTCAAATGTGCGGCTTTAATACCAATAGTGCATCCAGTGGTTCATTTGCCTTGTGGTTAAAAAGTTTGGATCGCTACACAACTCAACAATTAAACAATTTGACGACGATTCCACCTGCTTTGGGTGTTGCCTGGATTTTTGTTGTTTGTGTTGGTGCTGATATCACAGGAAAACGATTTGCGTTTATCATATTTTCATTCTTTATGAACTTTTTGGCTAATACCATTCTAGCTATTTGGGATGTTCCAGAATCCGCCAAAAAGTTTGCTTTCTATTTTACGTACTGGTCGTGGTCTCAGAGTTCGGTGTTTAATCCACTTGTTAGCGATATTTTGAGAGAAGACAATAACCAACGGGCCATAGAATGGATGATTATTTATATTCTGGGTCTTCAGGCAAGTGCATGGGTAGGAAGATTGGCATTTCCCACTGTGGATTCTCCAAGGTTCTTGGCTGGTTTCACGTCTTGTGCAGTATTTTCCATTGCGGTCAATATCTTGCTTTCAATCGCTTACTTCTTTTATAAAAAAGATGAAAGAAACGATGCGTTGAAATTTGGGATTTATCTTTATAATAGTGATAAGGGAGAAGTTCCACCGCCAGAATCTGATTTACGCATCGTGGAGGAGAAAGAAAAGGTAGACGTCAACATTAATGTTGATGAAAAATCACCCATCGAGTGAAAATAGAGTTTCTGTATTTAAGAGCTAAATGAAAGATTTCATAGCAGAGAGTATTTCAATGGACGACCCTTATCTTGCAGCAAGCTGAAAACGGTAATTCTCCGATATTGTTTTATATACAGTATATCGAATCAAGATCAACTCAACGATTTGTGGAATAATCACTCAATACCAATGCCAGTGGACGTTGTTATTGTTGGAGCAGGTGTAGTTGGACTTTCAACTGCATTTGTTTTGTGTGAAAACACGGATCAGATTAATGTGACAGTTATTGCCGATCTTGGGCCCCATGATTTAACTCTCAACACCAACTTCAATAATTATCGTGATTATACGTCTGCCTGGGCCGGTGCTCATTACCGTCCTGCTCCAGCAACACTGGAAGCAACGCTAGAGGAACAAGAACTTACCAGACTAACTGAATCTCGATTTGCAGCATTTGCAGAAAAGGAACCAGAAAGCTCGATTCGTTTTCTTACCGGAAAGGAATATCTTGAAGATCCATCAGAAGGGTATTTGAAATTGAAAGGAATGTATTCTGGTGAGTACATTGACGAGTTTCAAGTTTTGCCACAATCCCAGTTGCCGACAGGATGTACATTTGGAACACAATACCGTACTTGGGTATTGGAACCTGCGCTCTATCTTCAATTCTTATACCGCAAGTTGGTATTCAAGTATAACGTCACATTTATCCAAGCAAAGTTGAACTCTTTAAAACAAGTGAACCAATACGTTGCCAATAATCCCATTATTGTCAATTGCAGTGGCATGGGATTGCAATATGAAGGCGGGGTTGATCCCAGCTGTGTCCCCATCAGAGGGCAAACATTATTGATTCGTCCGCCTCATGATTGTCTGTTATTGCAGAGTACTATTACACATCAACTGAAACTGGGGCAGTGGACGTTCTTAATACCACGGCCTTTAGACGGAGGGGCAGTTTTGGGTGGGACAAAACAGGTAAATGACAGTTGTGGAGACGTGAGAGAAGAAGACACTGCTGCCATTACTGAAAGAGCACGCAAAATCTTTCCAGAATTATTCAAAAGTAAGAACGGAGAAAAGTATCTTGACATTGTTAGATACAATGTTGGCTTCCGTCCATATAGACAAGGTGGGTTCAACACATCGGTTGAAATCAAGACAAAGGACAGAGAGAATCATGTCATCAATAACTACGGTGCAGGGGGATTGGGGTTCGAGTTATCGTATGGTGCAGGGTTGAAGGTATACGAGGCCATACTTGAGTTGACAAACCAACCTCATTTGTAGATGGACGACCAGATGAACACTTTTTTGACTCTGACTCCTAAATTAACTTTCGGTGAATTAAACAATAGTCTATTGTTTTCAAGGCTTAACTCCCAGTATACAAGACGCAAAAAAAACTATAATGCTTATTAGAAGTAGGTTCATTTTAGTGGGTGCAAAACCAATCGTTTTATAAATGTTTTCACCTAAATAGTTCACTTTTGATAAATACACTAACGATGCTATATTTGGAAAGTTGTACAAGGAAAACAGTGATTAGCGCTTTTTTTTAACAGCGTGAAAAAGCGCAAAACTTTGGCCAATACCTTAGGGGTCAGATTTTTTCGATAAACGGAAAACCCGAAAATCGGTAATGATGATTCTGATTATAGCCGTACCTAACCCAGTAATGTAGAATCCTCGACCAAATAAGAGAAAACTACCGAGAGGCAATGAAAAACAATTAAAAAGTCAAGACTTTAGATCAACAGATCATGACTTTAGCGATGTTTTACCCTACTTCCAAATCTGGCAGGGTTTGAAGTCATCGGTTCGGACATTCAATTGAAAATTGTCGAACAAGTGCGATTTATAGATGTAAAAGATTAAAAAACGCCTACAAAAACTTCACGTCTTCTTTACATAATGTGTGTTGCGAATACGAAGCCCATCTCGACACCAGAGGGCTTGACAGAAATTGTCACCAACGCTGCCACCTCTTTTCGTACCAATGTGTTGATCGTTGGAGGGGCTTATGCCGGTCTTCTGGCGGTCAAGAGCTTCAAGACTCACTTCAAGCAGAAATCGAGCGATCCTCTTTATGCTTCAGCTTTGGCATCCAAAAGTCCCAAGATCTCCATTACTTTGATTGAACCCAAAGCTGGTTTGTTAAATGTCATTGGTATTCCTAAAGCTATGGTGGATCCAGAGTTTGCAAAGACTCAGTACATTCCTTTGCACAAACTTAACGATTTACATTTCGACAAAATAGTAACAATTGACAAGCAGGTCGGTCAGAATATGGCTGCCAAGGTCTCATCTGCCAACAATGAGCTTGGAATCGAGTTGAGTTACGTCCACGGTAAGGTGGTTAGTCTCGACGATAAGAGTGCATCATATACATTGGTGGGCAAGAACGAAGAGGCGTCCATTCAGTTTGATTACGTGGTGTTGGCCTCAGGAAGAGATCGCACTTGGCCAACCACACCAGATGCCTTTACTTTCGATTCATTTCTTGAAGAAATGCAAAAAGCACACGACGAATACGCTAACAGCGACATTATCTCTATTATCGGGGCTGGTGCCGTCGGTATTGAGATTGCTGGTGACGTTAAGCACCAGTTCCCTTCCAAAACAGTTAATCTAATCCATCCACATTCTTCTTTTCCACCAGAACCTCTCAGTGAAGATTTCCGCCAGTTATGCTACGATTCATTGAAAAGAGCGGGCGTAAATATCCACTTGAACACTAGAATCGCCGAAGAAAAGCCCAATGGTGATCTTGTAACCACAGAAAACATCACTATTCCATCGAGATTGAACCGTTGGTGCAACTCCCACAAAAACAACACGCAGATTCTTGCCCCAGCCCTTAAGGATAAGTTTGTTACCGAAAAGAACAATATTCGTGTCAATGACTTCCTTCAATTGTCAGATGGTACAACCGAATATGCCAACTTCTTTGTTCTTGGTGATTTGGTTGATCTTCCCGTCATCAAGAGTGCAGGTTGGGCCATGTACATGGGCCGTATTGTCGCAAATAACATCACCAATCTTATCTTGGACGACAAATTGGTTGAGCCGTTTGTCGATCTCACTACTGTTCCCAAGGGAATGGTTTTAGTTGCAGGTAACGGAGAAATTGTGACGGAGTTGAATAAGGATGTTGCACTCAACCATGAGGAGTACGTTAAGGAGTACCAGGATTACTGCGTTGGAAGAGTTAGAGCTACGATGGATGTCTAAGCAAGACAAAAAAAACTAGACTAATTTTAGACTGTAACTACCCCCTCTATATATTTCTTACCCAACTCCTTGTTAATAATCAGTAATACAAAGCCATTTTCCCGTTTATCGTAACACAAAGTTAGCTTTTCGTGAACAAAACAGGGTTCAATATTCTTATAAGTAAACAGTTTGATGTTACTTGCTTTCTCCAAAGAAAACCAATATAAAAGTAGCGTCACCATCATTGGTCCGTGAACTATTATATTTGGAAGTTTCTCTACGGTACGACAATAGTTTGCATCGTAGTGGATTTTGTGAAGATTGTATGTTAGCATGCTGTATTGTAAAAGTTGAGTTGGTGTTAAGTTGATATCCCTTGATAATTCAGGCTCATTAAATGTAAAATTCGAATGCTTCTCGATAAATGGATCATCTGTGTATATCATAGTACGTTTCTCATTGAGTAAAAGGGAATTCAGGACAAAATCTCTGTTGATATTGACAAACACCATCTTTTGCAAGCTCCTCACCGAATCTATCGTCTCCTTACAAGTTATCGGTCCTTCGCTCGTCACATCTTGATGGAATTGAATTGATCCTTTCACCCACATTCTTCTGGAAAAATGCACGTTATTAATCACTGGAGCCTGGTAATTATCGTAGCCATCATTGCCTAGCGATAGGTTTCTTTGGTTGCTGTAAAGAAAGTGGAACCCGTTAAAAATGGTAGATCTTGGTGGTGGTGGAGCTGAGAATATACTGGAGAGAAGGTTAGTCAAGTGTGCGCTAAGACCAGCGGAGACCGTATCATGGAATACCCATTGCTTTTTTGCAACCGTACTAGACCATTGCTGCAAGCTCATGAAAATACTACTGGTTTGGGAACGAGGTACATATTAAATCCGCTTGATGCATATTGTATGGGGAAGAGCTAAACTGCAAAATTGTGTGGCCTGCACATAAACATAAACTTCATCTCGGATATTTTTGAAGCTCATCGCAACCCTCCAAGACGTTAGACTTACCGAGTATGAGTGGAAGCACCAGCGAAGCGCTTAAGAATATCAAAAACAAAAGTCGCAGGCAGAAGGTTTATGGAGATATCAAGGCTGCAAAGTCGAAGGCAAAGCACAAGTTGCGTGCGGACAGAGCCAAGGAAGAAAGAGCCAATCCAGAATTACGTGAACAACGGTTGGCAGAAAATGTGCCGGACACCATCGAAAGCAAGCGTGTTTACGATGAAACCATTGGAGTAGAAGTCGAAGGTGAAGATGAATTTGAGCAATATTTCAGTTCTCTTGTCGAGCCCAAGATTTTGTTGACGACATCACCTCAGGCGAAGAAGCCAGCGTATGAGTTTGCTGATATGTTGATGGACTTTTTGCCCAACACGACATTCATCAAGCGTAAAAAGGAATATTCTATGGTGGAAATGGCGCAGCTCAGTGGTAATAGAGATTACACCGATTTGGTTGTCATCAACGAAGACAAGAAGAAGGTCACGGGCTTAACGTTTATTCATTTACCAGAGGGTCCGTCATTTTACTTTTCCGTGACGTCCATCATTGAAGGAGAAAGAATTGCTGGACACGGGCGTGCTACTGATCATATTCCCGAATTGGTGCTTAACAACTTCAACTCGCGTTTGGGTATGACGGTTGGACGGTTGTTCCAGTCAATGTTCCCACACAACCCCGAGATCCAGGGGAGACAGGTTATCACCTTGCACAACCAAAGAGACTACATTTTCTTCAGAAGACACAGATATGTGTTTCGTAACGAAGAAAAGGTGGGGCTTCAGGAATTGGGTCCTCAGTTCACTTTGAAGTTGAGAAGAATGCAGAAGGGCATCAAGGGTGAAATGGTGTGGGAACATAGACCAGACATGGAGAGAGACAAGAGAAAGTTCTATTTGTAATAGTAGTAGTATACTAGGGTACGGGAGTATTCAATTCCCTTACTGGTTTTTAGCATGCATAAACGATTGGAAAAAAAACGTTCTCTAACGCAGCTGTTTGCGGCCCGGGACAATATGTGCTCCAGTACGGAGCGTGCACATCCAGCAAACCGCCACGCGTTCCCGCATCCCCTCCATATCTCGAAATTTGGGTGCGGGAATTGTTGCCGGACGCTAACAGAATCAAGTGACCACCGTCAAAGATCCATTTGGGTCTTCTTATTACCGTAAAACTTGAGCTGCATGTATTCTCTGTAGTTTATAGTCATTGGCTGAAACATTCACTGGAGCTGTTAACCAATTCCGATCCCAGTAACCCCGAAGAAATATGGTCTCCTGCACACACAACAACGTAATTTTTATCGCCAACAATCACCGCCTCTCTTAAGCACTCACAACAAACGAAGTCACGCCCGGCAACCACGAAAGGAAAAGCGCCACTCGCATATATACCATACCCGTCAGTAGACCGATTAGAAACACTGGATTGTACCGCGTTACTCCAATTTATCCGTCCAGGTTTTTTTGTTCCTATTCTTCGCCCACCCACCGTAAACGATGGACAGAACCGGCGTCGAACAGATCATAAATGCCTTGCGTGTCGTCTACGATTCCAAATCCAACTTCCAGAGACGAGAAGCCCAAGACTTCCTAGAAACAATCAAAAAGAATGAAGAGTCGCCGTACTGGGGGTACCAGCTAGCGCTTCCCGAAAACAATAACAAAAACTACATCGTTCGTCACTTTGGATTGTCCCTCCTCCAGAACTCTATCAAAAACCTGTTTCACCTCTTTGACACCGCCAAAACGTTGGCAGTCCGCAACTGGGTTGTTGAATTAGCCAAAAAGACGCAACCCGATGACCCCCATTACATCAAGGAGAAGATGGCCTTCTTATGGGTCTCCATAGCAAAGCGTATTTGGGGTTGTTATCTTGTGAAACAAAAGGATGAATTCGCAGAAATCAATAATAAATCGACACCCACTGTCTCGGAACAAGACTCCTCCGATGGCTGGGCTTCCATGGACGAAGATCTCTGGAAGCTTTGGCTTGACAATTTTACCACGCGAGAATTATCCTTAATCATAATCAGAACCCTATTTGAAGATATCTACCTTTTGGATGACCCCATTGCATCAAAAAGAACCGTCATCTTGAATCAATTGAGTGTTTTGATAGTCACTCCAGACTCCACCCTTAATGCCATTTACGAACATAACCCAAACGTGGCTATCTGTAAATCTAATTCTACAGGTTGGTTCACCACTTGGAGTCAATTCCTCATAGAAATCTTGTCCAGTAACGACTTTTCTGGTACTTCATGCCAAGTATTTGTTCCCAAAATTCTTGCTACCTTCAAAACCTGCTTGCATTGGATCCATCCTTCCGTGTTACGCAGTGAAAACATCATGCAGACCCTTATCAATATTCTCACTGTGCCTGATGTCAAGCTCAAGACCCTTGCAGTTGACTGTTTACATATATTATTCACCAGAAATTACGCTAACCCGGAAGATTTTGATTTTTTCATTGGTTCCATTTTTACAACAGAAGGCATTCAAAAGCTCCTTCTGTTTTACCAATCGCTTGAAATTGACGAAGACGATGTGGACGAACAAGCATACGCTCTTTTGAAAAAGACAGTGGAAATGATTGTGTCTCTCAGCGAATACCTAAACATCTCTTCCAAAAACAAGGTTTCCTGGGAAGAAGCAGATGTTGACAACTATTTGAGACTTGTTTTACTTACAACAAACCATCCAAGTTTGATTATTAGTGGTTTGTCACTCCAAATGTGGGTCACTATATTGCGATTTGACGAGTTAAGTTCCAAAGAACCAATTATCAAAATTTTACTTGACTTGTTGGAAATTGCAGCAAACAGAACAATTAATTATACATTGGACGATGAAAACATATCCAAGAAATTTTTGGACGTTGACTTTGACTCCACACCAGATGCAAATTCATTCCTACAAAACTATAGAAAATTCAACGAAGACATAGTGCGTATTACCATTTGCAAGCGGCCCGAAGAGGGTTTGATGTGGTTGGAGAACCGTTTGCAAGCGTTCTTTAGCTCTTCTTTGGGTAACACATGTATTAATGTGTACAAACTTGACGAAAAATCTGAAGCATTGAATTACGGGACGTCTCAGTTTAATATCATAGAAAACTGCATTAGAGGAATTTCGAGATGGAGAATTTGGTATAATGGAGATGACTTTGAGATGATCAATGACCGATTAAATAAGCTAGTGGAAAGCTTGGGTGAACGGTTATTGGCAATGAGCCTTGCTAGTCCATTACTTATTCGAAAACAAGTACAAACTCTAGTTCAATTTGCTCCACTCTTAAAAGATGTCAGCCCGTTGATGTTTAAGGTTTTAGAAAAGATCTTGACGACTGCCACGTTTGAATATCCTCCAGATATCTCTGATGATGAGAAGGAAATTATACGAGATTTAAGAACCCTGTGTGGTACTGAATTGAACCGTTTGGCATACATTATGCCTGAATCGCTCAAGAAGATTTTCAATGACTTGGAAAATGTTGTTGCAAATATACTTTCGTCAAAAAAGGTTACTGATCATGAGAATGTTGCTTTCAAGTCATTTTTGTTAGTAATAGCTTCGAGGTCTTCGATCAATGATAAGGATGAGCTTTTTGCCAAGATAGTTGACCCAGAACTCTCAGCATGGTCTGCTCCAGAAACCGAAAAGGGGTTGATGGATTTGCATTGGTTTATGGAGAGAATGGGAATAGTTGAGATAGCTTCCTACTTTCAAAGTAAAGGAATTACCGCCAGCACAAACTTGTTGGAGACAAAAATGGATGACGAAGGAAAGTTATTGAAAAACAAACTTAAAGACCACTGGTCGTCGATCTTTCCAATTAGAGCAACGAGAATCTTTATCCAGTATAGTATTGAAAAGTTGGGGCACGACTCAACAGAATACTTAAATTTACTCAAGCTCTGGAAACCAAGAGTTCAACCCATTGTTCCGCACATTTTACAGCTTTTAACCCAAATTCAAGCATACCATGACCCTGCAAATTGGAAGGATTTGCCTGATGCAGTTCAAGCATTTGTCAGATATAGTTGTATGGAACGGTTTTGGCAGCAGGGGGTTTCTATTCAATCGAAGGAGACTTTCATTGAAGAAAACGTGAAGGCAGCCCTAACGCTTCGTGATTTTGCTGATTCGGTCGGTCATTTGATTAGATATACCAGAGAGTATGCGTTTTTAACCATTGCATCATTGTCCCAGTTAGAAGATACACTTTACGAAATCCCAGGTATCGGTACTATGATTTGGAAAGCAGTTGCAGGAGATACAGTTGGTGTCACATTGCACAGTTGGAAGCACATGATCAACAGTTGTTTGAGAAGTGTGATAAAGTTCTGTCCCGTCAAATTTGTTGACGTATTTATGGCCGAGCTCTTACCATTGGCCTTTGCCGATATCGATAAGCTACTTGTCAGTAGATGGGAAAAGGTATACAACAATGGCTTACAATTGCAAGGCAGTGAAGATGATGAGACTTTATCGGAAGAAATGATGGAGGAACACATGTTGCGGCAGTTGACAGCGACGGTAGTTCGGTTCTTGATGGATGTTGTAAGTCAATTCAACGCCAAGTCGATCACAGATACCCAGTTTGCGTGTCGCCGTTTAATCATAGAAAACAAGGAAGTCATGGCGCCGTTCTTACAAATCTGTTGCCACTTGATTATGTTCAAAGATACCAAGTGTTCGTTCAATACTATCTTGGTTGTTCGCAATGTGTTGCAAGATATAGTGTTGAAAGACGAAGAAGTGGACAAATACTTGTGTGACAATTTGATCAAAGCATTGCTTCATGTTTTGCTAGACGATAGCTTTGTGGAAACACATGGCGAGGCTGCTATTGCGTTAACTACATTGTACTGTGCCTTGCGTTCAAAGAATGATTATCCTGCAAGAGTCATGCTTCAGTTTATTCCCAACATCACGACCAGCCACGTGAGTAACTTTGAAACTTTGCTTGTGAGCTCTAAGTCTTTGAAACATCAGCGTGCAGCACTCTTGGAATTGGTACGAATTTCAAAAGAGCATGGAAACGAAGAGTACGACGACATGAGCAAACGTGAGAAACAGTTGGAAGATGCGGCAGCAGCCCGCAAAAAGAAGAATGCTGATGTCATGAACGATCCATTCACCGAGAATAACGCCCTCAATAACCTATTTGGGAATGAATAAGTAAGGTTTTACTATATATTTAATGTTGTAGCAGGAGGAATATTTGTCATGTGCGGAGTCACGTGTTTTGATATAGTGTGGAAAGGTCGTGTGCAGCCATAAACTTTATGTTTGAAACAATCAACACGTCTAGTCCGCTGTTATTCCCTCGAGATACCACACAGTAAGAGGGCCATCCTACCAAAAATTTTACAATGCCTATCAAATCACTTGAATCTTACTTGTTTGAGCGGAAGTTGGCTGTGAGTAGCTCAATTGAAATTCTCCAGAATGCCACCATTGGTATCGACGTGGAGCATTACTTAAGCCGAATCTATACGTTCAAAAAGGAACAGTACTTGGCTGGAATTGGTGGAATTCCATCCTCGCTCAAAGACTACATTCTGTCCGACTTGCAAGTGTTTCAAGAATTTAACATCAAGCCACTTTTTGTTATCTCCGGCTTGAATATCCAGCTTCAGAGCCCACAATACAAAACAAACGAACTCTCCACTCAGGAACAGCACCTTGAAAATACGTGGTCAAAAATACAGATTAAACAGCCATATTCATACAGTAACAGTGAGTCATTCCGGTTGTTCTCCGACCCATTACCCACCAGACCAATTGTCAATGACTTGATCAAGCTTTTCATTGAGCTCGGTATTGATTACCTTGTGGCTCCCTATGATGCCTCTTTCCAATTGTCTTACTTATACCAAAGCAACGTTATTGACTCGATTTACGGATCTACCGATCTTTTGTTGACTGAAATCGACAAGTTCATTTTGGGCATGGAATTCCAGTCCAAGGACTTTAGATTTGTCGACAAACGCAAAGTATTGCACGAACTCAACTTATCCGAGAGACAGTTCTTGGATTTGAGTATCATGGTTGGTTGTAACATCCAAAAGACCACATTCCCCAATTTCCCTCCTTTACCCAAGCCTAACCCAGTGCAGCCATACCCTCAATTGAGTTACTTCAAGCTTGGCTTAGACGTTATCTACCAATACAACTCATTCAGCGGTAACAACACCGACAATTTGTATGGCTTCATTGCTGGCCTTAACGATCCTCACATTTTGGAGTTGTATTTCAAGGGCCATGCAGCCATCAAGTATTTGCCAATTTTGAATAAGGAGGGCTTTGTCGAATTATACAATGTTGAAATGGCCAAGTTGGGCTTTGAAACCAACGCTGACTTTGTCACCGATGACGAAAGCGCAGCACCAAGCACTGGCGATGAACAAAGCGAAATCACCACTCCAGAAAGCGAAAGTGGTGAAACAAAAAACAAAATTGTCAAGGTACCCACCGATATTCACGAAATAATATCACAAAGATTGCCTCCTGAACTCTATTTCTACCAATCGCTCGGTTTGCTTCCAATTGAGTTGTTAGAGGGTATTACACGAGGATACTTGAATGTGAGACCCAACTTGGAATGTGGGTTGACGGATAGCTATAAGAAGTTGATTACTTCGACGCAAGCCAAGGATATTTTAGATAACCAGTGTAATTTGATCACTCAGCTCTTGGCCAGATACTATCAGGTGAAGAAAATATCGGTCAAATACTGGTTTAAAGATGAAGTTTTGGAAGTAAACAACCGAATCACTCCACCTATTTTCTCGAGAATTGAAAAATTGTTTATACAGAATGGTTCGTCTTCAGATAAGTTCAGCTTGGCCAAGTTTTTCAAGGAATTGCCCTTACAAGGCGAGTACACGACCAATGGGGTTATCAAGACGAACGAAGACGTTATTTCGACGGTCTTCTTGAGAACTCTTTTCATGTACAAGCTTGTTGATCAGAAAACTTTGGCGTTGACGACGGTTGGTAAGATTATCAAGAGATATGTTGAGGAGAATGAAGGTGTATCGGATGCAGACTTGCAGCAGTTGATTTTGCTTTTACTTCTCATACAGAGCAAGACGATGGTGTTGACTGAGTCTACACGGGAGTTCTCCAATGTCCCACGGTACTTCAAGGACGATAACGATGGTGCGAAGCACGAGTTGACGAGCCAGGAGTCCAAGTACATCACGTTGATTTCGCGAGTCTTTTGTTTGAAGAAGTTCAACGTGACTCCGATCAACTACCAGGGCCCAATTTCACGGAACCTTTTGAACTTCAGGTCGCATCTCAAGTTTGTGTCGTCGAGTTTGATCAGCACGATCCAGTGTGTGTTGGCGGACTTTATTGTGCGTCAAGAGAAAAACAGCATCAAGACTGAGTTTAGCGAGAGAAGCGAGTGGTTCAAGTTGATTGACGAGATTCCGTTCTACAAGGACGTGAACAATACGTTGTTGGGGGTTGTTGCTGAGATATTCTTTGAGTATGCGTTGAACAAGACCAAGGCCGGCCATTCCAAGGAGGAGAGTGTGGCCAGGGCCAAGGACCACTTGTTGAACCAT
The DNA here is from genome assembly GCA_030558095.1 of Teunomyces funiuensis. Classification (NCBI taxonomy): domain Eukaryota; kingdom Fungi; phylum Ascomycota; class Pichiomycetes; order Serinales; family Debaryomycetaceae; genus Teunomyces; species Teunomyces funiuensis. The sequence continues at coordinate 105,102 of JAJMRW010000008.1, read as the reverse complement.
GTGTACCAGGTTTCTGTGCCTGCGTTCCACATCAATGTGTTTGGGACCAATGCGGTTACGCCCGAACAGTTGTTGAAGGACATTGACAGCGGGGTGTTGTTCTGGAACAAGTTTGTCAAGTTGGCCCGGATTGTGCACGATGAGGACAAGACGCTTATCAGCGACAGTTACTTTGGTGACATTGTAGGTGCAGACGACTGGATGAAGGGCTATGTATAGAAGATCTATATATTTTTTTCACTCGCACTAACCAAACCGACTAACAAACGATGATGCGCCGGTTCGTCCATTCCGGCTGTGTACGGCCGCAGAGCGTCGCCACGCTCCACAAACCAACTGGCACTGGCCAAGGGCCGTTCATTGAGCTTCCCAAGTTCACCGCAGTGGGCGCGAGCGGGCGTCTTTTGAACGTGACGCTTCCTCGCGGCACAGCACTCAACATCCGCAGCGGGTCCATGGTGGCGATCGACGGCAATTTGCTGCTGTTGACCAGCGTGACCAGGTGGTTGACGCCTGCCACGGACTACCAGGAGTTGCTCACGCACGAGCCCGCGTCCATTGTCATCAACGGCCACACCAACTACACGGTGGTGGAGGCACAGCACCGCGAACAGTGGACGGTGCTAAAGGACACCAGCATTTTGGCGTGGTCAGGCTACGGGATGGTCATGGAGCCGGTGCTGTGTCTCGCCAAATACAACAGTTTCCGCAGCGACGGTGCTGGCACTGTTGTTTTGGGCGGCGACCGTGCGATCTACGGGGTCGAGTTGGGGCACAGCGAGACGCTATTGGTCAATCCCAGCGCCTTGGTGGCCACCACGGGCTCCTTTGGGCCTGCTGTGGTGCGGCTGGGTGCGTTGGCCACGCTGGTGTGGCGCTCAGTCAAGGGTTTCGTGGAGGGTCTACTGCGTCGGATAAACTTGCAGTTGCCCGCCCGTTGGCTGGGCAGCGTGGGTGACTGGATCGAGTTGTACATCTTGAGTCGCTTTGACAAGCCCATCTACTTGGAGGTCCAGGGCCCCGCACGGGTGTTGTTGGAGAATGCACCGTACGTGGGCAACAAGACGTTCAGTTTACACGAGAGACGAAGCATCAGAAAAATGTAACTTTGTAGTTAATAAAAATTGCACCACTTCTTACCACCATTTCTTATTACCACCACTTCTAGCTACACTTCATTGTTGTAACGTCATTGTCACAACGTTGCACTTCTGCACTTTCCTCTTCTTCTTAACATGAACAATGGAGATCTCCAAAACAACCTCGCCCCTCGACTGGATCTACTTTGCCAAAGGCAACGCCAACCTCCTCCTCAAATACACAGGCTCCAACGGCTACTACAAACATAAGCTCCTTCGTGTGCGCTTGCTCAAGCCCAACGAGGAGTACATCTCCACATGCGAGCTCTACGACTTCATCGAACTCAAGTGCAAGCACTTGTTCCCGCTCCACATCATCGACATCCAGTTGATCGTCCTCACAACCGACTTTGTGGCCCAGCTCGACAACAGGGGCAACGCCATCATGCTCACGGAGCGCTACGGCCTCCTTATCCCCAACATCCTCGACGGCACCTACGAGAAACACTTCCTCTCCAAGAACGCCCATCTCTACCTCAACAGCAGCACCGCCATCGACTCGGTCATCTTTGAAATCAAGCCCAAGTGGCTCTACGACAACAAACACACCAACTACTGCCGCACATGTCTGCTCAACCAGCTCCGGGGCCACAAGCGCCACTTTTGTCCGCTCGACTTGCTCTACCCAGAAACAGTCGACGCGGGCCTCGCCGACTTGTTTGCGCCCATCCCCAGCCACATTCTTGCCAGCCTTGAGGCCAACAGGTTCCCGTGTCTCCAGTTGTTCCAGCGCTTTCTAGCCAACCCGCAAAACGTGTTCCAGAAACTCAAGCAGTACCAGCGCATCAACAACAAAAACGACCTCATTCGCAACCTCTCGTGCTTCAATGACGTGCTGCGCACCTTGTCCCTCGTCATGACCCTCAGAGACGTCGGGCTCTTCATCAAGTTTGAAAAGTACGACCCCAACAACAACATCCACAACTCCCACAACAACGTCCACAACTTGATGTCCATCGACAACTACGGCAAGTTTTTGGTCACCTGCAACATCTACGACCTCGACCTCAAGTCCAACATGAAGTACAAACACTGGTTGGACACAGAAAACAAGTTGCTTCCCATCTACAACGCCTCAAATCCACACTGGAAACACTGTGTCCGTGCCCCACACAGCGAGGCGCTCCAGCCGTGACAACCACTATATCCATTCTGTTTATTGTAGCTTCTTTCTATATTTTACACCTCACCATACATCTTCCTGGTATCTGTTCTGCACCTTGAACGCCCGGATCAAACTGGCAGCCTTTTCTTCCGAAATGTCACGCTCGGAACTCAAAATCTTCGCCAACGTACTTTGAACGTCACGGGCCATCCGTGACGCATCTCCACACACATAGATAAAGGCGCCTTCTTGGATCAACTTGTTGATCTCCACCTTCTGCTCCAACAACTTGTGCTGCACGTATACCTTCTTGTCACTCTGTCTGGAAAATGCAGTGTGGATCTCAAATGAAGTGCCCAACTGCTTCGCATATTCAGGCCATTCTTCTTTGTACAAGTAATCCTCCTGCTCGTTTCTGCATCCGTAAAACAACAACGTCTTTCCAATCTTGGTGTCATTCTTGTTTTGCTGCACTCTTTCCCTCACAAACCCACGGAATGGCGCAACTCCGGTCCCAGGACCAATCATAATGACAGGCACAGATGGAGACGATGGCAATTTGAACGTCGATCTTCTCACATGCACAGGTAACTTAAAGTTGGAAAACTTGCTTCTTGGTCCACTCAAGTCGTAGGTCACAAATGGTTTGGTGGCTTCCTGGTTTTGTTCAATCTCAATATGCTTCAACAAGTTGGTAACAACACCAGTAACGAGCTGGTCGCCTTCCTTGTCGGCTTCAACAACGGCAGTGACACTAATTGTAGTCTTTTCCGTTGCAGAGGATGAAGAAATCGAATAGTAACGTGCCTGCAAATGAGGAACGGACTCAATGATGAATTCAAACGGAACATCTGTCCATGACTTGTTCTTGGAAATCCACAACAATCCGTCAGCAATGTTGAACTTTTTACTGTGAATCTTTTCGGCAAACTCTTCTTTGCTGTTACCAATAGCACTGGCAACCTCTTTGGACTCTTCGTCCGGAGCAAATCCGGCAATCGACAACAAAAACTGTCTGGAAATAGGACCTGTGATCTCCAAGTGATGTCTAATGACAGCACCATAAGTGATTGGGGTGGGGAAGGGGATGGAAACGGTCGAGTCAACGGCCTTCAATTCAAACACAGTATTGAGCTTGTCTTCAATGCCAATGGCTTGGGCAAACTTGGCGACATTCTCGTTTGCATTTGAAGGCCAGATGGCCAAGTGGTCACCCGTGGAATAGCGCAAGTTCGAGTCGGAGATATCGAATTCGGCATGCACGCACGATCTAGTGGGAGAATTGAACAACTCTCTGGACTTGGCGATTCTGGCCAAGTAGGGATGCGAGTGGTCGAATGGGCCCTTTGACAAGTCGGTAGAGCCGGAGATATAGGACTTGTTGGGTTCCCCGTGGGAAACAGAGGGGTCTTGTGGGGTCACAAAGTCATTTTCTGTCAATAGTAAGGAGGGTTCGTATTGCAATTCGTGTTCTTCAAAGTTGAGGTCGTTTCTCAACGTGTCAAACACTTTATCCTTCCAGGCCAAGAAATCCTCGTCCAACGTGCCTTTACCGTCGTCACCTTCGCCGTACTCGGCAAAGGCTTCTGCGCCCAACTCTTCCAACTTGGTGTTGATGTCCTTACCGATCTTGTTGTAGAATTCGTAGGTGGAGTTCCCCAAGCCAAAAACGGTGTATCTCAAGGTGGACAAGGTGTCTGCTTCGTTTTTGAGCCATTCGCAGAACTCGAGGGCATTGTCGGTGGGTTCACCTTCTCCGTAGGTTGCCATGAGGAAGAAAACCAACGTATCGGCGGAGATATCGGCAAGGTTATCCAAGTCGTAGTCTGCGAAATCGGCCAACATGGTTTTCAAGCCAAACTTGGCCAGAAGTTCCTTGGCCAACTTGGAGCCGTAGTCTTCTGCCGTTCCTGTTTGGGAGCCAAACAAGACCACGGCGTTTTTGTTGTTTCTCTTCAAGGTTTCCAACAAGTTTCTGGAGGAGCCGCTGGAGGATTCGCCGGAAAGAAAGCCGCTTTCGTTGGTCTTGGCGGGCCAGATCTTGTCTTTGGAGAAGTATGTCACCAAGGCGACGGCCAACGCAATCAAGACCGAGATGTCGAGGGTATCCAAGGCCATTGTGTGGGAAAAGGATTAACGAGGTGTTTTGTTTATCGTATAGAAAATTGATTTTTCTCTCCGTCCACGGCGGTTCTTTATATAGTGGACTGATCGGCACTGCCTAATCGGGCGATAAATTCCTTGCGCTGAAAAACACATGGAAACTGTGATATTCACATGATAATTACAGTGAGGAGATGGTGACGTTAGTGATGTTAGGCAGATGTGCAGATGTTAGTGGCGTTAGTTCAGATGAAGTGCAGATGATCTTACTTATTGGTCAGGTGCTGACTCCTCATTTTCTCCCTCGTTTCCCTCTTCCAACTGCACGCCGTACGTCGTTTCGATCGTCACCAAACATCGTTCCGCCACACTGGAATCAAAGGCATCGCCAAAAATCGCCTTGATGTACTCAAACACGCGTTCGGGACCAAACTCTACCACCGACCGCCGTCCCAACACGTAGTCGACGATGTTGTCGGCCTCGGTGGGCCCCGGCGTCACTTTCTTGACAAGGTACTCTTTCTTGACAAACTCCGCAAGCAATTCGTAGACATTGAGGTTGTAGTTGCTGTTTCTGACGTTGATGTTGCTGGAGACGCCCATGCTGCGTAGCGAAGCAAGCAAGTCTGACTCTCCCACGCGGTTCTCGTGGACGATGACCATCAGCACCACAAACATCATGATGCCCGTTTTGACGAGCTCGTGGCTCGACACGGGCTGGAGCTCTGCACGGTGCGCCACAGGCACAAAGTACTGCTCGTCAGCGCTGCTGCGCTCGCTCTTGTACCCCGACGACGCCCAGAGGTCGCCCAAGACGGCGCGGGCACGGCTCGGGAGCGTGTTGACGACCATCCACTGCACCGGGGCCCTAGTGCCCTTCTTCTGGTCCACCGCCGGCACCTCCACAAGCGTCAACGCGTAGACGTCTGCCAAAACCGCCTGTGTTTCTTTAAACACCAACTCAAACGGACACCGACGCGTGCAGAACGGACTGATGTGTGCCCGGCGCGTGGCCTGGCCCTTGAGCTCGCGGGCAAGCACTGTGCGGACCACCTGGCCCACAATGGCGGCCATTTCGTCTGTTTTGTCTGTTTCTTCGGTTCTGTGATGTTTCAGCATTGATGAGTATTGATCAAATAATTATCAAATATATTTTTATTAGTAAGAATTTGTGATGAAGCTAAATTCGAGAGTGTTTCAAATGAATGGGATAAACTGATGTATCTCATTATTTACTTATGTTAACAGCATGTGTGGTATAAAGTGAGTATATCAAAGTGGGTATATCAAAGTGAGTATAATGAAGTGACTAAAATGATCAGAGCTGAGTATTAATAAAGGCTAACAAAAGTATTAAAAGGCTAACAAAAGTATTAAAAGGCTGAACCATGTATAAGTAATTAGAGCTGCGTGAGTACAATAATCAAAGTGTAAGAAATCAAAGTGAGTAATAACCAAAGTGAGTGATAAGAGCACTATGCAAGCGATGATCAGAATTAACAACTACTGTTAATGCGGTCCTGATATTTTACGTACGGCGGTCCTGGTGTTTACATTTGGAAAATGCAACATTTCCATTTTTGGCCCAAATATTCACATTAAATTGTTTTATTTCTTAGTGAATAGATCAATCTTCTACAGCTGAGGTAGAAGTAAGGTCATGGTGATAGTTGTGTGGGTAGAGGAGGAATATCCCTGGAGGAGAAATATCCCTGGAGGAGAAATATCCCTAGACAGAAATGGCTAGACAGAAATATTCCTGAACGAGAAATGGCTGCAAGAAAACGCATTATTTAGTCATTGCAAAACCATCATCGCACTGTTACTTATGAGTTTATTCCGATACACTGACAGTACGTTTAAACAGAAACAGGCAGCGTTCTTTACGTTGTTTCACTCTTTTATACGTTTTCTTTCATTTTTTATCATTTTCTTTGATTTTCTTGATTTTCTTCATTTTTCACATTTACGCTTATCTTTTTTCTTTGTACGCTTTTTACGCTTTCCATTTGTACACATGTCTACCTACGTCGTCACCAACACTCAGTGTGTCACCACTCAAGCTCAAGCCAATGCTCAATGTGTCACTCAAGCCACTCATGGCACACCCACCCCCTTTGCCTACGCACAGCTCAATCCGCGGCGCACCGCCAACATGCCTGCTGACGAGAAGATCTCGCGCTGGATCCAGCACGTCCCCCACCACTTTACCGCCAACAACGAGGTGGTGGTGGACTGTTTGCCGGGGACCGCAGGCAGCAGTGCCGACTCACAGTGCGATCTCACCGAGATGGACGCCATTGTGCACCACCAGGCCGCACGCATCAGCCGCTACACCATAAAGGGATACATGAACGAGGACGAGCGGGTGGTTTCATATATAGAGGAGGAGAACTAGAAGATCAATTCCATCTCTTCAACCTCAATGCACGGATAGTACGGCACCAACGCATCGCTGCTGTGGATGTACGCGCTGTTGTAGATTTTCCAGTACGGCGTGCGCACGCGCGCCGCGGCGTGGAAGAGCCCTGCCCAGACGTAGCCCGCAAACACGCCCGTGCCCACCAGCACGCGCAACGCGTCGACCGCCTCCAACACGCGTGCGATGACGTGCGGCGACGTCTCGTACACGTTGGGCATCACCATGTTCAAGAGATGCACAAACACGCCGTCCAGCGCACTCCCCACGCAGTTTAGGGCCAAGTGCTTCACGACCGTCGCTGCTGTCTGGCGGTGGACGTGGTCCCTGTCGGTGAGCGCGTCCTGGAGCAACGGCGTGATGGCGAACAAGTAGTCACGTGCCATCGCACCGTCAATGTACTCAAACATAAACCCCAAAGCCTTGAGCACACCGTTCTGCACGTTCTTCTCGGGCACACGGTACTCGTTCATGATGGCCGGAAGCACGGACCACGGCAGACACGTTTCTGCCACGATGGCCATCGCCACGGCGGTGCACACACGCAACTGGCGCTCCTGCACGCGCAAGTTGTTGAGGAGCATGACGATGATGTCGCCCGGCCCGATGGTGCGTGCGACGTGGCCAAACGTGGCGTTGGCAGCCACGCGGATGCGTTTGCGCGGCAGCTTCAACATGTCCAACAACTCGAAGCACACGCGCATCCACTCGCGCGCGGCGATGGCCTCGCCGTTGCGGCGCGCCACGAGCCCCACGAGCCGCACGCACGACTCCTGCACCTTTTCGTGTCTGTTTTTGAGGACGGGCGTCAACGCGGGGAGGAGCTGCGCGAGCGACGGGTTCTGCATCGCGGCGAGCGCTGTTTTTTCGGTGGCGGCAACACACGCGTGGAGCGCCGCGAGAATCGACCCCAACACGTCGGGGTACACCTCGCCCAACGCCTCGTACAACACCAGCACCAAGCGCAAGAGCGTGTCGTGGCGCTGGAGCACGGGCGCCACCACGGCCACCACGTCCAGCGCCTGCTGCCGCACGTCCGGCTCCTTGTTCTTCATGCGGTAGAGCACGGTGCTGACGATGGCGTCGACGTACGGCGCGAGCCGCGGGCCCAACGCGCGCACCACGGCGCCGAGCGCCTGCGAAAACGCGCGGTGCTGCTGCGTCTGTTCCTGGAACGCGAACAAAACCCCGTCGACGAGCTTCAGCTCCAAGTGCGCGTCGAGCCCCACAACACCAAACGACACCATGCGGTAGACAGTCTCCACGGCCATGCGTCGCAACGGTTCGCTGGCGTCTTTGGTGTACACCACCACGTGCTCCAAGAGCTCGAGGAAATCGAACTTGGTCGCCAACGCGAGCGTGGCCTCCGCCACCAAGCGGCTGAGCGGCTCCGCGGCGGTGCGTCTGTTCCAGAACGCGCGGAGAAACGGCGCCACGACTTCGCTGGCGCTGGCGTTCTGGCGCGAAAGCGGCAAAGTCGCGACAATTTTAAGGAGCGTTTTTCGCATCTCGTCGTCAGGAGAACTGAACTCGCGCGCCGCCACCGCCACCAACTCCTTCGTGTAGTAGTTGGCGTACTCCTCGTAGTGTGCGTCGTGTGCCATGAGCGGCACGAGCGCACCAATGCACTTGAGGAAACTGGCCAAACCCCGGCCCCTGTGCCTGCGCAAGCCGCGCCACACCGGCTCCAACACCGTTTCAAACGCCTCCACGCCGTGCGGCAGCACGTTTTCCGCGAGCTGCGCGAGCGTGAGCGCCGTGGCGCTGCGCACCTGCAAAACCTCGTCGCTAAGTCCCGGCGCCAACGCTGCCACGAGCTGCGGCAAGTACGGCAAAACAGCGCTGCCGCCGAGAAGCACACAGAGTTGTTGTATAATCCTCACGCCCGTGTGCTTCGCCATCCACTTCTTGGAGCGGAGCACGGCCCTGAGGAACGGCATGAAGCTCACGAGGCCCAAAGTGTGCGCCACCACCGCACACACGCGCGCAGTGACGTTGCGCACGTACTCGTCCGCGTGGTCGAGGTCCGGCCGCACCGCCGCGACCATCGTCGCCAAACCCGCGGCGCGCGCCAAGCTCGCGACAACCGCGCGCGCCTCCGTCCGGAGCACGTAGTCCTCGTCGACAAGGAGCGGCAGCACCACCGCGAGAATCCTGTGTGTGTGTGGCCGCACGAGCTCGTCCAACTGGAAAAGCACGCGCGCCACCACCTTCACGAGCACGTGCCGCTCCGTGTCGTCCAAGCTCGGCTCCATGAGCACCGGGAGAAGCTGCCCAAAGAGCGCCGCCGCGCCGTACTTGCGCGCGCCGTCCGCCAACGCGCGGAGCGCCCGTTTGCGCGTGGCGGGCGTCCCGTTCTTCACCCTCAAGAGAAGCGCCATCACCTCGAGCTCCTTCTTGTCTTTGCCCTCTTTAGTAACCAACGCCCCAAAGTACTTGAGATCTTCCTGCCTGAAGTAGTTGAGGCCTGAAACGGGCGCTTCCACCAGAGCAGCAGCAGCAGCAGTAGCAGTTGGTGGAAGGTAGTAGTCTGGTGCCTGTGCAGCCTGTTCTGGCGGCTCCACCTTCACAAAACCCGGCGGCAAGATCCTCTCTAGAACAGCATCTGTAAGAATCCCATTAACACTCACCTGCTTCTGGTACTCCTCAGGACTCACGTCCCACCGTTTCTTGCGCTGCCGCGGCGCCTCCCGGCCCTCCACCATCTTCCGCACACGCGCCTCCTCGCGCTCAAGCTCGCGCTGCGCCATTTTCTCCCTGTACGTGCCCAGCGCCACGTCCACCGCCCGCCGCGGACCGTACGTGCTGCCCACCAACGCCCGTTTGAGCTCCCGCGACGCTATGGCATCGTCCTGTGCGTGCTCACGACGGAGCTCCTCCGCTAGGCCCGCGGGAATCGTGTAATTTCCCACCAAATTCTTTCCCATGGCGGTAGTAATAAGTTGTTGATGATGAGATGGGTCGTGCGCGCATCACTATCAACCATCAATCACCACCACCACCAAATATCAGGACCACCATGACCTCACAGAACTCAACCGTGTTGCTCACACGACTCCTCGCCCTCAAGGAAAACACTCCCTTCCTATTGGTCAACGACACACTCGCCCAGTCCGCGCACTTCCTCCTCTCCGAGTTTGTCCATCGCGCCACCACCGCCATCTACGTGTCGTACGAAACCGCCACCACACCGCCGTACACCAACCATTTCATAGATGCAGTCGATAAGACGCCCGAGAAGGTCGCGCTGCTCGTGCACGCGGCCGCAAAAGACGCGCCAGCACAGAAAACGCTCGTCCTCATCGACTCGCTCAACTACATCACCAGCGCCGACTTGGCGCCGTTCATCGCCAGCGTGTCGCTGCCCGCACTCACCATCGTGGCCGTGTACCACACAGACGTGCCTGAACGCGCTGCTGTCCCTACAAACTATCCTGCGCCCGCCACGCTCCTCTCGTACATCGCCAGCGGCGTGTTTGACGTTGAACCAGACGCAGACGAACCACCAGTGTCGGTGGACCCACGCACCCACAGCCCCACATTCAGGCTCCACTTGACCTACAGAAGAAAGTCGGGCCGCTCCCTCGTCTATCACTACACAATCAACACGGCCACGCACCAGTACGCCGTGCTCAAGCAGCTGAGCGAGCCGCAAAACCCCGAGTCCGACGAGGCGCTCCTCAAGGACCTCACCACCTTCAACCTCACCACCAGCTCCAGACAGAAATTGGCCCGTGAACAGGTCGAGCTTCCGTACATGGAAGCACAGCAGGCGTTGGGCTCGAGCGGCGGCGCTATCGTGTACGAGTTCGAAAAGGACGACGACTATGACGAAGAGGATCCGTACGAAGACCCGTTCTAGCTCACCGCCCGAGTCTGCGCTTGATGCGGGCCACCACCAGCCCCAACTTGCTCGTGCTTCCAAGCTTCTCCAACTCCTCTTCGGTAATCACCTTCTTCGTCAACAAGTTAAAGAGAGACCCAAATGCAAGTGACATCACTGTGCACGTCAATATAATCACATTGTACGGCATCGAAAAGTCCGGTGTAGGCAACGTAAGCAACAAACTGGTGGTGCGGAACTCGTACACGGGAACACCGCCCTGGCGCACCGTGACGACCGCAGGCTCAATGGCAAAGCCGTGGTTCGCATCGGGCGGATACTCGTGGTACAACAACAACGACTTGTCAAACTGGTACGTGAGAATCACCGTCAGCTGCGGGGGCACCGCCATCAAGAACTCCAACTGCGACGGTCTCTTTCTATCAACAGCAGGCTTGTAATATCTGTTTTTGATGAGCGAATCTTGGTCCACAACGGTGGAAACAGTCCCATTGACGTCGTCCTTGATGCTGACCGTCAACGAGTTCAAGTACAACCGCATAAACCACGGCAAGGACTCGAAATACGTAAAGTCGGCCGTTTCGCTCCCTGCATTCGAGAAGGAAACACGGAACCCGCCTTGGTCTTGCGAGTACCCTGTGAGTGACCGCGATACCAACAACGGTGCCGGGTCTACCGGGCTCGTGTGGGTGCTGTTGCTGGTCAGGAAGCGGATATTGTACCGTTTGTCGTCTGTAATGTATTCTGTGATGGTGGAGTTTGGGACGTGACTACGCACATCCCACGAGGCAACGCCATTGTCGACATCCTGGAGAAAGCTAACGTCCCAGTGCTGTGCATCGATATCGATATTGACGGTGGTGGAGTTGGAATCGTCGATGAACGCAGGCCCCACGATCTTGCGGCCGTAAATCGTCTCCAAGTCCCACGAAAGTTCTGTTTTGTCGTCGTTGGGGAAACACTGCCATGCATCAAACGTCTTCAGCAAGTCACACTTCAATCTTTCGCCGGGCGTGGGCTTGGGAATGCCGCCTTCTTCCTTCTTGCGGATCGACCGCGTGACATCAACCACCTGGTTGACGGTCTGGTACATCTCCAACCAGCACGTGTCGGTGCATTGGGTCGTGATATCGATCGACATGCCGTGCCACAACGAGTCAAACACCCTGTGGCCATCGAGGAGCGACGAGACGCCGGCCTTGCCGCGTGTGGGCAACAACTTGAGGAAGGGAGTCAAGTTTTCGGTGCAGATGGGCTCACTGGGCAACGCAGCACGCAAGTAGTAGAGGCTGTTGGCGCTGTCCAGGACGTGGAGGCTGTGGAGCGCTGCGTCGCGCGGGAACGTCGTGATGGAGTCGTCAATAAAGTTCAACGACGCGCAGAAAAGGCCCAGCAACGTCTTTGCAAGCCTGAACCACAGTTCCTTGGCCGTGTGCAAGTCGCGTGCCTCGATGACGGCCCACATTTCGACGCCTGTGCCGCCGCTCTTGGTGCCGTTGAGCGGCAAGCGGCCCCAGCGCTGGTCCCACCAACCCTGCGTGAAGCGCAAGTGGAGCTCCCGTGTGTTTGTCAGCGCGATGATGGGCCCCAATGTGCGCGGGAAGTGTGTGTAGTGGGCCTCGTGGCGCTGGATCGCCGTGTTGTCCTGTAGCGCCGATGTGGTGTTGTGGTAGCGTAACTCGACGGGCAGCGACTCGATTTGGAATTGGAAAGTTGCCAAGAGATTGTTGCGCGGCAAAGGTTTCAAGTCAAGCAGCTCATGGTACGCTGCGCCCGCGAGCGGGAGGAGAAAGAGGAGCCAGAGCATTGCTGGGAGGTGTTTTATTTGATTTGGCGCGACAAAAACGAAACATCAAACGCGACATCGAAAAGAGACATTGAAAAGAGACATTGAAACGCGACATCAAACGCGACATCAAACGCGACATGCGACATTAAAACGCGACATGCGACATCAAACGCGAGATGCGACATCTTATGTTTATGTTTATGTTTCTTTAAACACTACACATGCCTATCACAGACGTCTCTGCGTTGGAGGCACACAAAGAAAACATCCAGCCCATGCCTGGCGGACGGCTGGCAGCCAAGCTAGCGTCGTCACTAGCGCTCAAACCGCCGGTGCTCCACAAAGAACGCAGCCACTTCGAGGCCGAGCTCACCAAGATCGACGACCTCGACGACCCGCTCCAGCTCTACGTCGACTACATCGCGTGGACACACTGCACGTACCCACAGGGCATCAACAGCCAGAGCGGCTTGCTCACGTTGTTGGAGCGCTGCACGTCGTACTTCCGCGACACGCTCCACTACAAGAACGACGCCCGCTACTTGAGGGTCTGGCTCGAGTACGCCAACTACTCGGACGCGCCCCGCGACATCTTCGTGTACTTGGCCAAGAAGGAGATTGGCAACCAGCTAGCGCTCTACTACGAGGAGTTCGCCAACTACTTGGAGATCAACGGCAAGCACTCCGACGCGGGCGAAATCTACCAGATGGGCATTGGGGCCGGTGCCAGGCCGTTGCCACGCCTCCAGCGATCGTACGAACGCTTCTTGGACCGCTCTGCGTCCAGTCCTGACAAGATCGCGTCGTCTCCACGACAGGCACTTGCCCTCAAGCGCGGAGAAGACCCCCACGAAACAGCAGCCCAGCCACAAAAGAAACAGAAGCTCCAGGTATTCCAGGACGATCCAAACCAGCACCAGAGCGTGCTCCAGTCGATTTTCTCCAGCAATCTGGCGAGCGAACTCGGCACCATCAAGTCCAGAATCAAGGAAAACGTCCTCGCTGCCAAGCCGTGGGCCGGCGAAACTATCCCGCAACAGCCTTCGCTTCCTTCCTCACGGTCATCACTCAGCAAAATCTCGGTATTTAGAGATGTTCCCTCGCAAGATACCGAAACTACGCGGAGAACCGAACAGGATGCGCACGGATTGGTCTCGACGCTCATAGAAATGCCTCGCAAGCGACGAGAACGCGTCTTGGTCAACTTTGACTTGATGTACCAGGACGAAGAGTACTGCTTTGAGGAGATTCTTGCCCGCAAACTCAACAATCGCACAGACCAGACATTCACCATTCCGTTGAAGGACGACGACGCCTCCGAGACGCTCCGTTCCCCCACCATCACTGTGTTTTCACACATGGCCAACCAGGAGGTCCTCAACATGTACAACACAGCGGCACACAACCTCCACTTGGAAGACGACACCGGGCCCGTGGCCGAGAACACATCGACCAACTTTGACGGGTTTGTCACCGAGACCATCCAACCTCTTGCGCCCATAGCGACTCCGCCAACAGACAGAGAAGATAACCACGATTTCCAGAGCTCGCCATTCATAGAGCAGCCATCTACCGCATCGGCAGCACCCCCAGAACCTGCGCTTATCATCAATCCAATGGACAGCGAGTTGCGACAAACGCTCCTTTCCAACTTGACGGTTCCACTCTCGGTCTACAGTGGCTACTTTGACATGTCCAGCAGAAAGATCTCCAAGCTTGCAAAGTTCCGCGAGATCACCACCTCGTCCAGCACAATCGCCAAGGGGTCGCTGAGTGCCATGATTGAGTTCTGTGGCGACGAAATCTACTGCTTGCGGCACGAGTTGGGCAAAGGCGGTTACGGCTACGTGTACCTCATTGAAACAGGAACAACGGGCGAGCTCAAGGCGCTCAAGGTCGAGAGTCCTGCGTCCAAATGGGAGTTCTACATCTTGAACCAGGTCCACCGGCGGTTGCTTACGTACGATGACGCGGCAAGGATGATGGTGGTCAAGCCACAGGCATTGTACTGCTTCCAGGACGAGAGCTACTTGATCATGGACTACTGTACGCAGGGCACCTTACTCAACATCGTCAACTACTACAAGAACAAGAGTGCTCCGGTTGATGAAAGCTTGTGCATTTACCTCACCAACGAACTCCTAAAGGCCATGGCCAATCTCCACAAGATCGGGATACTCCACGGCGACTTGAAGGCCGACAATTGTATGGTGCGCTTCGACAGCGCAGGCGACTTGAACGAAACCTACGACGAGACCTGGGCCCGCAACAGCATCACGTTGATTGACTTCGGACGCGCCATCGACATGACCTTGTTTGCCTCCAACACGCAGTTTGTGAGCGACTGGAGCGCCGACGAACAGGACTGTCCGCAGATGAACGAGCACAGGCCCTGGACGTATGAGGCCGACTACTATGGTCTTGCGAGCATCGTGCACACGTTGCTCTTTGGTTCGTACATCAAGATCCACAACACCGGCAGCGCAGTCGTGCTCCAGGCCCCGTTCAAGCGGTACTGGCAGCAGGAGCTCTGGAAACCGTTGTTTGCGCTCTTGCTCAATCCGTACGAGCAGGGCGACCACCACAAACAGGCGCCCGTGGACGAGCTTCTTGAGCACCAGGCCAAGTTCGACGCGTGGCTCACGCAGCACAGCAGGGCGTGCCGCTTGAAGAGCACCGTGCAGGGCTTGGAGCACGACTTGAACCTCCAGAACAAGAAAATCACCGGCTAGCCCCGGAGACTGCCCAATCTAGCATCAATAATAGCATCGACGTCCTCGTCTTCCTCTTCGTACTCGTAGTCCAGGCCTCTGTTGAACATTTTGGCGAGTTTCCAGCGGTCTTTCTTGGCTGTGATCTTCTTTCCGCTCGGCAAGATCTCAAACCCTTCGCTGTCGATGGTCTGGTGGTACTGCGCGCTGCTCCCCACGGCCACACCGTCGCCACTGGGCGCCTGTTCCGTGGGAGAAGTGTTGGTTCCTGCTCTTTTTCTCGAAATGGCCGATGTTGGGTCGTTTGAGTCCAATTCGAGCGTCGTGCCAGCAGCTCGCGCAAAGAGCTTCCTGATGCCCGTGCGTGTCGTGGAGGGATCGCGTGCAAAGGTCCACCCTTGGTACAAGTACGGGTACGCCTGCTGTTCAAACAAGCGCCGCATGTCGATGTCCCTCTCCAACACGCGGAAGATCTCGTCGTCGCTGGGCCGCAACATGAACTTGAGCACCTTCATCGCGACGTCAAAGAGCAACGCTAGCGTCACTAGCACCAACAACGCCGCCCACCAGCTCTGGTCCTGGCCCCAGGTGAGCAAGCCGTACGCCACAAAGAAGATGGGCGACTCCTTGGCGCGGTACAACATCATGATCAACACGTTCCACACGGCAAACCCGCCCACCGACACGAGAAAGGACGCAAACGCAGGCCACTGGCGGTTCTGCATCTCGAGAAACTCGATCTTGACGTTGATGATGACCGTCAACGCCGCAAAAACAAGCGACCCCAACGGGAACGTGGTGTTGTCGCGCACGGCCGTGAACCCCCACGCGTAGAAGGCCAAGAACGAGAGGCCAACGCTCTGGAACGCGGCCAACACCATCCACCACACAAAGATGCGGAGGTTGAAGGCGCGGTACAAGCGGCCCTTGCTGTACAACTCGGGCACGGCAAGCAACGTGGCGGGCTTCAAGTCACGGTCAAACATCCCAATGCAGATCACCGGCAAGGACGTGAACAACGTGTTGAACATCGACAACGACCAGCTTTCGTACATGGAGGAGCCCGAGAAAAGCGTGTTGCGCTGGTACACGCACTGCGTCAAGTAGAACAAGAGCTCCTTGTAGAAGGTGCACAACACAAACTTGGCCGTGCGCACGTAGTTGTAGCGGCCGTTGACCAAGAGGAGCTTGAGCAAGAACCGGAACTGCGCAATGGCGTAGTCTGCGGAGCGTGCTGCCTGGAGCCCCTCTTTTCCCGTGATCCCCACGCCAATGTCGGCGCTCTGGATCATCGCGATGTCGTTGGCACCGTCGCCAATGGCTAGAGTCACGGCCCTTTTGTCCATGTTGCGCACAGCACTCACCATGCTTGCTTTCTGGGACGGAGAGGCCCGGCAGCAGATGGTGGAGTCGGACTTGACGCAGAGCTCGACAAAGAGCGTCATCAACGTCGAATCGGCCTCGATATCCACCAACGTGCCTCCGTCTATCACCAACACAAAGTGGGCAATTCGTCCGCTCTCAATCTGGCTGGTGGCGGACGTGATGGCGTCCACCAAATGGTCCGTTCCTCCGTCGTTGGAAAGAACCACTACGGTGGAGTAGTCCTTGATTAGGCGACACGAATAGCCAATGTTGATGGCCGTCTCTCGCTTGTCGCCCGTGAGCATCCACATCTTGATTCCTGCGCGTCTCAACTTGTCAATGGCGTCGCTGACGCCCTCCTGCAACTTGTCTTCAATGGCAGTGGCGCCCACCAACTCAAAGGTGTGCTCAATCTTTTCTCCCACAAGCTCCATCTTCTCGGCACGCTGTTCCAACGAGATCTTCGCTTCCTGGTACTCGCTCGACCACTGTGCATACTCCTCCTTGTCGAGCCATTTGTACGCGTACAACAACGTCCGGAGTCCCTCGGTGGAAAAGTCCTCAATGTGCTCCAAAGTTTTCTCAATCACATACTCGTCATTGACCAAGAGCTTGTCTGGAGGCAAGAAGGACTGCTCTGCGGCCGTTTCGTCCAAACTGTACTTTTTGGCCTGCTGAATGTGGAGCGACTTTCTTGCTTTCGTCGCTATGTCCGTCAATTCGTCGTCTTCGCGGTTCATGGAACTGATGCGGTCCAACGCTGGGCCGTACCCCAAACTCTGTCTGAGCGAACTCATGGACCTTCTCGACTCGATGTCGTTGCTGAGTCTCGACTGCAACACCGCGTCTGCTTCCATGGTCTTTCTGTCGTGGGAGTTGGCGGCGATTTCACGCGCCCTCTTTTGCGCAAGCTGCGCATGCTTGAGCCGCTCCAAGATGATGTTGTCGGCCCCTTTGCAAATAACGCAGATTCTGTTGTCGGGGAACTGGACTATGGTCGACATGCGCTTTCTGTCGGACGAAAACTCAACCGTGTCAAGCACCCGGTACTCCTCAAACTTGGGCGCCTCGTCAAAGCCGTTGGGGTACGTTTTGATGGTTAGCTTGCTGTTTTGGCGATCGAAAACAACATACCCCAAGTCTCTTGCTGCCTGAACCAAGGCCATTTCATCGGGCGATGCTGCCTGGTAAGTGATTTCGCCGTCGTCAGCTTTGGCTGGCTCGGAGAATATGTCACTTATGCTGACGGAGGAGCTGTTTTTGACATTCTCTTCCTTACGAGGCAAACATGTGTTGCACAAGGCAATACTCAAGAGGAAGAACTTGGCCTTTTTGGCAAACAAGGTCTGTGGATGGCTCTGGATGTACTTCAATAACTGAATCGAGTTGCTCATTTCCTGCGCCTTGGTTGGGTGTGCTGTTGATTTCCACGTCGTTCCCGACTTTATGGACATCGGTCCGTCTATACTGTCACGTACAATCGACGTGGTGCTGTTTCGTGGAGATAAGGGCAGCGGTTCGTGCATGCTGATTTTGGGCGCCTGCTGGAGCGGCTGCAGCTCGTTCTTGAGCAACATATCGACATCGTGGAGCCAGCTCACACCACAGACTGAGAATTTGCGGAAAATCATCAAGTTGTCGGTCAAAGTGCCCGTTTTGTCGGTGAAAATGTAGCTGACTTGGCCCAACTCCTCCAATATGGTTGCTGTTTTGGCGTCGGCTGGCGTGTTACTTTCCACATGGTACATGTCAATGTCAAACTGGAGGAAACACAACTGCATCACCTTGATGATTTCCATGGTGACATAGAGTGAGAGAGGGATCAAGGTATTGTACATGATGATGAAGCCCATCAACGTGGCTGCGACTCCCGCATCCTGGTCGTACAAGTACCACGCCTTGTTTCGTGTTGAGTCGTAAAGAAGTCGCTGCGCCATGGTGGAAAATGCTGATAGGAGAACCACAACACAAACCATGAATAGCACAATGTAGTTGATGTTTCTTTGAAGTTTTGGAGCCTTTGTTCTGGGGTTTTTGACGTTGTTCATTCTAATTTTGGTCTCTTCACCCGTGAAGATAACCAATCCCAAAACAGACTTGGTGTTCCGCAAGACACTGCCTCTATAAACGACATTATCGGGCCCCAAAGCGTGCGATTCGTCATCAAGCATAAACGAACCGTTGAAGTTGTAGAGATCCGTGTTGGGGTCTTCCACAGTGACCAAAGTCTTGAATGTTTTCAACGATGCTGCTGATGCTGCTTTCTTTGCTAGTTCAGGGTGTGGGTTCTTGGACTTGAGATTGGTTTCACCATCAAGAGCCATCGTTTCAACAAAGGCTTCCTGTGTCTCGGGGTTGCTGGTAGCAATAAGCACAACGTCTGCTGGGAACCACTCGTTTTCGTGGACTTTCACGATATCCCCCACATTGACGTTTTTCCACTTGGTGGGATATTCCTTGATATTGTAGCGTTTCATGGCGTCGCGATTGGTGGACGAGGCGCTGGTTCCGTCATCTGAAAGTGACGACGTTGACGAGACGTTGACTTGTGCATCGTGTTTCAAGTTCACCTGCAAAGTTTCCGTCATTATTGTCGTGATGGAATAAGTATCAAAGTTGGAGAGCGACGCGTCTTCCTTGATGACGTGGGTCTTCTTGTTGTTTTCCTCCTTGTCGTGGCCGTGTCTTTTCCAGTCGTCAAAGCCTTCTCTGGCAATCGAGATGGACATGAAGATCAAAAGGGGAATGATGGTGGTGTAGTGGCCCGTGGTGGACCAGCCAGGGATCATCTGCATGATCGCGACAATCATGAAGTAGCAGTTGGCGACCTTGGAGAACTGGGCCTTCAACTGCTTGGGGAAAAACGTGTAGATGTTGTATTTGGCTGAGGTGATGACGTTGCTGCAGTATGGATCGCCGTTTCTTTCGTCAATGTATGCGTGGAGGGACTCGTTGTAGTACTCGTCCTGGAAGTGCTGGTTCACGTGGGAGTGGTTGATGGCGAGCGGAACAACTCTTCCTGCCTCTGTGGGCGGAAGGTCTTTGATTCCAAACAAGCGGTTGCGGAACTTGAGGACGCCACGGACAAAGGTGCTTTTTGTGGGGCCGAAGCGCTTGACCACGGCGCGTTCTCGCCGCGACGCAAACGACGCCACGGACGTGTTGGAGAGCGTGTATGTGAGCTGCGTAGTTGAGTTCAGGAGCTTGTGGTTGTAGGGACTGGAATTGGGGGCATAGTTTGTTGTGGGAGGAGGATGGGCTGGTGGTTCGATGTTGATCTCGGGAATGGAGTGGGAATGTGTTGATGACGCTTCGTGGGCGATTGTGGGGAGAGTGCTGAGCTCAACAAGGGTTGGTTGTGGTTCTGGCAGCAGTGCTTGCGACTGTAGTGCTTTGTTGAAGAGCTGGGACCGGAGAGAGAGGCCACGTTTGCGGCGGGTAGTGGGTGTTGATGATGATTCGGGCAGAAGCGAGTCCATGGCGCGATCTGGGGGG
Source organism: Teunomyces funiuensis (assembly GCA_030558095.1). Classification (NCBI taxonomy): domain Eukaryota; kingdom Fungi; phylum Ascomycota; class Pichiomycetes; order Serinales; family Debaryomycetaceae; genus Teunomyces; species Teunomyces funiuensis. The sequence goes on along the minus strand of JAJMRW010000008.1, from coordinate 85,132 downwards.
AAACTGCGGCCTTATATAGTATACGGGGTGTGCAAAGACGGGGTGCAGCTGTGGAAACAGATCTGTGTCTACGTGTACACGCTGGACGGCGACAGATGGTCAAAACGGTGTGGATGTTGATGGTAATTTCAGATATTTTGTCGCTGCGAGGCTAAGTCAAGATCGGCGCAGAAACTGGCCGGAGAGAAGACAGCGGAGCTAAACAGCAGCAGAAACGAGCAAATCGAATCCTCTTTGTGTGTAGAGGAAGGGTTGTTGGATACGTTTGTTATTAAAGCGCGTTGGGACACCATCAGTCGGCTTTCGGTCTCAGCTCGCGGTGGACCCATCAAAAATCTAAAAATAAATTATTATTACTATTATTAAACGTCAGTAATTACGTCCGAAACGTTGTTGGGCTTAAATTTCTGCGGGTGTAGAGTCTTGATTTCATAAGCGATGCCAAACCTAAAGATTGTTCGTTGTGGACGGATAATTGCGGGGAGTTGATCTGGCACATGCAAGCGCAATACTTTATTTTAATTTATTTAGAATATCGAATTGTAGAGACGTGGAAATGTAAAGATCCAATTTCTTTCTTTAACCACACGAGCCCAAACTCAAATAAGTTTACAGGGCTTAGGTTAGGAGCGAAAAATAGCGGTGGTAAGTTGGTATTTTGACAGATTCTTGACATGTATTGTTCAGTCTGTTTTGTTTGTCACGTTTGGAATAATTTGATCTGCAGTTCTGCTGAGAATATTCTGGCGTTGTCGCTCTGATAATGTTCCAACCTATAGATGAACTTAGTGCTGAAGAATTAATTGCATTAATTGCAATAAATTTACGCTTCCTCATGCAATTCAGCTGCAAAACGTTGTAATTCACTCAAACTTCACTCCCCTGCTAAATAAACTGGTTCACATCTACATCAATTTGGCTGCAAAAAATGATATTTCTTCTAATCACTCTCTTTTTATCACTCTCTTTCTTTTAATATTCTATTTATTCAATCAATCTATTTCTTTTTCATCCTATTTATTCTTTAGATCTTTGGAATGTACCAAACATTCTCAGGACAAGTGCTATTGGTCAAAGAGTCTGCTGGAGCATACTTACCGGTCAAGACGTTACCCTTCAAGTTGTAGTAGTACCAAACTTCGTCGACGGCGCCGTTCAAACACCCAATGTACACCTCCTTGTCCTTGTGCTGCAGGGCCAACGCATCCTGCAAGTCCGTCAACATGTACTGCTGGGTCACCGAAGGCTTGATTCCCTTCTTGGCCAACCACTTGTAGGTGTGCAACTTGGACCAGATCTGGACCACACGACGATAGAACGACACGGTGTTTTCAAACTTGGTGTATTCACCCGTGAAACAGTCGGGGTTCAACGTGTTCATACACGTGCCGTGCTTGTTGTATTCGTGCTCCCACAATCCAGCGTTGGAGAGGTTAGCGACGTTGGACTTGTCGTTGTTGATCCAGTACTTGTTCATGGTCTTGTACAAGTCGGCCTGGCCAAACGTGTCCACAATGACGTGGGTGACGTTATCGGTAGCATCGCTGATGGCCCAGCTGGGGTTACATTCCGAACGGTACGAGCCGTCGCAGAGATCGTTCCATAACCCGTGGATGGTGAAGAGTTGCTTGACGTCGTCCTTGGTGTTGTTGGAGGCGAGTTGCTGTTCGAGTTGCTGTGCAGCATCTCCGCCTGCCTGGGCAATACTGAGGTAGTCTTCATGGTAGTCCCAGAACTGCGCTTGCATCAACACACCGTAGTTTTCGAAACAACACGAGTCTGAGTCGGGAATGGCAGTGGTGTTTTGGCACGAGAACGCACTGTATGGACTGTCAAAAAAAGGCTTACAGCTCTGGACCTGGAACTTGCCGTGGCCCGAAGGGTACGCACTGACTACACCGGCTGCAACAAGCAACAACGAAGAAAGCTTCAACATGATTGACTAAAAGCCGATTTGTTGCCGACTTTGGTGCCTTTATATGTATCGGGCGGGCTTGGTGCCGTATATTGTCTGGTCATCGCCGTGTAGACACGTTGCACGCAGCCACGTTTCCTGGAACAATACTAAAAATAAGATAAGCTGCGAAATTCGCAACAATTGTCCGCCGGTGACTCCTTCTAGTTTCTTATCCTAGCCAGCACCGCTGCTGGTGCACCATGGAACTCTCCTACAGACTATTTGCACGCTTTTCACCGTAATTTGTCCGGTTCTTTGTCGTGTAAACATGTGCATCTAATAAATTATTTGACCGTTGGAAAATAATACATCAAATCTCCAGAAAATATTGACACACGCCCCCATTGGCCGGCAACGTCTCGTAAACGCATACATTCATTCATATCCTACTTAAAACTCTAGTTGGACAAGCCAATGACACCACAAGCTGGTCTTCCACCAGCATGGCCAGTGGTCTTGGAGTCGTCGTGGCCACCCTTACCGTAGTCGTCGGTGCCTTCGTGGACAACAACGGTTCTGCCCAAGATCGAGTTAGGACCCAAAAGCTTAACCAACAAGTCCTGCTTGGTACCCTTGGCAACACCGTTGGAGTCAGTGGTGATGTTTCCCAAGTCACCAACGTGTCTTTCGTCGTCCTCTGGAGCACCGTGGGTCTTGGAGAATGGGTTAAAGTGAGGACCAGCAGAAGTACATCCGTTGGTGTTGTCACCAAAGGTGTGGATGTGGAACCCTCTCAAGGCATTGGCGTCGTTACCGCTGATTTCCCAGCTGATAACGGTTGGGTCCGATTCCTTTTCTTGTTCAAAGTGAACGACACCGGAGACCTTGGAGTCACCTCTCAAAACTGCAACTAGAAATGTTAGCTCCTGTTTGTGCATGGTGCATATGCAATGCGTATGCAATGCAAGGCAAATCGGGATGCCAATTGCCTTGTATGCTGCATTCTTTGCTGCATGCTACATACCTGCTTTAACCATTTTTACTGTGATAATACTGATTGTTTGGTTCGAGGATTTGGACATTCGTTCGCTCAATTTATAGTACCGGCCATTACACAAAACCGGAAAGCAATTGCCACATTTGGAGACGCTTAATAATGCAATTGGGGCTCAAAGGCCCAGAGTCGCACGCGGTACCGGCGTTTGCGCTAAACATTTGGCTCTTCTCCTCTGATTGGTATGACACTGGCCATTGACAAGACCATCTTAACCAATAGTAGTGCGGGATTGGACGGGCTGCTTCCGGCCACGGAAACTGGTTCCTGCAGAGAGTCGGACCACTTTCAGGCACTTACATCGCCATAATAGCCAGTCAAGATGTAATGGATCATGTCAGACAAACAAACAGGCCAAAATACAACTTTACAAAGACCTCTTATACATTCTGCCGGATATTGCTTTTCTTATATACATTTTGGCAGAGCTAATTTTCTAGTTCAACTAGGAAAAATAATTAACTCACCCTAATGGTTACCGCGAAACTGCCACCATTTTTGAGCAAATATCGCAGCCACCAACAGAACTGAATCAAGTTGTTTGCGGCTGAGTAATTCCGTTCTTTTCTTCATAAATCTGGATGACCGTTTGGCGGATGTTGTTGAGATCATCATCTAGTTCGGGGTATATTTGGACTTGGTGGAGATACTTGTAGAGTTCTATTCTAGTCCATGAGGAAGGATGGCCTCTGTAAGGGTTTGTGTCCACTGTAGAGAAGTCTGCATTGGGCTTGGAGGAAAAAGTGTCTGCATGATCAGTGGGTCTGTTTGCAGAGGTTTTTGCGCCGGCTGCATCTGCACCTTTTGCATCTCCGCTTCTTGCGTCGCCCCTCTTCTTTCTGGATTTCTTCTCCGGCGGTGTGAGCGGCGGCAAGTGCGAGATGGTATACATCACATACACAGTCGATGCCAACACCACGGCCGTGTACAAAAAGAAGCCTTTCCGCTTGAACTTGTTGATGAAACGGTCAAGTGGCGTGAATATGCGTTCGAAATACGCCAAATGCACTGCCATTCTCGTGTTGGTGCTGTTTCAATTGTTGTTCTTGTTGTTTTAGCCCCAGATTGAGGACTGCAGGCTTCACGTGGCCCAAAAGGGAACATTGCCCTCTCGCACCAGACATTTTCCCGATCAGGCAAGACGGCAACCATCATCACTCACCTTATCGTGCGGCTCGCGCTCTCCTTGTTGCCACAGGATTTCAAGCTGATTTTTTGCCACTACTTCTTCTTCTATGAAAAAGACTCAAAAGATCTACTTGTTACTCCTTTTGATCCTTCTGATTGCTGCTACTTTTACCTACACGTTCTATCACCACCCTTCTACTACTGCTGTACAAATGACCGACTTGAAATCCTACATCATCACCCTCAAAGAAACCGCTTCTGACGCTGACGTTTCGTCGTTGGAAAGCAAGGTTAAGGAATTGGGCGGCGAAATCGGAACCAAGTTCAGCTTGATCAAGGGCTTTGCTGCCAAGTTGCCTGCAGTCCACTCCTCCACTATTCTGGGCCACGAAAAGGTCTTGGCCATCGAGGAAGATAAGGAAGTCAAAATCCAGCCAACCGCTTAGTTAAAGACATTGTTTCTCCTTAAGATTATGGTATATAGATTATACGCAGGATCGTTTTAGATTTGGGTCGTGTAGAGCTCGAAAGGGGGGTTGCGGGAGTCTGAAGTTGTAATGTAAAATCCTGCACATTGTCTTCCAGTCTTCCCCATATTTAAACCCCTCTGGCTACCCCCTAATCTGTTTTACAACACTCCCTGTTTTAGCCAGTATGTCTGAAGGTTACAGCAGGTACAACACACAGCCCAATTTCAAGCCAGTCAACCAGTTGTTTGAGAACCGACTCCGTCAGTTCACAGACCGTGGCGGCCAGTACCCGAACCTCAATCTCCCCAAGTTCTACGACATTGAACGTATTGAACTTTCGGGCTTGAAAGCGTGGCGCGTTCCTGATAAAGACGGAAAGACTCAGCGGCCTCTTTTTAAGGAAATTAACTGGGACACTGTGGAATGGCAGGACATTGGATTGGGGTACTCGTTTGGCCCTTCGTGGAAGACGTTCTGGGTCAAGTTCTCCGTTTCCATTCCCGAGCGCTGGTTGAAGCATGACCATATTGAGATTGAATGGGACTCTTCTTCGGAAGCATTGATTTACTCCAAAAAGGGGTTGCCATTGCAGGCCTTCACTGGAGGTGGCGAGAGAAACTACTTCAGGTTCCCCAAGGAATACCTCACGGATAAAAAGCAGGCCTTTTACATAGAAGTGGCATGTAACGGGATGTTCGGAAATGGTGACGATGGGTCTCCAAATCCGAACCGCTACTTTCGTCTCAACAAGGCCCATTTGGTCTTGCCCAACATTGAAGCCCGTCGCTTATACTGGGACTTTTGGATTCTTGGTGATGCTGCCCGTGAGTTTCCTAGTAGCCAATGGCAAAAGTACCAGGCTCTCGAAGTCTGTAATGAGATTATGAATGTTTTTGACCCTGAGGATGTCAGTTCTGTGGCCAAGGGCAGAAAGTTGGCAACGAAATTGTTGGGAAACAATGTCGATTCGGAAGATGTGTTTGACCTGAAGCGCATTGATGTTTTTGCCGTTGGTAACTGTCACATTGACACGGCGTGGGAATGGCCATTTGCCGAAACAAAGCGTAAAATCGTCAGATCGTGGACAACCCAGTTGAAGCTAGCTGACCAGTACCCTGAATATGTCTTTGTTGCCTCTCAAATGCAGCAGTTCAAGTGGTTAAAGACTTACCATCCTGAGATATTCTCCAAGGTTAAGGAAAAGTTTTCAACCAACCAATTTCTTCCTATCGGAGGCTCGTGGGTCGAAAACGATACCAATTTGCCCAACGGTGAGCTGTTGATCCGTCAATTTTTGCTTGGTCAAAGGTTCCAGTTTGATGAGTTTGGTTTCTACTCCAATATCTACTGGTTGCCTGATACGTTTGGCTACTCGCTGCAGATTCCCCAGATCTGTCAATTGGTGGGTATTTCACGGTTCTTGACCCAGAAGTTATCGTGGAACAACATCAACTCCTTCCCATTGTCAACATTCAACTGGGTATCGCTTGATGGTTCCCAAGTGTTGGTCCACATGCCTCCAGCAAACACTTATACGGCTGCTGCTCATTTCGGTGATGTCGTGAGATCTCAGCAGCAAAACAAGAATTTGACTGATGTTCCTACAGGCTTGTTATTGTATGGACATGGCGATGGTGGTGGTGGCCCAACTGAAGAAATGATTGAAAAGATCCGCAGATGCAGAGGTTTGGCAAACACAGTTGGCTTGATGCCAAATGTCCAGTTGGGTGTCACTGTTGATGACTTTTATGAAGATGTACTTGAAAAGTCCAACAATGGTGTCAACTTGCCTACTTGGAAAGGCGAAATCTATCTAGAATTCCATCGTGGTACCTACACTACGCAGGCTGAGGTGAAGAGATTGGTTCGTTTGGGAGAAGTGAAGCTCCACGACTTGGAGTTCGTTGCGACTCTCCTTTCTGTCCAGAAGGACTCCCAATACGAGTATCCTGTTAAGGAACTCCAAGCTCTCTGGGAAGACTTGTTGTTGTGCCAGTTCCATGATGTGATTCCTGGAAGTTGTATTGGTATGGTTTATTACGACGAGGTTCTCCCCATGTTGAACAAAAACTTGAAGACCACCGAGAACTTGATTGAAGTCGCCTTGCAGCACTTGGAAAAGAGCAAAAAGACCAGTTATGTCAACACGTTACCGTGGGCAAGAAATGAGTTGGTGGAAATCTCAAAGGATGAGAAGGAGTTGTACAGTGCTTTTGAGGGGCCTGATTCAGTTGTCTCTGGTGACAAGATGTTGGTTTCCGTTTCTTCATCTTCTGAAGGTACTAAGATCAATAAGATTGAACATCCAGCATCAGTACGTGTCAAGGATCGTAATTTCATTCTTAGCAACGAGTTGATTAAGGCCACGATTTCTCCTTCGGGTACAATTACGTCGCTCTACGATATTGTCAACGATAGAGAAACAATTGATTCTTCAAAGACAAAGGAATCTACTGGAGGTATTCAGTATGTTCTTTTTGATGACCAGCCTTTAAGTTTCCCTGCTTGGGACACTGAGCTCTATTCGCTCAAGAAGTTCACGTTTTTGGATGGGGAAGTCAAGATTGTGGAAAATACGGCATTGAGAAGTTCCATTCTGGTCAAGCACCAGATTTCAAGCCAGTCTTCAATTGAAACCATCATTTCTGTCCAAGGTATTGCTGCAGGAGCAGAACTTTCCAACAACTATGTTCATTTCAAGACCAAAGTCCACTGGCACGAAACGTACAAGTTCTTGAAGATCCAGTTCCCCACGACGATCCACAGTGCGTTGCAGGCCAACTACGAAACGCAGTTTGGCATCACTAATCGGCCTACACACTATAATACGTCGTGGGATGTTGCCAGGTTTGAAGTTGCCCACCACAAGTTTATGGATTTGAGTGAGTACGACTATGGTGTGTCGGTATTGAACAATAGCAAGTATGGTGGAGCTATCCACGGCAATTTGGTGCGGTTATCGCTTCTCAGAAGCGCAAAAGCGCCAGATGATGTTGCTGACATGGGAACACACGAGTTTGAGTTTGCTTTCTTCCCTCACAAGGGCGCATTGGGTCCCGACACGGTGAAGCTTGCGCATAACTTTAACTACCGATTAGAGAACTCGATTGCGGGAAACGTTGACTTATTTGACTCGATTCAGTTGGAAGACGCTGGTTCGCTTGTTCTTTCGCACGTAAAACGGTCTGAAAACGATGCTGATGTCAACCAGTTGGCTGCGTTCAAGACAGACAGCCACAAGAAGAGCATTGTTGTTAGGATTTATGAGTCGTTGGGAGGTGCCAAAACGGCGACGTTGAAGTTTAAATCGTTGGATATTGAAAAGGTTTTCAAGACCAATGCGTTGGAAGAAAAGGAGCAAGAGTTGGAAATCGATAAGAATAAGGTAAAGATCAAATTGAAGGCATTTGAGATTGGTACGTATCAGGTTATTTTGAGAAATTAAGTTGCAACCAAAATCGTGCCGCAGTGCGAAAAATATGTGCCGCAGTAGTGAGATTTTTATACTAAAAGCTTAAAAAGTAGTCAATAAAAGGAAGTAGAAAGTAGAAGCAGTCAATGATAATGGTAGTTTGCTGGCGATGGATTGCTGAAGATTATTTGACGGGGGTTTTGGAGTGAAATACACAACTTTCTGTTGGAGGATTCAGTTGGAGGAGATTCCCAGTTAAGATATTTCCAAGAAAAAGGAAAGAATTGGAAAATACGAAAAAATGTCAAAAAATGTCAAAACTAGACAAAACATGGGGAAATCCCAATGCGGGATTAAAGTATTCGACATAAAAAAATGAATCAGGTGATGAAATAAAGAACCAAAGTTAATATGGAAACTACATTTAAACTACAGTGCAAATACAGGGGTAGCAGAGCCAGCGTTTGCTGCTACAGAATATACTACTGCAGCTGACTTACTAACGATGGATGAGTGGCGAATCTGAAACTTCTCGGACGAGCCAAGTAGCGGGGATCAAAACGCACAGCAGAAAAGGGGAATGAAAAAAAAAGTGACTGAAAACCGAAAACAGAGCAAAATAAATTTGCTTTGGTCGCCGCACGGACACAATATTGGGCCTCGTTCGAGTTTCCTAAAATAGAGTTTGCAAACAAATAAACAAAGCGAACAGACAAGCGGAGAGTGGGCAGCAATTTTAGGTGTGAATAAGGTGGTGTTTTTCTGAAATAGTTGGAGGCATTGTTAGTGTGGTGGTGTTGTTATTGCTATTGTTAGTGTTCTATTCTGTTCTGTTTTGTTCTGTAGGACAAACACCGCCATCACCTCCTTGCTGTTTCCGATAATATTTCGCCTCCTCCAAATTATGACGTAACCTCGCCGGAGAATAAATGTAGGGGCCACTTGCTGCGCAGCAGTTTCCTACGAGTGCGGCTTTGCGTTGGGAGCATTTTCGTGCGAAAGTTTTGTAGAAGCCAAGGCCTGTTGACAGGCCAAGCCCGCGGATGCACCGTTGACATTCGTGCCTGATATCTTCAAACCATGTAGCAGTGTGGCCAGGTAGCTTACCACTACTCCGCACGTCCATCCCCCACGCGCTGCTACCGAACGCCCTCCGGCCCGATCATGTGATCTCCGGCAATTTTGGTGTTTGTGTTATTATTGATATTTATATTTATATTTTGTTTTGCCCACGCTAAATATTCCGCATTGTGTGGTGGATTGCTGCACAGCGACCCACCAAAACAATATTTTCTGGCCCATATGCCGGCCAACGTGGTTGCCGACTCTATTTTTTTTTGTCACAGACCCATATTTTTTAGAAGGCAGTGCTCATGTACGCCTGCAAAAACTATATAAGACCACCTTTCCTGGCCCTTCTTCTGCTTTTCTTTCTCCAGTCAACCACTACACACTCGCTTATTACTAAACAATGAAGTTCTCCACCGCTGTCCTCGTCGCCGCCACTGCTGGTTCCGCTATGTCTGCTGCTGTCTACTCCAACAGCACCTCCACTGCCACCGACATCCACACCACCATCATCACCATTACTTCTTGTTCCGACAACAAGTGTACTGAAAAGCCAGTCACCACCGGTTTGACCACTGTCACTGAAAACGAAACCATCTACACCACCTACTGTCCATTGACTGCCACTGAATCTGCTGCTCCAGCCCCAGAATCCTCTTCTAAGGCTCCAGCCCCAGAATCCTCTTCTAAGGCTCCAGCCCCAGCTCCAGAATCCACCTCCAAGACCGTTGCTGCTGAATCCTCTGTTGCTCCAGCTCCAACCTCTTCTTCTAAGGCTCCAGCTCCAGCTCCAGAATCCACCTCCAAGACTGTTGCTGCTGAATCCACCGTTGCTCCAGCTGTCACAACCGCTTCCGAAAACGGTGCTGCCAACGTTGTCCCAGCTTTTGCTGCCGGTGTCTTGGCCGTCTTGTCTTTCTTGTACTAAACGGACTGACTTAGATTGGAAGGATGTTGATTTTCTTTTCTATATTTAATTAGTTTTTTCTGTTTACATACTTTATACCCCGTTGATTGAGTAAATTTGCACGATTTACCTTTCACTAAAATGGTTAGGGTTTTCAATAAATGTGAAATCATTCAAACAATTGTAGTTTTAACTATTAAAATTGATGGATTTGCTTCAATACCTCAACTTTCCAATATTGGGGCTGACATTTGTTTTTAGCCACTTTGGTACGCTACGTATCATAACCGAATAAACCTTTTATGAAACATACACAAAAACGGAAATCCCTTCCGACTCAAGTCGTGCCGTACCGGAACGATACCAACAGGGTGGACTTTAGTAGCTTTCGTCGTCCCCCAATCCTACAGCATCATCCTCCAATACCTGGAGCAACTGCTGAAACTCGTTGGTCGATTTTTCAGCAACCAATTCCTTCACTCCATACGCTCTGATGCTCTGGATCTCTACAGGCTCAGTGCTCGTAAACTCAAAGTAGAGATCTCTCGAAGGAACCTTTAGATCAATAAGGTTTCGAGGCATACGGATATGTGTAAGTGTTGCAGTGGCTTCGGAGGCAACCACATTGATGAACTTCTTCAAGTATCTGTTTGTAGGCACGTTTTGAGGCTCAAGCTTGTGTTGCTCAACATACCGTTTCACCATGTCAACCTGATCATAATGTTTGGGCTTAACAAAAACCGAAACGGCCAACTCCAGGCTGTGCTTTATGATCAAGTCGGTTAGTATCACAGCATCTGCCAATCTCACTCCAATCGAACATTTGGTGCCTTCACATTGCCAACTTGACTCATTGTCCAACAAAACATTGTTTCCATTATACTTCCATTGCTTGGGACTCTGGATATAGTCATACCAACCAAGAAAAACTCTTCTAGTCAATGAAGGACCGGTCTGTGATTTTGCCTCTAAATTAGTCGTGGTGAGAAACCCCAATATCCGGGCTCCGAGGTTGTAGTCAGCATAGTTGGCTTTGGTAGACCCTTTGGCAAATATTTCAAGTAAATTGTTTAGCAAAAGCTTGTTCCCACTGGGAATGGTCTTATTGGTACTCTCAGTGCTCAATTCGCTGATCAAGCTGTCGATCTTCTCGTACACCACCTGGTTGTTGTCATTTAACTTCTTTTTCAAAACTGCTTCGAGCATTTCCTTCGTTATGTACTTGACATTTTCTCCAACATGTGCCATCAAGGACTCGCCATGTTTGTCAAGAAATTTTTCCCATACCAACGTCTCATTCAGATAATTGTCGATGAATTGGTACAAGTATCGATGGAACTCAGGAGCAAAGTGGATTTTATCATCTTTAAAGTAGACCGGAAGGTAATTGGGCAATTTTTCAAGCAACTCGGCCACATTGTCGGACTTGCTGGTCCCCAGGACATCGCTTTTTTCCAATTTCTTGAGATTGTTGTTTAGCATCTCAAACTTGTTATCGATTGTATTGAGAAGGTTTTCGTTGCTCATCTCGAGGAAATCCTGCCGTTTGAATAGCGTTTCCATTTGGTCACTGAGCTTTTTATAGTCTTCTTGGATTGGTTTAAGATCGTTTGAAGCCGCAAGCACAGGTCCAGGTTTCAACCCATAAATGAGAAAGTATGCTATAACGGTAGTGACAAAGGGAACACCAAAGTAGAGTAGGTAGTTTACTTGAAACCTCTCGTTATTTCGGCTCTGTCGAGCCTCCGGTATCACGTTCTCTTGAACATGGTTTATTTCCTCAAAAACTGACGGCAGAGGCTCGTTAAACACACTGGTGTCGTTGAATTTGCTCTTTTCTTTCATGCTGCTCCATTCGTCATCGTCTGACTCGTCTTCTCCGTAGGTATCAGAGTCGCTACCGCTCTGCTGGTAATCATAGTCATCATCGTCATCATTATCAGCCAACTTGCCTTGTTTGAACAACTCAAAGTAGTGGTTGAAGTCCTGGTCCTCCTCGTCTGTGTCTTCGAGGATCAGGAGTATTTGTTTATCTGTGTTTGATGCAGTTGTTTGTTCGTTTGGTTCGTTGCGTGTACGTAGCGGTTGTGACGGTCCTATGTGTGCATGTAGATGAATGGAGGCATCGTCATCTGTTTCTCCATTGACCAATGGAAGTCGTGGAAAACCTGCCATGATGTACGTGTTGGTGAAGAACGCGTTCGTGTGGTTATTTATCTTAAATATGTGTGCAGGTTTGCAGTCAAAAACTAAATCGTTTAATGATATATATGTATACGTATATATATGTTTATATATGTGTTACTAAAGCTTGTTTAAAAGGGTTTTTGCAGCAGTGACGTCTGTGTATTGAACACCTTCATCTTTGTCCAAATATTCAACCACACCGTCGTTGACAATGGCTGTCCAACGGGCCGTTCTCACGCCAAAGCCACGAGCACTCAAGTCTACAAGGTACTTGTCGCCCAAAGTGGTGGATATCTGGGAATCTGGATCAGTGGCAAACACAGCATAGTTTTCTGGGTCTTTGTATCCCAACGCCTTACCCCACGCAGCCTGGACGAACGCGTCGTTATTGGTCAACACAATGATCTTGGAAACACCCTTCTTTTTGAAGTCATCCAAGTGCGCCAAGTAGTCTGGAATGTGTTCTTCAGTGCAGACTGGTGTGAAGGAGCCTGGGGCAGAAGTCACAATCACCTTGTTGCCCTGGAACACCTTGGCCAAGTCCAAGTCAATGGGATGGGCGCAGGCTGCGATGGCTCCTGTTTCCTCAGCGTACGGAATGTACTTTGGCTTGATATTGGTAGGAAATCTGTCGTTGGTGCTGATGGTCATTTTTGGGTCTGTGGGACTTTGAACAGACCACCACCACCCACCTTTATACTGCGCTGGCACGCATATACCATTAGTAATATCCGGTTCGCGTTGTGAAGAAAAAGCTTGTCATACTACTTCGAGAGCAAAATATGCTCTAATTAGTAAGAAACAAGATCAGCGAGCTGTTGCGAACAAACATGTGACATCATGGCTACAAACTGCATTACGATTCAGTGTCATTTATTCTTGCTTGACTCGGTTCGACTTGCTGCAAAGTAGCTCACTCACAAGAGGAATCAAACTGCCAATAAACGAGCCCAAGTATCCTCCACACAAAAGCGTAATTGGCCACTGTTGCCATGGTCTATCCCAGTCCAATGGAATTGGAATAACACCAATCCATGTACCAGCAATCACCAGCAAACTCGAAGATAACACCTGGTTGTTGAAGATGAAACGGTAGATCTTGTCTTGTTTGAAGATTTCGCTGAATGGCTCAAATTCAAACTTGTAGGCGATCAATATGGGCAGGAAGATCAAGATAGACAAGTGGGCAGCCAACAAAAAGGTTTCCTTCAAGTGTGAAGCCAATGGTGCTCCCAAAAGAATGAGTACCACGAACAACGGCAATGCCAATAGTAATGATATGAAGATGCCGCCGCCAATCAAGAGCGGAACGTTGGTGTTGTCTTTCTTTGACCGCTTGATGTTGAGATAGGAAGGAATGTTTAAAAGAACCAGTAACACAAGACCCAACCCCAACACACTATAAGTATTCTCAGTCAAGCCAAGCTTGAACAATGCTGCAAGGACCACGAGGTTTTGGAAGGGAGTAGCGAGGATCTTGCTGTAGAACTTTGGGGACTTTACGCCCACCGCAGCAGAATGGGGCTCAGAAACATGTGTAGATTCACGAGGCAAAGCAGCAGACTCGTTTAAGTGCTGGAAAGAGACCGACTTTCGCGTGATCTTGGACTTAGGCATGCTTCACTGATGCGGTGCTCGTTTGGTACTATTTTTCAAATATCGTTGATTTGTGCGCGCAGCACAGGTGTCTAAATGTATACAGAATATAGAGGAAGCTGAAGAAGTGGGCCAGAAACATCCAGTCACGTTGTATGATGGTCCAAACTAACAGCAACACACTCTCATTAGTCACACAATGGAACAGCAGCCTGTTCCGTTCTTTGACCCGCCTCCCCTCAAGGAAGAAAGCTGCTGGTACCGTCTGTACTGGTTATCCTCCGGTGCCAACTTCCACACATACGGCACTAAGTAATCGGGCGTCGTGGTAGCATGCTCAATGTAACTAGAAGTTAGTAACGCTGAAAGTGTCAACTTCTCCATTCGTACTTACAGCTTGCACACCTGTGAAGCCAGGATGTGGTCCTCGTCCAAGGTCTTGCGCAACCGGCTGTTGAGTTCCTGTATTCTTTTCAACTTAATCTCAGCAAGCCGAGTGTTGATATCTTCTTCGGCCATGCTGTAATGTGTTTGAACTCCACTGCATATCTGAAAGAGCCATTCATTTTACTCCGTTCCCACATCCTCTACAACCTACCTACCCTTTTGGGACAACTGAGTCCCACATTTTGTGCTGCAAAAAACCTGCACATACATTAAGGAAATTATGTAATCCATATCCACACCCACACACACCTACCAGTTCCTCACAGCATTCTCAAACTCAATGATGTCTTTCCAAATATCCTGATAGTTCTTGGTCCCTACCTTACTAAAAAAGTTCTTCTTTCTGTCCTCATTGAGCTTGGTAAAAGTCTTGATCACATCGTAGTCCAAAATGGGCTTGGTGTTGGTATCGTTTGCCGTCATCGACAACCCACCGAACCGATTCAATCTGGGGTTCAACCCACAGTGATGGAATTCTTTATCAGTCAACTGTTGCTGCAAAATATACATTCTTCTGTATGTCGACTCGCTGATGGGGAACACCGTAAAGAACGACCCGTCCGATGTTGAACCAATCGACTGAAAGTCTTCACTGGGGCCCACCAACTTGATGTGCTTGTCATAGTCGTAGTGTTCTTCCATCTTAGGCAATGATTTGAGACAAGTGACAAACGAATTGACATTGAAAGACGCCTTGTTCACCAATCTTTGGCCATTGGACGACAATGGATCTTCCGGATCATACTTCATCAAATGCAAAACATTGTTGTTGTCTGCAACTATTATGAAGATCTCTTCGTCCTTGACAATAAAATCAGCACAGTTGACATCGAGTGCCTGCAAGTCTTTCCCCAACATAATCATTCTGAATGGTTCGGCATCAAACCCAACCAACCAAACACTTTTCAACGAATCTCCCAACACCAACAAGTTTCCAAAACTCTTGGCTTCAGAAACATACACTGAAGTATCGAGAAACGCCACTGGGACAACACCATCGTCCTGCAAATCACGAACAATCACCTTCTGACCCTGAGAAACAAGGAATCTCCCACTAACTTCACAGATAGACGTGACAGCACCTTTTGTGTCCTCATGAAACACTTCTTTGAATTTGTGGTTCGTTTCTGGTCTTCCTGGTTCAGGAATAATGTCAATGACTTCATAAATCTTGAACGATCCATTGGCACCCAAGTCTTCCATACGATATTTACCTGTGCCGATAACGATAAACTCCTTCTTGTTTTTGTAACGTTTGGTCGAAGAACCAACATCAAGAATCATCGACTTAACGTTCATTGCAACTTCATTGTCTTCCAATACAATCGTATCGATGACAGTCCAGTTATAAGGCGATACCAACTTCACAGAACCCTTGTACGATAAAGCTGATGGTTTGGACTTATCAATGTTGACAACAGGCTTCCCTTCTTCATCCAAACAATCATATGGAATCTCCTTGAATGTTGACACGACGTAGGTGTTGGACAGCTCATGATATGCAATGGATTTGACCAGCTCACCAAGCGGAACGTGTTTCATTGGCCAACTGTTATCATAATTGAAATCTAGTGGCAATTGACAAATTCGGGCATTCTTTTGATTATCCAAAATGATTAATCCATTCTGTACCTTTGCATCATGATATGACGCAGCAGAAACGGCTGCAATTTTGGTAAACTTGAATATTCTTGCAATGGAATGAACTGGTTTGAGAATAAGATATGGTATGATTCCAGTTACAAAGATGGATGTATAACCGTTCAAGTTGGGGAAATAAGCCAACCGTCTTTCGATGGCAGTACCAATAGGATAGGCATTATCCGGAGCACCGGTAATAGCAAGGTCTTTTTCTTTAAGGAAACGATAGTTTTCGCCATCAAAATACAATTTATAAAGCAACACTTCCCCACCAATAGTCAATATCGTCAAATATTCCTCCTTATGATTTTCGTCTCCAAGTTCATCAAAAATAATTTGCTTGATGAATGGATCAGGATACGTTTGTTTTGGTTCAAAGAATCCCAAAGATAAATGATCAGTGAACCGATCAACATCATTCAACTGATAACATCTCTGATTATGGAACCGATTAAAGGCAACAATTCTATTATCACCCGTAACAAGCACAAATGTCTTCAGCTTAGAGCCCAAGGTCGTCGGAGTGGATGTTTCTTTTGTAATCGATGCAGAGCGTTCATCGTGTTTTCTCTTGGTGCCTCTATTGCTGTTTAGTAAAAGATTGACGTCCTTCAGCACAGCATTTAACAAGTGGGAGTTGGTAATGTAACCTGTGGTAATAATGACATCCTCCAAAAGCTTGGGAATATCAATGGTCACATATGATTTGTTGTATGCATTGATGGAAAAGATCTTAACGTCACCGCTGGATAAGAAAACCATAAGGAAATCGTCTCTAAAAGTACTGTTGAGAATTTCATCGTCTTTGATTTCTTCTCCCAATGACAAACATCTCTTGAAAGACTTGGTAAACAATATTATCTGTTTGGGTGTAATTTGCAAGATGAACTTACCATTGTCCAACTCGTGCATTGCAATAGTGGCTTCATCGTTGATGAAAGCGGGAGACTTTAATCTGGCGAATGACTTTTCAATTTGAAAGATTTCCGACTTGGAGTTAATATCATCGGATGTTATTAAGTATTTTTGGTTGATTGTCCACATTCTGTTGATCTGAGAAAAGCTCAATGCTGAAGACACGGTAGGCTGAATTGTTGGAGCAATGATGTTCAACTTTGCATTCAGCCCAGTACCAGCATTGGCGATAATTGATACTTCGTTGTAATTAGGATTTGGTAAAGATGACTTGTACTTTTCTGTTGAATGGTAACCCATAGTAAAGCTCGAAATTGGGCCGTTATTGATGAGTTCGTCTTGGACAATGTATTCCAATTCTGAATTGTGGAAAACTGTCTTTTGTTCCTCTTCTTCTTCCTTGTAAAGATCGTCGTCATCATCATCGTCATCATCGACATCAACGGCATTCCCATTGCTTTCTTTCTGTTCCTTCTGTTCATGTTCTTTATTGTCTTTATATTTCAATTGGACCAACGGACTATTACCAGATTCGTGCCCAAAAAACAAAAGGTTGTTATCAAGAGCTGCAACGTCACATACATGGGAAAGGTTCAAGTCAGGATAAAAGGCAGGATCAACCTTCTCCAAACCCATTCCTTTGATCGACTTCCCATCCACATCAAACGTTATTTGATAGAGCTCTCCCGTGGTCAAGATAAGAAGAACTTTATTATCATTAGGGATGGCCACGGCTCTGGAGTCTTCCAACTTCAAGTTGAATTCAGTTTTGTCCAAGTACGCCTTTGTAGATGCGGTTATAGATGCAGTATACTGGTTGACGGCAATTCTTCTCACAATACCACCATTGTCAACATGGATAATTTCGTTACAACCGAATAACAAACAACCGTTCAACGGGTTAGGTAAGCAGACAATATGATCAATATCGTAAGGAAGATTTTCCACCTTCAACACGGAGACTGTAGACTTTGAAACAATATCAATGGTCAATACCATAAATTGGACATTATCCTGCACTTTTGGAAGATTACCAGCCCAGACACTTGCCTTCAGAGAAAGTATGGCCACTGTAGGTTCTCTAAAATTGTGAAGAAATTGCATATCAATGATGTTTCCAATGCTTGGGTCCAAACTCTGACCATCCATCAAGAAAGTCGAGTCAAAAATCTGGGATGGAGCGGGCATTTTCACAGACAAATCGTTGCCGTTTTCTTCTTTGACCATGTCTTCATCGTCATCTTCACTTTCATCGTCATCAATGACTTCAAACGGCAAGAACGATAACAAGTTTTTGAATCTCAAACAGGTCAAAGAGTTATAGGTGGGTTCAAGAATAAGGTCCGAGTGTGACAACTTTTCAAAGGAATTATGCTGGATAATGTTTTCGTAGTAATGCAACGATACGGTGGAGATTGTGTGTCTATGGTGGTTCCATTTTATGATGGAGAACTTGGCGTACTTGGTTGAAACAATGAGATAGTCAAGAGCGGGATTTTCAACAGTTCTAATGGCCTTGATGTCAGTGATTAAGCCATGGAGTTTAAACTGCTCAACCAATTTTAAGCGGTATTGGGGTGCGCTTGGTGTGGACTGTTTAGGCTGTATCACCTCAAACACTTGGAGAAGAGTTGCTTTCCCAACTATCAAATGCTTTTGCGTTGGTGATATAAAATTACACCCAACACAATGGCTGACCCGCGATGGCTCTATAAACTCATGGTATGCATCCATTGTGGTGGAATGGTGGGGGAGGTGGAACGATGGTTTAAGAGAGGTGTTGAAACATTTTCAGTTCACCAGAAGGGTCGTGCGCGTACCGAGAAGCACCATTTATTTTTAATAAAGTGGGCATTTCTTGGGTTAAACGGCCGTATCACGGTTTGGCCTTATAAGAATTAGTAGCAAAGATACTATTTTGCATTTAGAAAGTGGCTTCCCATTCCGGTAGAATGTATGTGGCCGGAGATACGGCGGTCCTGTTTCGCATTTTCATAATGTCCTTGTCATTTGTATGAGGGAACAAATAAACTGCAACCATTCCAAGAAAACCCTTTGCGATTGTGGAAATGGGACTTAATTTTTTTAATATGTGGGAAAACGCTGAAAAAGAACAGCTAGACAGAGAAGACAATTCTGAGTAATGTTTGTATGAAGAGTAATGGTGGTTTACTGGCAAAATTGGGCTTTATTTTACAAAAGAAAATATTTAGGCACCACGACCGGGTGCCAGGTCGGAAAGACTACTTGACTACGTTATATCTCATCTCATTCTAACCGTTTTTATTGTACAAATATATATGCAATGCTACCCAATTGTCTATATGAACACAAAGAGCATAGACAAAGCGATGGCAATGAAGCCGGTGGCTTGGGCAGTTGCAGCAGCACCTTCGTAAGTGCTCAAGGTTGCAGCAACGGTTGGCTTAACAGAGGAAGATTCCTGGAAAGATAAGGTGGTAGCGGCAGTTTCAGTGATAATGTTGTTGGTGATAACATTAACGGTGGACAATGGCTTGGAAGAGGTGGTGGATGGAGTGGAAGCAGCAGGAGTTTCCGAGCTCAATGGGCAGAAGGTGGTGTAAACAGTGTTGTTTTCGGTGATGGTGGTCAAGCCAGTGGTGACTGGAGTCTCGTGGCACTTGTTGTCAGAGCAAGAGGTGATGGTGACGACAGTAGTGGAGGCTTCAGTGGCAGTTGAAGTGCCAGGAGCAGGAGCAGGAGCAGACGAAGAAGAGACTTCGGTATATTCTGGAGCTTCACTAGACAATGGGCAGTAGGTGGTGTAAACAGTGTCGTTTTCAGTGACGGTGGTCAAACCGGTGGTGACTGGCTTTTCACTACACTTGTTGTCGGAACAGGAAGTGATGGTGATGACAGTGGTGTGGATGTCAGTGGCAGTGGAGACACCGCCTTCAGTAGTGGAAGCTGGTTGGACAGAGGAAGTGGAAGAAGCAGTGGTGGCATCAGATTCAGGACAAACGGTTGTCACAACAGTCACAACACCGTTGCTGGTGGTGGTATAAGTGGTCAACGAAGCAAGTTCAGTGGTGATGGAGCACTTGTTAGAGTCGCAAACGGTACGGGTAACAACGGTATTGGACTCGTTAGTGGCGGAGTTGTAGTCGTGGATGGAGCTTGCGGCACTGGTGCTCACAGGAAGAGCGGTGGTGGTAGCAGCTGGAGTCGAGGTGGCAGGAACAGCGGTGGTGATCACAGTCAAGATACCGTCGATTGTCGTGGTGTAGGTGGTCAAACTTTGTGCTTGAGTGGTGACGTAACAGCCAGAAACAGAGTTACACACCGTGGTGGTGACGTCAAAGTAGCTGTCATCAGTAGCGGTTTCTGTTTCGTAGATGGTGGATCTGACCTTGGTGGACGACAATGGCGTAGTTTCCGAACTCTTCACGTCTATCACTGCATGTGAGGATTTAGCTGGTGCAACGGTTGAGGAGGAGTTGGAGTATGAGAAGGAGGAGGGCACGAGTGCAGCCGGTGTGCACGAAGGACATACCGTCGAAACGGTAGTGGCACTGATGGTTTGCAATTCAGAAGAAGCAGCGTGGGCAGCGGTGCTCAAAAGAGCCAAGGTGAAGAATCCTTTCATTGTGTGGTATGTGGTTGTAGTTAAGATATGGAGAATATGTGAAGGGAGCAGGACATTTGCAGCCGTTTATATATCGCGGTGGCTGACGAAGGGGTGTCCTCAATCCGGGGTGAGCACCAGCGTCGCATGGCGCGGAAATAGGCTTTTCCACGCTTCCAACGGAACCCAGCCACCTAAAATGCTGGACAGGGCCCGACACGTCGCTGTTCAGCGCTGGCAGTTGCGAAATGCTGGTGCTCCTTCCTAATTGGGAAGTGCAGCTCTCGAAAATTTCATCGAGCTTTTTTGGTGCAACCGACAAAAGGAGACAAACCACCAGCACTGAGAAGCGTCTTTTACATAACCAACTAAGCAAGCGACGCCTCGTTTCATTATCCCATGTGGTCCTCCAGCACAATGCTATTGATACAGCTTTTCTGGCATGCAGCGGTTGCATTAGCGAACGTTGGCGGGATTGTTGAGATTGACGACTCGAACATACGAGCCAGCCTTGAACGGACACAGCACTCGTTTATCTACTTCTATTCCGACTCGTGTAAATACTGTAAGGAGTTCGATCCGACATTTGCCCACCTCAGCTTGTTGTACAATGATGGAAGTGATCTGGAAGGGTCGTTGCAGATTGTCAAAACCAATGCCCTCGAGAACAAACGGCTCAGTAAGCTCTTTGGAGTCAGCCGTTTTCCAACACTAAAGTTGCTTGACTTCAGCACCAAGCAGATTGACGACTACACGGAGTCTGACCGTCGTTTACAGACCTTGATTGATTTTTTGTCTAAGCATGTACCTACAAGCGCGCCCAACTACGACAACTTCGTGTCAAAAGTATCGCTTCTTGACGGATCGATGGATGCAGTGCAAGATGGCAACACCTTGGTGGTGCTTACGATGCCGTTTATCTACGAATGGCGTGACTTGCACGCCCCCACGCATTTTTACCAGCAAATGGCATTCGAATCTCCGGAATTGACCCATGCGTTGATCGAAGTCGATAAAGCACAGAGCAACGACATCATCAAACGGTACCAGATCAACAGTTTTCCATGTGCAATCTACTTTGCGCAAGATGGATCTGCAAAGGTATTGAGAGTCGACGAGAATGAGGAGTTGGCCGAAGCGGAACTCAAGCTATTTGTCGCAAACTTGTACCAAGGCGGACCAGGAAAATGGTACGGTGCTGATGAAACGGAGCAGGTACCGGAAGACACGCAAAGTGTGCCAGAAGAGGAAGAAATAGAACATATTGAATTGTAGAGATAAATGTACCCCCCCGGATTTCATGCAGGGCACTCGAACAAAAATTGATACGACCACTAATGTCGTCGTTTAGAATAACCGTGGTTGGTGCTGGAGTTGTTGGGCTCACAGCAGCACTTGTACTCAAAAGAGCACACCCTGATTATACAATAACCATCATTGGTCAGCATTTGCCAGGAGACATCTCTCCCGACTACGTATCGCCATTTGCTGGAGCCAACTGGTGTTCCTTTGCAACGGAAGCTGAAACGGAACTCCAGCAGTTAGATACAGTTGGGTACCATCAGTTTATGAAGTTGGCAGAGGAACCACGATCGGGAGTGTGGACATCAATTGATGCCTCCTTCTTTTTGAAACCGGAAAAGTTTCCTTGGTTTAAGGACTTGGTTGAAGATTTCCACGAGATTCCCAAGGACCAATTGCTTTCTGGAACGAGCTTTGGCTTCCAATACAAGGGAGTAGTGATTTCTGTTCCCGTGTATCTCGCCTACTTGGTACAGAGAAACCTTGAATTGGGGAATGAGATCAAGCGAGTGAAAATCAGCAGAATTGAAGAGGCTACAGCAATCAACAGTGCTGACTTGGTGATTAATGCAGCAGGATTGTTTGGAGCCCAATTGTCTCGAAACGATCCCAGCCGTACATATTCTGTTCGGGGCCAGACCTTGTTGGTGCGCAACAATACAACCAGAACGATTCTGGTCAACAACTTTCCCGACTATCCTTACGAGATGCTTTACATTATGCCTCGTAAAGAAGGTGGGTCGATTATTGGAGGCAGTTTTGATGAAGTTTCAAGAAATATAAATGAAGATGCCGAGTTGACGAAGCGGATTAGAGAAAGAGCCCTCAAATACGCACCTGATCTTGTTGAAGGCACCAACCCAAGAGAGTTGGACATTGTGGGAGTCAATGTTGGTTTCAGACCGTTTAGAGAGGGCCAGATTCGCATCGAAGTTGACCAGCAACGGCCCTGGCTCATCCATTGTTACGGAGCAGGCGGTGGAGGATACCAAGGGAGCTATGGGTTTGCAAGGAGAGTTTTAGAGCTAGTAAAGAGTACCAGGGGACTAACTAAAGCCAAATTATGAAACCAGTCCAAGAGTTTTTAGTGCTAGTAGTAAATGTCGTTATTCGCAGCCATGGTCGCACGACATTATCTTGTCAAAAACACGACCTCACTAATCTACCGACGTGTACCAAAACGTTATGCTTAACATAACAACCTACCACCACGATGAATATCTTTCGCTTTTTTGGAGATCTTTCTCATTTAGCCAGTATATTTGTGCTTTTGTATGCCATTGAAAAGAACAGGTCGACTGCTGGCTTGTCCCTCAAGACGCAAGCACTCTATGTTGTGGTGTATCTCACTCGGTACTTGAACTTGTTCACCAAGTACTATTCGTTGTACAACTCGTTGTTGAAGTTGTTTTTCATTGGCTCGTCCATCTACACCGTTTATGTCATGACCAAGAAGTACAAAAAGAGTATTCAGGAAGATATCGACAAGTTTCCTGTCCGTTACTTGCTTGCGGGATCGGCCGTGGCCTCGTTGATCATCACCCACAAATACACCGTCAACGAAGTGGTGTGGTCGTTTTCGCAGTGGCTTGAGGCCGTGGCCATTATTCCTCAGTTGTTTATGTTGCAGAAAACCGGCCAGGCCGAAAACATCACCACCCACTACATTTTTGCCTTGGGGATCTACAGAGCGTTGTACATCCCCAACTGGATCTACCGTTACTACGTTGAGGGACACTGGGACTATGTATCTGTGCTTGCAGGTATTGTTCAGACTGTGATTTATTCCGACTTCTTCTACATCTACTACACCAAGGTGTTGAAGGGTAAGAAGTTTGAGTTGCCAGTATAAGTGTTAGCGGATAGAATTTATATTACAAAGAAATGCAATCGTAAATATTCTTAAATGGTAAATCTAGATCATTAATCTCTCTTCAACTCAAAGTAGCGAGTCTCAACACCTTCCTTCGTAACAATTAACACCTCCAAGCCGTCACCAACCTGGATGTGTCTCTCTGTGGCGGACGAAAAGGCGTCTCTGACAAGCTGGATGGTTTCGTCCAACGTCAAGTAACGCAACGGTTTCTTTTCCAAGCCGTCTGAGCCCGGAACAAACTGGTTCTTGAAGTTCACCTGGTTGTCCAAGAACGGCATGATCAAACTGGCGGCAGCGCCTCCTGCTCTACACTGTTCTCTTTCGTAGGAACCAACAGGATCGTACGAATACACAGCGCCCTTTCCGTCTTCATCCAAACCAGCAATAAGGGTGCTGACATAGTATGGGAAAAACCTCTTGCCGTACAACAAGTGCTGGATGTATCTGGCTGCACTTTTGATATTCAACTTCTTGCCACCATGGTCGAACTTGTACCACTTCAACTGGTTGGCGAAACGGTCAATCAATGCAGCGCCGTCTGCAGCAAAACCATTGGCCGTCATCACGATATCATCTCCCACATTGAAGATCTTGGGCTCGTATCTCGAGTTGATGGAATAGCCTTCGACAGAACGAGTGTCGCCGGCCAACACAGCAAAGTCTTCGCCCGCAATCCCCAACACCGTTCCCCCATTATCGGTGTACGGATTGAACCTGTGTTCAATAGGGACAGTATGGATTTCGGCAGAGTATTCCGAGGCTACCGTGGCGTTCATGGTTGTGTATGTTTGGTGGGAGTTTGGTGGCGAGTTGAAAATATGGATTGTGCTGTCCTGCAGGTGGACCCTCTTCACATCACCACATCAAGCAGTAGCTGCTTGAACCAATACCGGTGAACCAACACTTGCGAGCATCTACATTGCGTTCTAATTACAGTCATTCTAATTACAGTGTCATTCTCTATCAAATTATGTACAAGCTCATTGAGTTTAGGCGGTCTTGGATTGCTGGATGCGGGAAATATACGCCTTCGACACGACATTCCACGATCTCATGTACTTCTCCAAGCACTGGTTGACACACCGGTCGTCCTGGCCGCTTAGGGTGTCGGCAGGTTGAGTTATGCACTTTTCAAAGCAGTTTTCCGTGATCTTGCTAACCAACTCAGTTGCGTTGGCAACAGCCAACTCCTGTGTGATTTGGTCCTGGATATCTTTCTTGACCTTTTGGGATTCTGTGAGGGTGGCAGAGGCTCCGTTGCTGCCCGAAGTACCGAAGAACGCCATTGTTGTGTGGATGTTGGAGTCGTTTGGTTAAAGAAAATTTCACATTGGTGAGTTTGAAGATTTGTCGCATTCTTACGTAAGTTTACGACATTGTCATCTCCACGTTTCCGATCCACGCTTTGCGACATCATAAACCAAACTCCGTCACCACCGTTAGCAGCTCAAAACACACAACATGGAAGACACCCACTTGTTTGTATTTATCCACGGACTCTGGGGTGGCCCCAACCACATGCTGGCCATTGAATCTGCTGTCAAGGAGTTGATCCAGGACGTTTCGCCCGAGAAGATTGTCACCCTCAAGCCGTCGAGTTTCCGGTTCTGGAAGACGTACGACGGTCTCCGGCTCAATTCCCAGAAGGTCATTGCGGAGATCTTCTACGAGATCGAGACGTTACGTGAAAAAAACAACTACAACGTTACCAAGATCAGCATTGTGGGGTACTCGCTTGGGGGGTTGATCTCACGCTACATCATTGGGATTTTAAACGAACTCGACTTCTTTGAGCATGTGCATCCGGTTTTCTTTAGCACCTTTGCTACTCCTCACGTTGGAATTGAGTTTTTCAAGAACAACGTGTTTGATGCGATGGCAAACCGCGTCGGGCCATACTTGTTTGGTGTCTCTGGATCGCAGATGTTCCTCAGTGACACTCAGCAGGTGCTTCGTGAGATGGCAGACCCTGAAAGGCCGTTTTACAAGGGCCTTGTCAAGTTTGAGAGACACCTTCTTTTGGCCAACGTCCGAAACGACCGGACAGTGGCGTTTTTCACCTCGTACATCACCGACTACTCGCCCTTTGACGAATGGGACCATGTGCGCATCAAGTACTTGAAGGACTTGCCGGAGATCCACATAGGAAACAAAATAGTCAAGCCCAAGTTTGTTGACTTGACACGGTCGCGGTTCCTCACGGCTGACGAGCTCAAGACGTTCAAAGGTAACCACCAGGAGGATCCGTCGTTGCTTCGCCAGAACCCCGTGGTCAGGGTGCTTGTGATTGTGGGGTTTGCGATGTTCTTTCTTCCGATCTGGATTCCGTTTGTCGTGAGCACCACCACGGTTGTGTCGATCTACAGCAGGTTCAAGATTAGGCTCGTTTCGGCACCACAAGTCGAGAAACACTGGTTGCGCGTGCGTGAATCGCTCTTTGGCAAGCAGGTAGACCAGGAGGATGCCAAGATCGGTGAGCACCAGCGGGACAAGCGCCGCAGCTTGGCCAGACACGAATCTTTCAAGGGCGACACGTCGTCGATTGCACAAAAGGCACTTGACAATGTCTTGTATGCGAGAGATAGAATACAAGAAGGTGAAGAAGAGCAAGATGGACCAGAAGAAGAGGAGGAGGAGGAACAGGACAAACTGGCATCGGCGCTGGTGCTGACGTTTGGAGCCGACGTTGATGTCGCAGCCAACGACACGATAGCTAAAAAGTACCGAGAAACGCTAGCGAACCAGGACTACAGCCAGTTCCCGCTCTACAAGAAGGACCACCAGCTCCGCATCAACGACGACAAGCGGTTTATCATCGATAACCTCAACAAGATCGCCTGGACAAAGATCCCTGTCTACTTGGACTGCTGGAACGCGCACGATGCCATTGTCAGTCGGCGCGGAAGCGCCAAGGGCAAAGCCAACATTTACTTGTGGTGTTCGTACTTGCGGAATCATCTCCAGCTGCAGAAACAGGCGGTACACACACCGCAAACGGCTGCAAGCTGACGGTATATAGCTTTGGAACAAGTGATTAAATAGGTTTGGTGCGCGCGCGAAATTGGCAATCGAAAACAGCAATCAAAACCACCGCCACCTCCACAGACAACCGCCATGTTTCGGACCGTGCGGAGCCTCAGGCTGGCCAGAACTGTGTCCATACGATGTGTGCAGCCAATGAGACGGCTCTATTCAAGCACACCACCGCGCGCCGCCTCTCTACGCTTTGTTTCCGGCATCGGAATTGCCGTCGCTGCCGTTGCTTGGAGCACCCTGACGGCCATTTCCAACGATGTGCATGCCATTGACACCTCCGTGCATGGACTCACGCCCGCTAAGGGTGCAGAGACATACGAGAGCGGGCTCTACGAGGCGTCGCAGCACGAAGAACGCATGCAGTTTGAGACGTACCGCAACCAGCGCTTGAACCACCGCAACTTTCTCGTACGAATCGCGTACCACATCCGGTTTGCCATTGAGGACTACGTGGTGGATCCCTTCATCACCATTGTGCGGTTCATTGAGCTTTCTGCCGTGTTCATGCCAGTGTTGTTGGCGTCGCCCATCTGCTGGTTTGGCCGCAGAGACAGAAGCAGCGGCAACTACATACGCAGCGGTGCCAGGCTCTGGTTCCGCTACTTGCGCTGGTCTGCTGAGGTTGCAGGAGCCTCTTTCATCAAATTGGGCCAGTGGGCGGCGTCGAGAACAGATATCTTCCCCAAGGAAATGTGCGACGAGTTGGGCAGCTTGCACTCGGATGCAAAGGCCCACTCGCTCCATGCCACAAAGAAGATCATCTCCCAAAGCTTCAACATGGACTTTGACGACATTTTTGACGAATTTAACGAGAAACCGCTTGGTGTGGGCGCAATTGCCCAGGTCTACATTGCCAAACTCTCGGACAAGGCAATTAACAGGGCCAAATATGAAGACGATATGCTTGTTGATACGCCCTCTCCGCAGGAAAAGGGACATCTTTTGGACCGGATCTTGGTCACCGAACAACAAAACCCCCTTACTTCCAACCAACGGGTGGCGATCAAGGTTCTTCACCCCAACGTCGAAGTCAAGATCAACCGTGATTTAAAAATCATGAAGTTCTTTGCAAACCTCATCAACATCATCCCCACGATGGAATGGCTCTCGTTGCCGGACGAAGTCGAGCAGTTTTCCATCTTGATGAGGCTACAGTTGGACTTAAGAATCGAGAGCTTGAATTTGGCCCGCTTCAGAAGCAACTTCAAAAGCAGACTAGATATCCATTTTCCCAAACCGTACATGAACTTTACCACGAGAAATGTGCTCGTGGAAGAGTTTATCCACGCCATCCCGATGAGCAAAATGTTGTCCTTGAAGGACAACTTTGGCAAGAACTTATCGAAGGAAATCAGTGACAAGGGGTTGGATGCGTTTTTGAAGATGCTTATTCTTGACAACTTTGTCCATGCTGACTTGCATCCAGGGAATATGATGGTACGGTTCTACAAGAACGAGATGTTCAAACACGAAAAGGAATACAAGATTGTCAAGTCGAGCAACGAACACGAAACAAACAAGATCACCAACGAGTTGTTGCAGCTTAATAGTGACCAAGCATGGTGTGAACGCTTGGAAGAGCTTTACGAGGAAGGGTACCATGCTGAGATTTGTTTTCTTGACGTGGGATTAATCACCGAACTCAACCAAGTCGACAGAGTCAATTTCATCGATTTGTTCAAGTCATTGTCCGAATTTGACGGGTACAAAGCCGGCGAGTTGATGGTGGAACGGTCGCGCACACCGGAAACGGTCATCAACAAGGAAATCTTTGCCTTGAAGGTGGAGAAGTTGGTGGACAGAATGAAGGAGAGAACATTCACGTTGGGGAACATCAGCATTGGCGATCTCTTGGACCAAGTGTTGAGCATGGTGCGCAACCACCACGTGAGAATGGAAGGCGACTTTATTACAGTGATTGTTGCAATTCTTTTACTCGAAGGAATAGGAAGACAGTTGGATCCACAGTTGGACTTATTTGCAAGGTTCGTATATGCGTTTTTGTGGGGGTTCCCTACTGAAAACAGTTTCCTTTTCTAGTACTAACGTCCAGTTCATTGCCAGTATTGAGAAAGCTCGGGGCCCTGAAAGAAGGCCGCGATATCTTGAAAAATGAAAACTCCTTGAGCATGATCAAGGTGTGGTTGGCATTGGAAGTGAGACAGTTCATCAATGCATCCATACAGGACATCAACACCTTGGTCAAGGCCGATATGTTGAGTCCTAACATATAGATTCGGTTAGATAGATTACGTAAGCATATAATTTCCGGTTTGTGTGCACTCCCGGGATTATATACAAGCAACGAAAGTCCGCAACGGTTTTGGTAGCCCCCAAACTTGCAATCTTTGCTGCCACCACATACGGGGAAAAGTGTGCATCTTTGACCAATGAAACGAAGTATGCTGTCAGGAGCTCGTTCCGAGGCTATATTGGCAAACTTCGGCACCAATACCGTGCTAGATACCCCAGAAACGGCGTCCATTCCTACATCGCACCCCGCGGCGTCGTCAAGCTCCGACTCATCTTCGGCGAAACCCGCAAACACCAGCACGATCAATGAGATCCCCGAGTCAAAATCTGCAGACAGTCATGAGCAAACATTCATTCAGTCACATCTGGAGAAAGATGGCTGGTATCACGGCCTACGTACGCCATGGTCGGTGTTCCGGTACCACGCGGGCGAAGTCGACGCGACGAAGTGTATCAATGCGTTTCAGATCCAAGACAATAGTGTGTTCCATCCCTCCTTGGTGTTGGACCGCGTTGATTTGGATTCTGAAATAGGTTCTGGCCCAAGGAACCACTCTCCCAAGAAGAAGCTTGCTTGCCAACGTTCCAACGTACTTTTGAACGAAAATAGCGATCAAGTCTTTTCAGGCTACTTCACGGTGCCTCGGGTATCCCTCAATGTTCCCATGGCTCTAAAGAAAAGCGGCGAATCAGATACGCTCCCCAAACTTTGTTTTCAAAACCACTACGACTGGGACGATTTAACATACTCGTTTGGTGGGCTCCATGTATCGAAAAAGACGAGTTTTGAGACGTTGGGGATCCCTAGAGACGTTGACCCAAGCAGAATATCCGTGCATTTCCCCAGCAAGTTGCCTCCTTTCATCAATCCCGAAATAGTTTCCAGTCTCTACTTGGACCAAAACTATGGCTTTTTCATGTTCAATCCCGTCAGAGGCACAGTGACGTTCTTGTACACGCTAACGGAAGAAAACCAGCCAGGCGGAATCAACGCTTTGGTTAGTTGTCGCATTTCACTGCGTCATATCTTCTTTTATGGAGGCTTCCGGATCGAAACCTTATCAACAGAATTCAAACCCGATATTAATAGATGGATCGTCGAGAAAACGATTGAGTTGAATGAAGATGGGTATGTTCTCGACACTGGAACACTAAAGTTTTCCAAGGTGAGCCTCAAAACGAAGGGGAAAGATTTAAAGATCCATCTTGGTAGAGTGGGAAGTGCTATTTGCGGCAACGTTTACGAGCAAGGGAACTTCAGCAAGAATGACCTTCCAGCACGAATTCCTTCCCCACCCCTTTTCACTGACACAAACGAAAGACCAGTGGTTGAAAGTCCTACTTTGTCTCCATTGACAATTTCAAAGTCCACATCTACATCATCCAGGAGCGGTGGGTCGCATAATGCTGGTGTTCCAGACCATATTAAGTTACCTGACGAGCCCACAAACATGTCATCTATTTCCTCAGTAACTCATAGTTCGTTGCTCGCCGAAACGGCCAGCGAACCATCAACTCCATCATCCACTATAAGCTCATATTCATCATTTAAATTCGCATCGGGTAAGACAAGCAGCAGTCACACGCAAACGAACTCGTCATCTGATAGTTCAGGTTCCAAACTGCACATCACCTTGCATGCCACTTCTACAAACAGCTCTACCAACTCGGGCCACCATACATCATCAGCAAAGGCCAAAATGAGCAATGTCTTGTCCAAATCATCGAGAATTTTCCATAGAAACCACCAACGTCACACAAGCGGATCTTTAGCTGTTCCTACTGCTGCACCTCCCGTTTCAGCACCCAAATCACCCTCGTCTACATACCCACGAAAAGATGCAAATGTCAAGCAACAGAACCCCAACCGCATGATTTCGACCCAAACTTTCGACAGACCGGTGTCGCCAGTGCTTGTGCCCATTGCGAAGCCCACCATGTCGTCGTCCACCATGTCGTCGTCCACCAATACATTAAAGAGCGACGCTGAAAGTGATACCAGAAGCCCATCGCCAGACCCCACAAGGTATTTTCCACCTGTTGGGCGCCATGACTCGATAGCACGTACGTCACAGAACTCGTCTTCAATTGAGAACTCTGTGAAGTCGCTCGAATTGGGCGAAAACGGCATGTACAAGTCTGACAATTCAACTGTAAACTCGTTCAGGAGAGGATCAGATAACTTGTTCAACAGATCGCTAGAGTCTGGTCTTGCTGGAGTTTCCATTTTTGTATTTGGAGGGTTTTACCAAGCAGAACGGGACGGCAAATCGGTGTTTGTATCGTCAAACGACTTGTTGAAGATTGACTTAGCATGTACGGACGATATAAACGGAGTCAAGTTTTCCTCCGAAGCCTTGGTGTTTAACGTGGGGAGAGCAGACCCCAAGAGCGAAGACCAAGAGGTATGGCCTTCTCCTCGAGGATATTTTGCATATGCACTTGTGAACTATGGGCAGAATCTGTTGCAAAACTGCAATGTTGATGCATACACCGAACGAGAACGGTATTACGAAACAAGATTAAAAGACTTGAACCGATCAGCGTCGCCTATCAGCAACATGTCGTTGAATGAATCGTCTTCCGACTCGACCACGACACTCAAGCGAGGTACAGAGAACTTTTACAAGGGCAAGATGTTGATGGTACAGGGAGGATGTAACGAAGATGGAGATACTTTCAGTGACTTTTACTTTTTTGCGTTCGACACTGGGAAATGGCAAACCAGTCTGACATTTGCATACGATTACTTTGACCGTCCGATCAAAACATACGAAGATGACGATAGTTCAGAGTTGAGGAAGGAAAACGAGGTGGCCCACCCAGAGTTGATTGAGGCAGAGTTACGGTCGTGCCACCATACAGCATTGTACTACCGAGGCGATCTGTCGGACTATGTGATATTTATGGGTGGGTTTCGCAACGATTTCTTGCGCCATTTTGACAAGGTGCCTTATGAGTCTGATAAATTTGACGTGTCTCGGTTGGCGAAGCACAGTTTTTCATCGAGCAACTCCAATACGTTGCGTATTCCGATTTTGAACCTCCAGACACAGACATGGCGGTTCTTGCGTTACTATTACGACATGAGTGACACAGTTTCCGACGAGTTTGTTGAACGGATCCACAGCAGAGACTACTGGATGGATGCTCGAGTCAATAACTTTGCCGGGTCGATCTCGTTGAATGGAAGAAGTATCACCATTTGCCACGGTTTGTGTATCCCCAGTCCCGAGAAAAACGTTGATTGGGCAAAGTGGAAGGAAGAAATACCTTCAGAACTCATGTTGTGGGGCGTCCATGTCCACTTTACCTTCCCTAGTTTATGATAAGTAGATTGATCATGATTAAGTAATTCTTTTTTTGCAATCGGTGTAGCAAGATTACATAAGCTGAAAAAAATTGAAAAAATCAAGTTTGCCATTACAAGCTTCTAGACTAAAACACTCCATTACTTCATTATGTTTGGATTAGGCGGAGCAGCTCCACAAATCACTTCCCAGCAAAAGTTACAAGCCGCTGAGGCTGAGTTGGACATGGTCACGGGTATGTTCAACCAGTTGGTTTCCCTGTGTCACGCCAAGTGCATCAACAAGTCGTACGCCGACTCCGACGTCACCAAGGCCGAAGCCTTGTGTTTGGACAGATGTGTCTCCAAGTACTTTGAAACCAACGTCCAGGTTGGCGAAAACATGCAAAAGATTGGCCAATCGGGCGCCTTTATGGGTAGATAAACTTATTACTTACATGTATATATCCGAATAAATTGTATTTACAGAGTTGCGATGTAGACGGAGTGCTTAGAGGAATCCCAACGTTCTGCCCAATCTCAACTTTACACCCTCCCAGCTGTTCAACTTGGGCCGTACATCCAAAAAGAACGAAGCACCGGCACCGGTGCCGCTGTAGAAATCAATGACGTACTCAACTTCAGTTCCACACCGACTGATTATCCAGTCGTGTCTGTCAAAAGGCTTCTGGTACCCCAAAAGCGTAGAGTTGAACCATGCCCGTGGAGTCAACTTCTTCAGGTCGCCCTTGAAGCTTGTCAACGATATTCCTCCACACTTCTGATTGGCTTCTTCGAGGTTTGACCCTTCCCACTGCAAAATATGCGCCCAAGCACGTTCATTCACTGCATTATGGATGGGGACCACCGTCTGCATATCTTCTGCTTGTGGGTTGGAAGCTTTCCGTGTCATTGCATCAAAAAACTGCTTCTGCGATGGATAGATCCAGTTGGCCGACGCCGATGTTCTTGGAATCGACGAGATTTCTCTTTCTGTGGGCAAATCCACATTACTGGCTGGATAAACAGTATCGACAGAGTGACTACTAGACGGAATCTCCACTGCCTCGGGTGTTTTGGCCGTGACACTTACGTTTTTCAACCATTCTGATCTGGCCGTATGATCAACTGGACAAACAGGTTGTTCCACAGCCTTTTTCTCCTCTTTAATTTCAGCAGCCTTGTTGAGCCACGTACTTCTTGCTGAATGGTCCACGGGACACTTTGGTTGTTCTTCTTCTGCCATTAGCTTGTAAGTAGTTGCTTATGAAATCGCTTCTCAATTGGCTTAGTCCTGGCACGTGCGCAATGACACGGGAATTATTCGATTACCTAATTGGGAAATTACATTCTAAAACTATACGAGTGTCTGTTTCCAATGTTGATCCACTCTTATTAATGTTACTTTGCTTAGTAGATCTTCTTCTTTTCATCAATGGACAACTCACCGGCACCAGCATTGACAATGATCAACAAACCACCAACGATCGACAATGTCTGGAAGAACTCATACTTCAAGAAGTCTCTGGTGGCATCTTGCGAACCGTAAGCCCAGAAGGTGTTGACAAAGAGGTTGTAGGTGAACAAGAGCACTGTCAAAACAAAGGCAGCAAACTTGGTCTTGTAGCCAACAATGATTGAGCCACAACTCAAGAAACCAACGATAATAATCAAAACTCTGGTAACGGACCACGAGGCCGAGAACACAAAGCCCAAAAACAACAACACCAATAACAATCTGCCTGCCAAGAGGAAGTACTTCTTGTGGTCGGTGTTGGACAACATGGGCACGCCCGGCAAGTTCAACGAACGCTTATCTCTGACCAAACTGTCGGAAAAGGCCAAAATCAATCCACCAACAACAGACAAGTTTCTGAGAATGAATTGACCGTTAAGGATTAAACCATATGCAAAACCCTGGAAAACAACAACGCTGACAAGAGCCGAGGTCGCCAAAAGCGACTTCTTTCTCAAGACAAGCAAGGTAGATGCACTAATCATAACAATAATGTTGAGCACAAGGAAGAGTATGGTGAACCAACGCCAAATGTGTCTGTAGTTGTGCAAGTAGTAAACCTGTTCACTCCACTGAGTGACGATTCTTATCGAATCTTCAAAGAAGGTGGCAACAATGAATGCACGGCCAATGGCAGGAACGTATGGCTTCACTGGCTTGAAGTTCTCGTCTAAAATGTCTTCAATCTTCTTTGAAAAGTCTTCGAATCGGTCCAATGGTGACTTGTTGGTCGACACTGGGCCTACCGATGCTGGAGGAACGCCACCATTAGCATTGCCAAACTGGTTCTGGAACTGATTAGGACCACGGTACGACATTATATAAAGCGGTGTTTGTTTTTCTTGCCAATTGCAAACTCCCGTTTGTGTGGTTATATGTGCCTGATGTTAATGATCCGGGGGAAAAAGGCCACGAAACTGAAAAAAGCAAAGTCGTGTCGTGGCAAATATCACTCCCCCACCAAACAACGACGAAACCCTGCTTAGTTGAACAAGTTGAAGTGTTTACGTCACAAAATAATGTCTACATGTCAAAAATGTCACTTTCAGCATGCAAACGCCTTTATTGGGCGCCAAATCATGGCTTATGGAAGACGTCTCTCAAGTCGTGGGGGATCATTTGTCGAGCTACGCACGACCTCGTTCTACCATTATTTCAGACACTTGTTTCACATGTCACCAGGTGTAAATGAATGTTTTTTTTGTAGAGAGCTAGACGTCAAAAATTGATTATTTTAGCTTTTTAACTGATCTTCTTATGGGAATATTCAACAAATATCAACTAGTTTTAAATACCGGTGTATCAATCTTTACAACCTATTGGTATTAACAATTGTGATGCGGTGGCTCAATTGGCAGAGCATTTGATTCCAAATCAAAAGGTTGCAGGTTCAAGTCCTGCTCGTGTCATATTTTTTATTGCAGCAATTACACTTATTGCAATAAAATTTTACCACCTATCTCTTGTCCCACATCCACAGTATACTTATTAAACTATTATTGTCTTACATTATGCTATTATCTAATGGTCTCTCTGAAGATCAATTTCGTGAAACAAATCCTCGGGATTCACAGCTGTCATCATATCGTTCTCTTGAATCCGTTGGAGCTTATATTCCGCCTCCTGTTGTTTGCGGAATAAAAAGAAGTAGGGTATTACGTAAAGCAATCCCAAGAATGCGGTTGATCCTAAAGCACATGCCAAGGAAATTCCAATAACCTTACCCTTCGATAACTTTTTCTTCTTTGCAATGTCATCTGACGATAAAAAGCGGAAAAAATCGTCAAGCAACAAACTGTTGACCTCACCTAATTGTT
The DNA here is from genome assembly GCA_030558095.1 of Teunomyces funiuensis. NCBI lineage: Eukaryota > Fungi > Ascomycota > Pichiomycetes > Serinales > Debaryomycetaceae > Teunomyces > Teunomyces funiuensis. The sequence continues at coordinate 49,735 of JAJMRW010000008.1, read as the reverse complement.
CAGATCCCGTTGCTGTGTAGATAAAAGGAATCCAATCAGTTCCGTTATACAACGCAACGTTGACCAACCCGTAGTTTTGCAAGTTGAATGATCCCGACAATGCCAAAATTTTATCCTTGTCAAAATAGGTTCCTGAATTGTTACTGTTGGACTTGGCCAAAGACAACAATTTCAAGTCTGTGAATACAGTATTCGAATCGTAGTTGATTTCCGAGTCAATAGTAGTCCAGTTTGATCCGCTATAGCCAGCAATAAAATCTTCACCGTATGCAACCATTCTTGCGTCCAAATTTGCATTGGCATTATCATTGATGACAAACTTTGTAATTGGTCTCGAAGAACCAAGAGTGTTGAGCGAAGCTTTCACTCCAAATTGATTCGTATCGAAATTATACGTCACGAAATTGGCAAAGTCATTATTGACCGTCAAGTTACCACTGATCAAGACTTGATTCGACTGGAAAAACTTGATATCGGTGACTTCGCCCGAAACAGTCTGATTATTACCTTGTGGATTTACCCATCTGGTATTTGCAATGTCAAATAAACATAAACCTGGACAGTCCAACGATCCTGCCAGATCAAAATTTCCACCAACCAACAATTGTTTAGCTTGATCGTAAAATACAATGGAATTCACATCAATACTGGCACCACTGGAGAGGGTGAGCTGCGCTGGTTGGGTGCTGGTAAAATGATTGTTTACCAAATCGTAGATGATCAAACCGACGAGATTCGAGTCTTCATTGATGGAAACAGTTCCATTGACACCAATGAATAAGTATTGGAAGCTGCTGTCAACGTAGATATTCTGAATTGTCGTATTGGAGCCCCATGAAATAGTTCCATTCAACGATTGAAGAGTGGTGTTTGTTGAGTTATAGAGTAATCCAACATTGGTCACATCCCCAACCGTAAACTTACCACCCACAATGCTTAAAGAACTGTTAACATAGAAAGTTGTCGTGAAAGAACTGTCGTCACTCGTAACATTGAAGTTGTAAGCATCAAAGGTGTCATTTCCTGCGGTATATGCCTGGTTATCATTGTAGAAATCCATGATATGGAACGAAGAACCACCTAATATTTGTTGTTCGTTTGAAATGTCAAGTGCCTGGCTAATATCCAAGTCTATTGAGGAGGACCAAGTGGACTTGGTGTTATCCCACACACGAGAACTATTCGAATCTCTGGATGATGAGAAAACGTAGTACTCAACGTCGTTGATAGTCACATTGGTAAATTGGTCGTACGCCACGTTGGTGAACGAATTACCAAAACCATACCAATCATTGTTTGAATAGTAGGCAAAATTATTAATTTGGGATGTGGATTGGTTGTTGTTTGACAAATCATTCATTGATGAGCCTCCAGTCAAGGTAAAATCACCCAAAAACAAAAGTCCATTTGCAATTGCAACAATTTTTGATACCGTATTATTGAACGTACCACCATAAATGTCAGTGTTGTCTCTCTTTCTCAATTTTCTTGAAACAAACTCTGCTTCGGTTTGATTAGAGGTTGTGTTATAAGAATTGATGGTGAGTGCAATTAAATTGTTATTGGTCAAGGTTAAATTCTTTGAATTGGATTCAAAATTGCCCAAAAGCAATAATGATTGGGAGTTTGCCGAATCCAAAAGGGTAATTTGTTCAACGACGGAACTAGGATCTAACTCTGAACTCAAAACATTAATTGAAGAGTTCCCCACAAAGGTGTTATTTGGACTAATGTAGGTCTTGTTGCTGATATTGTAAGAAACTAAACTTTCATCGAAATTAGTAAAGTTTGCTAACGAGTATTCAAATAATCCGTTCAACGAAATGTAAGCCAACTCAGTACCATTTTTGTTCTTGAGTGCTGCTAAAGTTGAAGAATTCTTTTCGTAATATGTATCCAAGGATACAATATTGGCAGTTGCCTTGTCAACAACAACCCAAGGTTGGGCAGTACCAGGAGTAATGCTATCATGGTACGAAATCTGAATCTTGTTCAAACCTCCATCTTCAGAATCCGAAGTGCCGTTCATGTGTCCATAGAATAAGTAATCAAATTTATTCTCGTTGTTGTTCTGGTAGATCAAGTTGGTAGACAAAATGTTGTTGTCTCCATCTATCACTGAGACATTAACAATGGATCTTTGTTCACATGAATTGTCAGCCAAACAGCCAGGAGTGTTCAAAATTATGGAGTAGTTTCCAGAATAAGATATGTTTGGATAAAGTGTGATCTGAGAGTCAGTTCCTTCGGCAACCAAATATTCAGCTGCCGTGAAACCGGAAACTACCGATTGAACGGAGTCAAAAGACCCTTGGTTCACCGTGGCGTAGTTGTTAACTCCATCAGATCCACAGTTTGGTTCATTCAATGTATTGTTACCATACACGGTAATGGCATTGGTGTATAACTCAAAACCTTCAAACGCACCGTAAGAGCCAAACCAATCTATTATGGTAAGCCCTACCTTATCAAGTGCAACGTTATTGGTAAATGCAAACTCTTGGTAGTTTGCACCGTAACCCAAAGTCTTGGTCTGCGTATTTGGATCATAGTACGTGGAAAATGAGCCATCATCGTTGATAAATGTTGTTATTGTGTCATCATCTTCATATGTCGAGTTATTCAGCTTATTTTCTTCTGTTGCATTTTGTAACGAAGTAAAGGAACTCAAGGGGCACCATGCATCACAATAAGCCAACTCGTTGGTTTCTGGATCAATATAAGAAAGATTCATAATACCGTTGTTGGGATATGAATAGATACGGAACGTTTTTATCGAGTCCGGTCCTTGAGGAACATATAATCTCACCTTGGTTGGTGTTATGCCTTGCATTTCCTGTGGCAATTCAACTGCCCATTCAGCACCCAGGGCCGCATCTGCTTTCCATACATAATTGTTACTTGAACAAACCACAGACGAATCGTCGTTATTGTCTCCATTAACATTGGTAAAGATACCGTGTTTCAAGGAAATCAACTGTTCGGCCGTTATTAACGACACATTTGTTGAGTTTTTGGTGGAATTGGTGGTGATATTATGTACAAGCAAATTGTTTAATCCCAAGGTATTAAACAGGCCACCAAAGATGATGGAACCGCTTGAATCGGAGTTGTTCTCGTCAAAAATTTTGCTGATGGCTGTGACGTTTGAGTTTTTGCCAAATCCTTGGAAGGGGGTGGAGTACAACTTCTGGGAGGACTGGTTGTATATGGCTGCTCCGTATGTGTTGTTGAATTCAAAGTCACCACCAAGGTAGATCAAATCGTGGTCGATATAGATGGTGCTGACTGTTCCGTTTGTGATGGTGAGGTCGTCTGCCCTTTTTGAGGACGAAGAGGAAGGGATGATGGATGTGATTGTGTTGTCTGTTATGTTGTAGATGATGGGGGAGGTGACAGATTGGTTGTTGATGGTGGTAAAGTTACCATTGAGGATGATAGTTTCGTCAGTCAAAGAGTATAACTGAGAAATCTGGCCGTTGAAATCGGCGATTTTGACGTTGTCGTTATTGGTGGTGTTTCTCAAAAACAAGCTGTTTGCGGTTGATGAGGGAGATGCATTTAAAAAGGAGGATGAATTGACATATGAATAAAACGATAAAGAACTGAAGGAGCCAAAGAATCCTAGCACGTTGCCAAAATCCTTGTATTGTAATGCTGGTTGAATCACCTGCTCGAATGTGGCAGCAATAACCAAGTTTAGAAACACCAAAATCAAGATGGTGCTATTAAGCCGCTGCGTCATTGTAGGCTGTATCCCAGTGGGAGATGTGGAGTGCGATGAAAACGATTGTGATGCCTTGGTGTGCAGTTTGGTGTTAGAGGTACCTTGTGGCGCACTATGACGAGCCTATTGAAAGAGGGCGAAAGAAGGAGTGGGATACAATTGGTTTCCTTACGGTTGTTTGGAGATAATTTTAGTCTATTTTTTGGGGGTCGTGCGCTGGCACCTAAACACAACAATTTTTTTGACGATGCAGCCTTGTGCCCCATTATCAGGTGAAACCGAGGAAATGGCGACACGATCTTCGACCGTATTGTCAGGCGATCTGCTACAGAAATGGATGTTCCACAGTTTCATCCATTAAGTGAAACGTTGGTTTGACTACATTTCACTCATTTCATTACACCATCTATTCAATCATCAGGCTTGTCGAAATTGGTGTTTATATTCCATCTCAAAATGGAAAGTGGCTAACTTTTGATCCAAAGAACTGCGCTGGTTTGTCTGCAGGACCATAACGATACCAAAAAATCAATTTTGTAACTGATTACCACACGAATAAAACATCGGCGCCAGTTATGAGTTTCCCGGCAGGCTTGGACTCTTATACTTCCAGGCAACACTTGTTACATCACACATATTCGCCTCTTATATCCATTCAGGCTACACGAGCAGCCGATGAGTCGTTCCAGCACATAGTGAAGAATGACGACATCTCGCTGCTTCAGATCCTAAAGCCGTATGGAAATAACGCTAAATACACCGTACCCAACCAGTCGTACAAAATCATAAATAACCAACTTATTACCAAGAACTACCCGAGTTTTCCCATACGATTTGAGCCCTCTTTACCTGAACTCTTATCAGTACACAGTGCCAAAAAGAGCCCCGAAACACCACCGGGCCACATAGACCAAGTTTTCAGCATTAGTTCCTTAGAAATACTTCTCCAACATTATGCCAAACAAGGAATCGCCCCCAAGGATTTGTACCTTACGTTTTTCGATAAGATGATTACGTCCAATGCCATTGTGCCGTTTGAAACATTCAACCACCCTGTTTCGCAAATATTTTTGATAAATCACGACATCGATACCCTAGAGTCGTTACGTAAGATGATTGTTGAATTTAGAAACTACAACTTTCCCAAATACTTTCAGATTGACGATTTGTTGATCCATGTTTTCATCTTGTACGACACCAATAAGACCTCCAATAACGACATCCTTGCATTTCAAAACGACATCAGATCGAGCTTAAACGTCCAATCTACCGCGATCCCAGTATCATATGACATTGAAGAAGTGAATACAGAGCTTTCCTTGATAGAAAGCTCCACTATAGAAGAAGACTTGCAACGAATATCTTTACAGCAATCTTCAGCCAACACTTCCAACCAGATCCGTGTTCCGAAATCAGTAGACTTGGCACTTCGTCACAAACTTTATGAGTACGTTAACAAGTTTCTTATTCCGCATATGCAACAGAAGCTTCGTGTGTGGGATGACTTGATGTTGCAGCCCAAGAAATCTATTACAGGTCGGTTCTTTTCTGCTTCCAAAAAGTTTTTCAACAACAGCGAACCCAAATCATCTTCTGCATCACCCTCAGCATTCAACCATAACGAAAATTATTACTATAAGTCTTCGCCCGAACAGACCATAAGAAAGCTTGCCGATTGGTCGCTTATACTCAAAGACTTCAAGTACGCCTATTCAACATACGATCTCATCAAGAAAGATTACACGAATGACAAGGCATGGGTATATGTTGCATCCACTCAAGAAATGTGCATTGTTTCCTTGCTCTTGGCCCAGACCCAGCAATCCGGTGCATCTTCAAGCCCCCCTGATATGAATACATTGCGTAAAATAAAGTACGATATTGTTGAGCCATATCTCGATAACCTCACCTATACGTTTAAGTCGAGGCTTAACTTGAAAACCTATTCTCTCAAAGCATCGATTATTACTGTTGAACTTCTTTTATGCATGTCTGTGGTGTTTAATATCTCCTGGTGGTGGTACGACTTGATCGAAAAGTATCTATTAAAATCTATGGATGAGTTTGAGGTCCATTTGACCACCAATAACCTCAAGTATCAAGTTTCTCGTGCCATTTTGTTTGAAAGATTGGGATATAGCTGTGGAAAGTGTGTGTTTTTGAACGCTGAAACTGGTCAACTATTGAACTTTCAAGGATGGAAGTCATACGATACGGCGGATAATAAGGAGGAGGAGGAGAGAGAAGAAGAAGGTTTTTATAAAAACCCACATAAACTCCAACCTTCGCCCAATCTCGAGATATTGGGTTACGTGAGGTTCAGAAAGTCTGCGATGTGGTATATCTTGTCGATGAAAGAATGGCTCTTGCTTAAGAATCCCGATCAAATTCGGTATTTATTGGAGAATATTAAAGCTGTTTATGATACCAGCGAGATAAAGGACAAGTGGTATAATCGTGAAGATTTGTTGCTTGGCTTTATCAAGAGGAGCTTGGTAGACACACAGCCATCGTGAATTGGCTATTCCAATTCTTTTAATGCCAATTTTCTTCTTTTATCCATGCTAGTTTTGATACCCAGGGTGTTACTTTTAGTAAACCAGGCCCATATGTTCCTTATGGTGGAGCCAGCACCGGGAATCGTTGATACTTTCTGGGCGCCTTTCAAAGGCGATAACCCAAAGAGGTTTGACTGTAATGAATCAATATCTTCGAACGTGTCCAAATCTTCATCATAATCAGTAAAGTCGTTTTTGTTTAGGAATCTGTACTTGACCAAAGTTTGGAATACAGCGTTCGATGCAAGTTTAATGATCAATGAAAATGGGTAAGGGAAGAAGGTGTACAATGAGAACTGCTCCGATCTATCTCCCTTTAAAGGTCTGTTATCCACAATTGATGGGCTGGTGGTGGGGTGGATCAGGTCATCGATATCATGAAGATGTTTCTTTCGCTTGTTGAGCGCAAATGGGAGAAGGTATGATTGTCTTTCGTTTGTTCCTGATTTGTAGAAACGGAGGTAGATCCAGCTGACAATAAAGCCCAAGATACTGAGAAGATAGGCGATGTAGAACTCTTCGCTAACGAGCTGGAGAATGAACACCACGACAAAGGTGAGAAATGGAATGTGTGCCACCTTTATACGGACATTGTTTTTGAAAAGAAGGAAGTAGTGGTTGGAGATGCGCTGTTTGATGGCAACGAGAAGGGCCATGTCGATGGCCATTGCAGTGAGTACCACTGGCGGCACCGCTGGATCGGAGACAAACCAGGACTTGATCGTATAGTAAACATAAAGCCATATGTTGCAAACAATGCCCACTGTCGCCACGAACTTGGCAAAGTCCTTGGTTCCCCACATTGTCTCCAAGTACTTGCCCAAGTAGAAAAACAAGATGGCACTTATGGTCAAGCCCACAAAGTTCTCTTCGACAAACGCACTGGTGACAAGCACCCATGGCCGTAGAATCACAGGGGAACGCGTTGGAATGAACGTGAGCAACGGCACAAACAATTCGTGCGGATGAGGCACCTCGCCGGTTTCTTGTGTTATGGAGTTGACATCGCTAGCGGTCTTTTTCGACGAGGAAACAACAAGCACAAAGTAAGTGTAGTACTTGAGGACAAAGTTGAGTAATGATACAGAAAGTAGCACCACTAGAAAGATACTGGTGGCTTTGGGGACCTTCATTGATGATAGTGGTGGACTTTGGTTGTAAATAATGAATGTGTGTTGTGGTCGGTGGTTTGTCTGCAGGACAGTTACATTTCAAAAAAAAGATCAGATGCATTTTGCTGCCAATTACACACCATGTTTCGTGTAGCTGCACGTCGTTATTCGACCATACGTCCCCGAGAAGCGATCAGAACGCCGATTTTCAAGTCTATGTTTCTCACCTTTGTGTTTGGAACCGTTGTGGTGGACTTAATGAAGAACAAGCGCGAGCTCGAAGCTCTCAAACTGACCTACAAGACCAAGTTTGAGATCCTTGAGGAAATCATCGACAAACTCCAAAATGGCCAGCATGTCGATATCCAGCGTGAACTTCGCATTGCCAACACTCTCACCAAGCACAAGTACAATACCGTCACTGATATCGAGCTTGACGAACAGTTGGAACAGCTTTTCCAAGAGATCCAAGACAAGCCCGAAGTAACGACCGAACCACCACAACCACAATCACAACCACAATCACAGCCACAGAATACCCTAAGACCCACAAAAATCGAATCAAGCAAGTTTTTATAAGACACACATCGAAATAATAAGGTCAGTGAAGAGATTACTTCAAGCCCTGATTGATCGTGAACCATTCAACCCAGCATTAAATTGAGCTATGTAAACAACTGACCTTGGATTGGAAAGTCGTGAACACTTGAACTTCAGTCTTTTATTTGCCACGCCGCATGATTGAGGCTCTGTCAATAAGTAAATATCCTGTGTCGTGGTATTAATGATTTTAGCGGAAATAATGGAGCAGATTTCAAGAGAGTTTCAACTTATAAATAAAAAGATTTGAGTTCGAGGGCCACTGACAATTACCTCATATTTGATTTAAAAATCACTAAATTCTCTGTACTGCAGCAGTGAAAACAATTATTGACCCAGCAATCTTTTCAATTGTCATGTTACTATTATACAATGTAGTGATTGATTTGTCCGAGGTTTTATGTAAAATTCCTTCTTATCACGTTGTCGATGAGTGAAAGCTTTTGGGTACTCCTTGGTATTTTCAAGCTCCGCCACCAGATGTTTTCCATATACAAGGTTATACTGAAAGGCTTAAAAACTTGGTCAGTGCACTATGAATTTTCGTTACTTCACCGATTGGTGAACATCCAAACCTCTAGCAGGTCAGAAGCTGATAATATCACAGCATGGGCATTTCAGTTTTCGACGGAATTATCGAAATTAGGGATTCACATCTACAAAAAATACCATCAAAGGTCTTAAAACTGTAATGTTGTGCCCGCAAGCTTAAATGCAGTGTGTATTGCATTTTTGCATCGTTTTGCAGAAACTGCAAAACTTGGTTCAATACTGTTTTTAAGCAGCTTTTATTTTGACTTGGTGGACATTCTATGCATCATAATATATTTGAGTTATTTATTCACTAGGTAGCATATTTTTTCTTCACGGTACAAGTATCGTATGATCACGACTGCATTATTTCTTATCCCTTCTGGCAATTTTTTTGCGTAAATCTGAATTAAATGCACAGTAGTCAAACATAATAGTGTTATGACATTATTCTTTTATCGTAACTGCGAGATTGGCTCAATCCGATCTCAAAACGATTGGTCTAAACTCTAGCATTCTTAGAGTCAAGTTTTCTTCATTAAGCTGAAGGGAGACTGCTCTAGTATCTTGCAAAAGTATATTGGCTCTCTTGGTGCGGTCGTGGCTGCAGTAGCCCGGTATGGAAAATAACGGGCTTTTGAACTACAGCGTAAATTAGGCACACTGTGCTCTATCGTTGAAAACAGTTATGTATTGAGTATAATAAAAATGCAAAGTAGAGCTAAGCGGCGTTTCTTTCCCGTAAGCTAATTACTGCACAATCCACATATACAATTGGTTTTGGCCAAAATCAAATAAATTACAGGAGCCCCTATTTAAAATACAAAACTTTTAAAAAAAATTGCATGAAAACGATATTTTTGAAAATTGATAATATAATATTTCTCAAAAAATACAACTACAAAATATTTTAATGGGTCGGCAGTGCAAGGAATCCCTGGTTAATTTGTCAAATATTAATCGGTACAAAACATATTTTATACTAAACAATTTGGTCCAGCATGCGAACTGTGTGTCGCACATCTTACTTATGACCCTACCAATACCAAATTTAAACTCTTAGCGGAATACTGTTATTCTAAACAAAAAGGTTTAAAAGGTTAAGAGTGGCATCCAAGTCAATGCAAAGTTACACCAACAAAAACTTGTAGTATTCGTCACGTATGAATTTTCGACAAACTTTAAAGTTGATAACAAAGCCACATGTATTTAATTGAAGCTGGTAAAAAAGCAATCGTTTTAAATATTCCTATTCATTTATACCAAACTGTCATGCATCTGAAGACAATACATGCAAGGATCATGTCTCCAAAGTGTGCCCTGTAGCCACGTAAATACTGCTAGTGCACAAACAAACAAAATACAAGAACATAGCTGTTCTGTGGCAAACATAAACTTTTCCAAAGTCGTCTTCAATAAAAACATTTTGGCCAACTCACAAAAGCGGTTTTAGTCGACCTTCACGGTGGGGGACTCTGTCTGAATCTCCGTAAGCCTCATCTAAGGAAGGTCGCCATGTTTATAGTTAAAAGCATTAACTTCTGGAAAAGGCTTTGAAAGCTTAAGTTTATTTGAGTAGGTTCTATTTTAACTACGATATTTGTCACACGCTTTTAAGGAGCTCTGCAGTGACATGCCCCTGTTGAGAGGCAGATACGATGCTCAGTTATTTACAGTCAAACTTTATAACTCTCTGTGTATTTTTAATAGTAATAACAATTTAGAATTGGTTTATAAAGTATGAAGTGATATATTTTCAATTTTCAAGTTCTTCCAGGTGGAAAATTTTTTGTGTTGGCTTTGCCAAAATACAGTGACAAATTGTCCATAACCATATGTGCTACTACTAATACCCCATTGTCCTCATCAATAAGCTTGGGTTTTTCTATCTTGTAAAAAATTTATGAATTGGTAGAAAAGTCAAGATTTTAAAAAATTTCCTTCAGTACGTTAACGTAATGATGATTGCAATTAATCCATGATATAGATTTTTAAAAGAATATTGTATCTAGTTATTTGATCAACTATAACTATTTCAGGAAATAAAAAAAGTTAAAAACAGGATCAGATAGATCCCTTGGATTGAGTTTCAACATGAACTTTATCGTCCTTTTTGTTAATTTCAACAAAAGAAGTTTCTTCAGTTTCAAAAGATTCAATGGTACCTTCACCTAATTGACTAACATCGTAGCCATTAGCTCTCAAGTACTCAACGAAATCAGAATCTTCCTTGTTGATAACATCTTGACCAACAGATGGACAGAAAAACAAAGTCAAAAGAGCGGAAAAGACACACAAACCAGAAGAAATGTAAAATGGCATGACGTTACCTCTGTCGACATCCGTACCATTACGAGAAAAGTTCTTGATAATGATAGGGAAGACCCAAGTACCAACAAAGGCACCAATCTTACCGACAGCAGCAGCAATGCCGTAATATTGACCTCTGACAGGGGTAGCACTAGTCTTTGCAGCCAATAAACCAATGTTATCACCAGGGCCAAATTCACCAAGAGTACTGAAGATACCATACACAACAACAAAGGCACCGACATGCTTTTTCAATGAAGTGTAAGTTGCGGACATAATGAAGCCAATGATACCTTGTAAACCCACACCAATTACCAAAGTTAAACGTGGACCAATATAATCAGCAGCAACAGCACCAAGGAATGCACCTGGAATATAAAACAAGTTGAAAACAACGTTCCAACCCCAAACTTGGTAGGTGCTACCGTTTGGAATAACAGCATCAATAATAACAGTTGAGTAAACACTGAATGCGTAAGTACTGAAATCATAAATGAACCAAAGTAAGGAAACAATGAACAATCTGAACCAGTAGAACTTGATGACTAACCAAAGTGGGTACTTCTTGACCTTCTTCATGTGCAATTTGTCAAATGAGCTGGAATCCTTCATCTTTAATCTGATGAAGAAAAGAGAAAGAGGAGGAATAGCACCCAATCCAAGAGTCAATCTCCAAACAGCACTCAAATGACGTTCAGAGAAAATCCACAACAAAACCAATGGAACAAATGCAGAAACAACAAAACCAAAATCAATCATGAAGTTAGTGAACCAACTGAAATATCTGTTTCTCTTACCGGCTGGCAATTGATTGGCGAATTCCGAAGCGATGACGGAAGCAGTAGGGTATTCAGCCCCAATAGCAACACCCAAGAAAAATCTAAAGGTGGTCAAAGCAGCAAACAAACCGTAAGGGTCACCACCAGCACCCCAAGTACCAACTGCAGTCATCAATGCGAAAAAGATCAACATGATGTTGGCAGCCATCATACCACCCTTTCTAGCAACTCTGTCAGAAATGTAACCAAAAGTAAGTTGACCAACAACAGTACCAGCAAAGGCAATAGAAGAAACGTTGGAGATTGCATTGGACTTACCATATTCGTCTGGGTATAATTTCTTCAAAGCATAAGACACCGTACTAATGGAGTTATTAACATAACCATCCGAGAACAAACCGGCACCAGAAGCAAAGGCTGGCCATAAGTTGCTCATTTTTGTCTTATGAACAGTCTCATGGCCTTCAGGTTGCAAATCTTTCTCATCGAGGTATTCTTGCTTCTTGTTCCAAGTAATTTCGTCGTCTAAATGGCGGGCCCAGCCAAAAGCAAAATCACCAATACTCTTGGGCAAGTCTCTTGTGGACATTTTTGTGGGAGTATATTATCAAGTTGAATAAAATGTAAGCTTTGTCAAGTGGAAGGAATGAACAGATATGTCTAATCAAAGTCAGCTCTATCCTACTCTTCAATACCGTGTGATATGAAGACTTGTTACTTTTTCTTACAGAAAGTTATAAGTTTAATATATATGCGAATTTCTTATCTCTTAAATATTATCGAGGTTCACTAAATTAAGCGACTGTTGAACAAAAGCGGGTAAAAATAAATTACTTTTCATCAAGGCTCAAAATAGGCAAAATAAACGTGGAGAAGGGTTTGACGCATCGCCCACGTTTTATTTTCGCAATTGATTATTTCTATTAATTGACATTTTTAGTAACTCTTTTTCCGCTTATAAACGACGACCATCACCATTGCATTACAGATGCATATCCAGATAGCTGATTGTAAGTCCAAGCTTGCGGTTAAACATGATCGTTTCATTTCTGTCAAAATGTTTGCAAGTATTTTTCTTTAAAAAATACCCTTCTCTCAGGGTCTTATCGAAAATCGTGTGCAGTACAATTTTTGCGATAAGGAATCACACACACAATTGTTTTTTGCAGCCATTTTACAGGGCTATAAGAAGACATGTAATAGAATATTATATGAGAGAATGTCAAATTTTGTATACTAAAACAGAGAAACAGATAAAAGCAACTGAAAAAAGTTAAGAGTATAATCAATCGTTATTTATTTACGCAGCAGCCCCATCAGATCGATGCAAGCAACACGGAGAACAAAGTACCAATAACTCAAGTAGCAACCGTACCCGCCTTGTTAGCCGAACTCAAAATAATGTTTGTAACAGAAGAAGAATTGGAGAATAGCAAAGGTTGATGCCTTTCATAGGAACCAGTCGCAACAAGCTTGGATGGTTGTGGCACAATCGTCAGAATGATAGAATAACTTCTATGAAAACAACTATATCTAGAGCACAAAAAAGGTAAATTCAACACTTCAAACCAGTTTCATGTAAAACTGTTGAAATAGAAGCTTGGGATTTGAAATTAGTACCAGGGAAGTTGACACGGTAGATGAGTTCCAAGGAAAGGTGAGTCTTTTAGAAATTGAAGAAACGACATGTTCACCTGGAGCATCTACTACAACGGATATTGGAATTCCGCTAGATTTTGTTTTGGTTAAAGTGGTGGTAAAAAAACTGGTCCAAGTAGAAGTGGTGGTTGGAAGAGCTGGAACCTCAATTATTATAGTAGCAGTTTGACCTGTTGTCAGTGTAACCGTTTGAGCTCCAGTCCAGGTAGTAGTAACAGTGGTGGTAGGGATGGTGATTTCTTTGAAGATTATTTCAGTCTGTCCGATAGCGATAACAAAAGGAAGTGTTGTCCAGTGTTGTACCGCTGTAAGTTCCGGCTTATCTGTTAACGGCTGATGCGTTGCCGTGCGTAGTTGTATTAATCAAAACATTTCAATTCAATGCAAATTACCTCAGGTATTATCTTTGACAGTTGCAGTAGTATTCCAGACCCAAGTGTCTGTATTCATCCGAATGACTGCAAAATGTTGAGATTTCGGTCATTTTGATATTGTAGCTTATTTATTTTCTAATACATCTCAAAGGAGAACAATTTAAACAAGTTTTGGATTCAATTTTATAGTATTTGTAAATCTTAAAGTCATCAGAATGGAGCTTTGCTTTAATTGTAGACCATAAAGCTTGTAAGTTATAGCATACTTGCTACATCTTTGTTTCTATACATTCCATTGATGGCCATCGGCAACTTATTTGTGATGGTGGCTGGAGAAGAAAATATACTCCTCAAGCTTGTGGCCATATACAAGCGGATATTTCGCCGGTTGAAGATCGGAAAAAGTAAGAAACTCTTTAAAAAGCTAAGAAGGGAATTTTCTCGTCCGACAGAAGTCTAGATAGATAAAATAGAATGAACGTCTTTACTTCGTTTATAATTGGAGTAAGTGAGAACGGTGGCTTTGAAATGGATACAAAAAAAATGATTTTGCCCAGGATCGAACTGGGGACGTTCTGCGTGTTAAGCAGATGCCATAACCAACTAGACCACAAAACCACTTGTTATGTTTGAATTTTTCTGTAATTTTGATACAAAAGGTGTCACATTTTTTCCGTTTTGGAAACGGAGAAGTTTAGATTCCGCGAGAGTAATTCGTGCAAATAAACTAATATAGTGCCGTTGAAAAGAGAACAATTGATTGCTTCTAACTCTGTTGACTCTGGCGCATTTGATCTCACTAAGAAGATGCGTAATAATTAAAACAAATTATTATTTTTGCAACATTTCGTGCTTAAAATATTAGCCAAAAATTTGCAGCTTGTTTAATAGCTGCAGTTAGCTGAACTTCTTAAAATGATAGTTTTATGTATCAAGTTTATGTCTCAAGTTTCGAATCAAGTTTTATAATACACACATCGAAATAAAAATACTACCTCTGTGCCCAAGAACTAGAACAAACTGATCTTGGTCAAGGTTCTGCGGTGGCTATCGCCACTTTCCTGGACTTTACCGTCCAATACCAACCGCTTGATGACTGCATTGATCTCCTGCAACTCGACCCGCACACTCGATCTTTCGTTCAACTTGACCAACAAGTCGTTGACCCGAATAATGTTGTTGTTTTCCTCAATGATCTTGACCAACTCATGGGCCAAGTCTTCCTGTACGCGTCTCTGTGCCGAGGTCGTACCTGTCTGCACCATATCCATATCAATTCTTCCGGTGATGGGGTCCGTGGCATACTCCTTGATGGCGGACTTGATCAAACGCACCGCTTCCTTGACATCAATAAGCTCAACCCTTTCAGAGAGCCTCATTTTGGCATGTGCTTCGGAAAGTCTAATCATCGACTCTAGTTGTCTGGTGGTGGCAGTGATACGCTTTTCCAGCGAGCGGGAATCGTCACCCAACTTTCTCATCTCAACATAACTCTTGACCAACTCCTGCTTAGCCTCTTCAGTCATGACAGGATTGTAGTTTTCCTTCGCATACTGGATGTACGAAGTCAAAAACTCGACAGGCAACACAAAGTTGGATGTTACGGTTTCGGGTGCGTCTTCAAGGTACATGTTGGTCAAATGTCTGGCCAATTGACGGTCGATTTTCTCGTCAACCTTGTCCAAGATCAAGTACACCAAGTCGAATCTCGAAAGCAAAGGAGGTGGTAAGTCGATGTTGGAAGTCACGGGAAGGTTGGGGTCGTACTTCGAGTTGATTGGGTTGGCCGAGGCGAGAATCGATGTTCTGGCATTCAACGTGGTGATAATACCGGCTTTAGCAATAGAAATGGTTTGCTGTTCCATCACTTCGTGCAACACTGACCGGGTAGCGTCGCTCATCTTGTCGAATTCATCAATACAACAAACACCGCCATCGGAAAGGACCAAAGCCCCGGATTCAAGTACCAATTGCTTGGTGTCGATATCTCTCGTGATATAAGCAGTTAAACCAACGGCAGAAGAACCCTTACCAGAAGTATAAACGCCTCTGGGGGCGATCTTGTGGACATACTGCAAGATCTGGGACTTGGAGGTGGACGGATCTCCACACAAAAGAATATTGATGTCTCCTCTGTATCTGCCACCTTTAACAAAGGTCTTGTTTGTACCACCAAAGAGCTGAAGCAATATACCTTTCTTGACGTCGTCCATTTCGTAGATTGAAGGAGCCAACGAGCGTGCCAAAACCTCGTACAAATCGTCACGTTCGGCCACCTCTCTGATCTTTGCCACTTCTTCGCTGCTGAGTTTCCTCACCTGTTCGGTTTCCTGGTTATCGAGCAACTCAGAGTCCAAAGTTGTGACATCCGCACCCAACTTCTTCTTGTCGATCTTGCGGACATGAACCACGTCCAAGTAAGTCTTGTAGAGACTCTTTAAGGCTCTTTGGCGCGAGTTGGCCCTCACTGGCAACGATCTGAAGATCCCACAGACCTCAACACGGTCACCAGGACGACAGCAGTCAACAAGCTCGTCGTAAACACAAAGATTGATGGAATGGGGCGTCTGGCCATCAGGGACCAAGTCGGGCGTTTCCTGGAGCTTGATGACCTGTTTATCGGCAAAGGACGAGCGGTTGTGCACCAACATCATCGAGTTTGTCTGGCCACACACTTCTCTGGGACATTTTGTTGGCTCGGAGATGACCCCTCTGTCGATTTCCACCGCCACGGTATGGCCACAGGCATTGCACTTGAAGAACGCAACCTTCATATCGGGGATGATGGCCGTGGATCTCAAGGTCAAGCCCTTGACACTGACCAATTTGTCGATATCGTTGGGGTTCAATTCTCTCATGCCGCGTGGAACCAAGTTGATGTTGAAGGGACGGACGGTGTAGATGTTTGTTTCGATGTCGTCCAAGTTGGCTGGCTGGCTGGAGAACTCGTTGTTGTCGGTGGCAATCTGGATCATGCAGTCCTTGATGGTCTGGTCCATGATGGGAATGACTTCCTGGGGATAGTTGATGAGCTGGTGGTAGAGTTTGCGCGTTGGTGGATACGATAACAAGTTCTTTGCGTCCAAATTGAGGTTGGTGATGCCCAACTCGCGGATATTGGACAACTGCTCCACGTAGTAGAGCTTGTTGTCTTCGGGCTCGACGTCTCTTTCGTCGGCCAACTTGCGGTACTTGTACTTGAACAACATCAAAAAGTCCCTGAACGCATTCGAGCAGTCCTGGATCGACACATTGGTG
This sequence comes from Teunomyces funiuensis, assembly GCA_030558095.1. Taxonomy (NCBI): domain Eukaryota; kingdom Fungi; phylum Ascomycota; class Pichiomycetes; order Serinales; family Debaryomycetaceae; genus Teunomyces; species Teunomyces funiuensis. The sequence goes on along the minus strand of JAJMRW010000008.1, from coordinate 32,827 downwards.
CCCCAGATAACTCTGACGGGCTCATCATCCATGGGATCGGTGTTGAGGGCTGACGACGACGAGAAGCTCGGCCTGTCGCTGTTGTGGGCGCTGCCCGGTGCGCGTTCGGTGAAGATCCGGCGACGCATCGGCGACGACGTTGCGTCGTGCAAGTCGCTTCTGTGCGGTCTTCTGACAATTCTATCAACATCGCTTGTGAGTCTGGGCCTATCTGAGGAGTGATGGACCGACGATGTGTAGTGGAGCGGCGACGACACGTTTCTGATCTCCGACGCAGGGTTGGACGATGTGGCGAAAAAGAGCGGCGATGAGGGCACGCCCGGCGTGTTTTGGGTCTGGGATTGCGACTGCGACTCGGAGTCGCGGGGGACACTGGCCAGTGTGTGTGGATGGCTGTGGGGGTTGCTTGTTGGCGGTGGTGAAGACATGGTGATGAAGTGGGAGTGAAAAATGAGACGCGTGTAATTAACCTAAAAGAGAAAACCATTGAATCATGTGATGCTAGTCACGTGATTTGATGATCGTGATTTTTAATATATACGCAAATCTATATCACGCTACTTTCACGTGTTTAAACAACCACGTGATTCATGACCACCCCCAAAACTTGGCGCGCGCCGCTTTTCTTTCTTTTCAAGCCAAGGCTTTCTTCCAAGCGTAACATATCCTGCATATACGCCGGCGCGCACAGCCCTCGGCCGCTTGGTCCGGAGCGCTGAGCGAACCAGAAGTGGGCGGTGAAAAGCCATTGCCGAAATGGGCAGCAAAGGGGGGAAAGGAAGGAAACGTATAAATTGGCGAGGCAGGCTGCTTAAAAAGATTCCCCAACGTGTGTTGATCTTGTGTTGACGAACTGTTGACGACTTTGTTAACGATAGAGTGATTTAGAAGTGCAGTGGGAGCCCATCGTTTCTAGAACCCCACACATCGGACCACGGACTATATACACTCCCCCGGGATTTCACTCCGCCGCCGCAGTCACCGCCCCTGCACCCCCTGTCGTTGATCTTCAGCATGGGGCTCTTTAGAAGTGATAGCAAAGCGAACACGCTACAATACCAACAGAAGATGTCTGACAGTGACTTCAAGATGCACCTGGCCAACGTGCACGACCCCATTTTGACCGCGGTCAACGAAGCGCAGCCTTTTGAGCAGGCCAACGACCACCACAACAACAGACGGCCGTCGTACTTGTCGAATGAGCTGAACGACTTGAAGGACATCTTTGGCAATCCCATCAGACAGGGCGACATCTCGAACCCCACGCGCTCACGCAACGAGCGGCCTTTGGACACGATCCGGGGCTTTGAGTACGCCATCACCGGCGACTTGGCGTACCGCGACCAGCTCGAGTCCCACAAGTTGGGCTGGGGCTTCCACGACGACTTTTCCTACTACAACATGCTGGGAGCGGGTGCTGGTTCCCGCCAGGCTGCGCCTCCGGTCAATTTCAACGTGAATGGCGACCAGCCGGTGTACCAGGCGGCGCACTACAGTGCCAGCAGCTTGAAGCCGGAGAAGAAGAGGGGTCTTTTCGGTAAGAAGAAGAAGTAGTGTATTTTAATGTATAGTAAGTGTATCACGGAAGTATTAGTATGTATCAATGAACAGTAGTATCAATGAACAGTAGTGTTAGTATGAGTATCAAAAGACTACTGTAAGTAGTGACTGTTACTTGAGTATCAATAAACAGTTGGTGACTAGAGTATGAGTATCAACACAGTTACTAGCAACTGTTACTTATGAGTATCAACACAGTTACTAGTAACTGTTAATTATGAGTATCAATGTACAGTAGTGACTAAAGTACGAGTTACAGTGTACAGTTAGTAGTAACAGTACGAGTATCAATGTACACTGTTACTTATAACTTCAATAGTCTACTGACTAAGTATTACAGAAGGAACGTGGATTATAGTCAACTATACTCGTTCAACAGGTCAATGTTCTCTCTATAATGGCTTCATTATCTCCTGATACAACATGCTCTTCAACTCATCTATACTCAACTCATCCTTTCTCTTGTCAAAGTCAAAGAAATCCTCGGGAATCTTTTCACTTTCCGGCTCATCGTTGGGATCGTGGTACAACTGCAAATAAGGATGTTTCAACGCATCGTCAACGGTGCTGCGCTTGGCAGGGTTGAAAATCAACAAGCTTTCCAACAAATCAAGGGCGAGCGGGTTGATGGGCCCGCTCTCTGCAAAGAGTTCTTGGAACGGCACCTTTTTGCAGAATGGAAGCGACCGGATGTATTCACGCGCACGTTTGCTCTTGATGTTGTAGTAGTCTTCCATGTTGGGTGTCCCCAAGACCTCCATGATCAACCACAACTGGTTGTGGTAGTCCCTGCCCGGAAACAAGGGTCTTCCCAGCAACATCTCGGCGAGAATGCACCCCACGGACCACACGTCGATGGCGGTGGTGTATTCCTGGAACGTGAGCATGATTTCGGGTGCTCTGTACCATCGGGTGGCCACGTACTCTGTCATGTAGCCAAAGTTGTCTTCGCTGGAGGCAATGCTGCGGGCGAGGCCAAAGTCGCAGATCTTGAGGTCGCAGTTGGAGTTGAGCAAGAGGTTGGACGGCTTGAGGTCGCGGTGCAACACGTTGGCGGAGTGCATGGCCTTGAGGGCACGCAAGGTCTGGTAGATGAAGTACTGGATGTGGTCGTCTGTGAGTTTCTGGGTGCGGATGACACGGTGCAAGTCTGTTTCCATGAGTTCCTGGATGAGGTAGATCTCGGAGAAGGACTCGTACGACTCGGGGCGCTGGATGGCCAAGATGCTGATGATGTTTTCGTGGTTGAAGTGCTTGAGGAGCTTGAGCTCGCGTAGTGTGCGGAGACAGAGCATCGAGCGCTCAAACGGCTCGATCTTCTTGATGGCCACCTTCTGGTTGGTGGGGGTGTGGATGGCCGAGCACACGACGCCGTACGCGCCCTCGCCCACAATCTCAAGCACCTTGTAGTGGTCACTGACACGGAACGATACTTCTCTCATGTTGGGTGCTGGTGGTGGTGGTGGTGTGGTGATGGTGGCCTGTTCTGGTGGCTGCTTGTCGTATCAGCGACGCATGAACCAGATATTTCACGTTTCAGCTGTGAATGTGCGACCGCGTCGTAAATAACAATACCGAGTCCTGCAGGTGGCCATTCTCCAATGTCTCACTAAGTCTCACAGTCTTATTGTCCCCTCTGTCCACTGTCTCTACCACTGTACTCTCTCTGTATTTCCTGTCTCATTGTCTCACTCTCTACTTTCTGTCTCATTGTCTCACTCTCTACTTTCTGTCTTATTGTCTCACTCTCCTTGTCTCACTCTTTCTGATCACCTGATCCTACTCACGTGCTACATAGACTCTTCACAGACTAACTACATCAATCACGGCCAAACTCCCTGTCCTCCTTCGCAGCCTTTCTCTCCATCTCGTCCCAGTCCTCGCCCTCGCTCTCCTCCTCCTCCTCGCTGCCGCTGCCCGACGAATAGTCCTCCTCGCTCGCAGCACTGTCCACCTCTTCGTCGCTGGGATCGTCGTCACTGGCCTCAAAGTCGCTCTCCTCCTCCTCGTCGTCCTCGTCCTCAGACTCGCCCTCGCCAGTCAAAAAGTTCCAGCCCCCGTCCGCAAAGAACTGGTACGGGTCCGCCTGCACCGTCTTCATGATGGTCTGCCAGTTCAAGTTCATCTGCCCTTCGCTGAGCGGAATGTCCACGTCCGTCAACCACGACTTGACGTCCTCAAGAAGCTCCATCGGTATCGTGTTGATGTGCACCACCGCCTTGCCAAAGTCCTTGAACACAAACACCAAGTCAAAGTTCTTCAACCCAAACTGCACGCGCTCCAAGTGCGCAATCTCAATCTCCTCCAACGTCACCACCAAGTACGGCGGATCAATCAACTGGATCAAGCAGTCCCGTGTGGGCATGCAGAGCACAGACGACCGGAACGGCACACCCTGGAACCCCAACTCGCGGAACGGAATGTCGAGATCAATGGCCCCGTTCGACGACTCGCCAATCAACTCCGCAAACGCCTTGAACTCCTTGTCCAACAACGCCTTGCGCCGTCTTTCCTCCTGTTCCTGCTGCAACTCGTCCTCGTCGCCGTACCGGTACTTTCTCTTGCGGCCCCCGGTCTCGTCAAACGCCATGTCGCTCGCCTCGCGGTAGAACTGCACGTCGTGCGTCTTCTTCTTGCCAATCATGATCGGGTTCTTCAAGTGGCAGTGGATAATCACAATCAACTCGTCCTTGCACGGCTGGAAGAAGAGATGCTTGATGTTGGTGTACAACACATCCACCTTGTGGTCGTTCTTGAAGTTCAGCTGGTACCGCAACCCGTTTTCGTGGATCAGCAACACGCCGCCAACCTTCTTGGTGTCTGGCTGCGGCCTGATGAAAACCTGGTCCAACTTCTTCACCCGCGAGCCCTTCAACTCAACAAGGTTGGCCTGCGTCACCACGTCCGCCATCTGCTTTCTCTCCTGCTCTCTCTTGACGGAGTCCTTCTTCAAGTCCTGGATCGCCTTGTACACGTCCACCATCCGCTGGCGGTCTCTCGATCTGAGCGTGATGCTTCTCACAAACGTGCTGTCGGGCGAGTCTTCGTACGGCAACTCGACTCTTCTGGACACATTTCCGCCGGCACCAGGCGAGTTGAAGTTCAACCGGAGGTACGTAAAGTCGCCTTCCTCGTTCTGCGACCCATTCTTGAACGAGTTGATGTGGAAGGGCACCGGTCTCCCGGAAATGGGGAGAATGATGGTCTGGTTCTTGTAGTCAACGTGGATCTTCATGTCACGCACACTCGATGGGATCTGCGACTCTCTCACGTACGACTCGTACTTCTTGAACACGGGCTTGAAGTCCGAGGAGTCGTTGGCGTCCGCCTTGCTGAACCGCGCCAACCCTTCCTGGACCCGCTTTTCGTGCAACTTGCTCTGGATCTCCTGTCTGATCTTCTCGGCGTTCGAGTCGTCCGCGTTGTTGGACTCGTGTCTCAACTTGGACTTGAGGATCTTCGAGTTGGCCTCGTTCGCCGCCAATTTCTTCTCGATCTTGACGTCCTTCTCGGCCTTGACCTTCTGGGTGTTGTTTTTGGGCTCGTCCCGGAAGTAGAACGAGTTCTCGGCCCTCACTTTGGTGTAGGTGGTCAAGAGGATCGGCTCGCTGTCGGTGACCTTGAATGTGTCCGTGAGCAACAACGAGTACTGCTTCAACTTGGAGCTCGTGGCCTTTTCGTTGGCAAGGTTGTTGAAGCCAATGGTCAAGGAAAGGATCTGGCCGTTCTGGAGCTTTCTGTCGTTTTTGGCATTGAGCACAAACGTCGAGTCTCTGAACTCAATCCCAAGCAACCACCCGCAGTTCTTGGTGAAGGACGTGAGCAACGCGGGCTTTTCCTTCTTGATGTACTCAAGGGCTCCCTGGTACACTTCGCTAGCCACCACGCCGTCCTTCAACAACGTCAGCGTGATGTGGGTCTGCAAGCCCACCAAGAAGTCGTAGTTGGCCTCCATTTCCGGCGTGGGATCAATCAAAAAGGTCCTGGCCATGTTGGAGCAGTACGACTTGTACCGCAAGCCAATCGAGGCCAAGATCACGCCGTCGCCGACCAAACGGGCCCCGCTGCTCACCGCGCTGGGCTTCAAGTCGTACTCGCCGCCGCTCTGCACGATGGGCGAGTAGCACCACTCCACCAAGTCCGGATCAAACTCCTTGGCTGGCACCAACAACTTCTTGCCCGTCTCGTTCTTGGTGTACCAGCGGTTGTTCTCGATCTTGTCCTCGAGCCTGTCGCTGATCTCCGCGTTGCTCAACTTCTTGTCCTCGTCAATGACCACCGACATCTCGTCGACAAAGTTGTCCATCATGACCGTCGACGACTTGGCTGCTAGCTTCGTCAGCGCAAACTCGTCGGAGTCCTTCACCTCCATCGCCTGCGACAACAAGAGCGTCGCGTCGTCCTTCCTGAGCTCCAAGCCGCTGCTTGCTTCGTTCCACTCGTCCACAAACTTGCCCTTGTACGCGTCCTTGGCCACCACGCCGTAGCTGGCGCCCCCGGCGCGGAGCTGCGCCAACATGTCGACAAACAACTGCTTGTTGTGGGCCGCGTCCTTCGTTCTCGTCCAGATCTCGACGCCGGCGCGGGCCAACGGCTTCAAGTACTTGGCCTTGCCCTCCGACGTCACAAACACGCACTTTTCCGGCGCCACGTACAACCCCGTGTGCACAAACTCGTAGCCCAACAACCACGTCTGCACCACGGTGGACTTTTTGTATGTGTTTTCGTCGTCGCGCGCTCCAACCACAAGAAAGAGCTGTGGCGTCGCCTCCGCCGTCAAACGGGCCTGGAGGAGCGCAAGGCGCTTTGCAAACGCGTCTGCTTCGATGTGGACTTCGGCCATGGTTGCTTGTTGTGTTGGTGAGTTTTTCGTTTTGACCTGCAAAAGAACCTGCAAAGAACGTGAAAAGAACCTGCAAAAAAACCTGCAAAGAACCTGCAAAAAAACTTGCCAAACTACTTTGCTGGTTGCGACGCGTCTTTTCAACCAAACACAACTACCAACTCCACATGTTTCGTACTGCCAAACGTCGTACGGCCGGGCGCCGCAACTTCGAGTCTGCCTCCGTCTACCAATCACAGCCTGCGTTCTACGCCTCCCGCTTGCTGTTCTACGACACGCCGCCGCTCGAGGAAATCACCCTCGAGCAGTTCGAGACGTGGGCCATCGACCGCCTCAAGATCTTGATCGAAATCGAATCGTGCGTGGCCAGAAGCAAGTCGCTCCGGGAAATCGAGGCGACTATCAAGCCTTTGCTCACAAAGCACTTGCCCCTCAGTCCCGCGGGCCTGCCCGACGCCAAAACGATGCTCGAGCGCAAGAAGGACCACTACTCGCACTACATCCTCCGCTTGGTCTTCTGCCGGCTGGAGGAGTTGCGCAAGAAGTTCGTGAAAAACGAAGCCATCTTGTTCAAGATCAGGTACAACTTGTTGCAGCCCAAGGAACAGCTCGAGTTTGTCGAGTCGTACCACGACAAGTTGCCCTGGAAATACATCACCAGCGACGAGAAGGTCGCCATGTTTGAGGAGCTCTACGCTGCCACCGGCCTCGTGATCAAGAACAGTCTCCTTATGGACGACCCCACGGGCACGCTCCAGATCTCCAACGACCAGATCAAGCAACATATCAGGCTGAAGGAGAACTTTATCAAGCTACCGTTTGAAAAAGTGCCCAATCTCGTGAGCTCACGCTCCGTTTACCTCAAGGCGGGCTTTGCTTACATCCCCACCGCCTTGCAGTTGAGTCTTTTGTCGATCGAGTTTCTGGACTCGCTCAACGCCAGCTTGTTGAGGACGTTCCAGTCGATTCCGCGCTTGGAGGAGGACGACCGCTTGTTGCCCTTGTTGAACAACCTCTCGCGCAACTTCTCCAGCGTCCAGTACGAGGCCCAGTACGGCGATGACGCCTCCAGCTCCGATATCAACGCCATGTCCATCGCACAGTCGGCCATCACGCAGCACTATCCGCTCTGTGCCTCCACACTACAGAAGAACTTGATAGCCAACTCACACTTGAAGTTCCAGGGCCGGCAGCAGCTCGGGCTTTTCTTGAAGGGCATTGGTCTCAGTGTCGACGAGGCCCTCAAATTCTGGTCCATACAGTTCACCAAGGGATCGGGAATCGGCATGGAGAAGTTCAACAAGGAGTACAGGTACAATATCAGACACAACTACGGGTTGGAAGGCTCGCGAACCAACTACCGGCCGTGGGACTGTGCCACGATCTTGTCAAAACCCAAACCAGGCAAGGACGAGCACCACGGGTGTCCGTACCGCGACTTTCCTGTTGAAAAGTTGGTGGACAACTTGAAGGAAATGGGCATTGAGGACCAGCTGGACCTCAATGGCGTCATTGACGATGTCAGCAGAAGAGACTACACGGTGGCATGTACGCGTGTGTTTGAGCTCAGCCACAAGAAACAGTTGGCTGGCTCGAAGCAGGAAGGTCTCCACATCAACCATCCAAACTTGTACTTTGACCGGTCGAGACAGTTGGAAAGAAGTGCATAAGTTCAATATAAATAATCAGTCGTCTAGTCTAAAGCTATGGACTTCCAGGTATCCTTAAATCCCCACCACGAGGCCCCGCTGCCACAAACTCCGACCCAGAACGGAGACAAGCATCCCTCGTACAACGACCAGTGAACCACGAGCGGCACCTGTACCACCTGCTTGAAGAGGGCGATTTTCCAGTCGTGATTCCACTTGCTCACGGGCGTTCTTCTGACCAACTCGACTATCTCTATCAAGAGATACGCTCCCCACACCCGTGAGCACCAGATGTACGTCTCGGTACACCAGTACGTGTTGTCGCTGGTGCCCACCCAGTTGTGGTCGGTCAACCAGCCGGCGTTTTCCAACAACTCCAACACCAAACAGTTGAGCGACTGGAGAAGATTGACAAACCGGTCCAAGCGTGGGCCCGTCCCCGTCTGAAACGCACTGTACTCGTCAACGATCCACGGAATGTACTTGATGGAGTCCGTCAACCGGTTGAAAATACGGATATCTGAAAGGTACGACGAGATCTCCTTGAGATGGCCTGCTAGGGCCGAGCTCTGGACTGTGTGTTGCTGCTGTGAAGGCGGTTTTCCCACGCTCAAGTCGTAGTCAAACAATGTCTTGAGCCACTTCTGCAACACCACCAATAAGTTGTGCTTCTGGTTGGCGAGAAATGCTCTGATCTTGTGCTTGTTGTTGAGCACCAGCGAAGCCAACAACGTCGCATAGCATATGAAGTAAAGATTGGCATCCAACGTCGCGGTGTTGCTCAAGATCTTATCGTTGATTTCCAGGTAAAGTTTGCGGCTGAAAACGGCTTTTCTGGTGGTTTCGATGACCCTGAGTATCCTGTGGAGCGGAAGCGGCGAGCGGCCTTTCTTCTGTGGCGCCAATGGCGCCAATGCAATCGTAGAAAGACTCATAATAAATAATATATATACTGTTATACCGAGGAAGATATCATTATCATTGTTGATTTATTAAAAAATGAACCTGTATATAAACGATTACCAAAAAATTCTTTAATTTCACGTGCACCAAGTCACATGATTCTTTCCGGGGTAAATCTATCATGACGACGAGGTGGAGTTGCCCTGCTTCACGGAAAGATGGGATCTGATGGCCTCCAACTTGATGCCCTCCTTCTCTGCGTAGATCTCCATGCCTCTTTGGTCGGCAGAACCAACTGTTTCCAACACAAGCTCGTTGATTTCTTCAATGTCGTCCAGGACCTGGGGAAGCAACAAGTTCAAAATGACACCAAGGAAGCCGGTGAGCGCGTAGCCGGTCTCCATGACCAAGATGATGGCGTTGAAGAAGCCAGAAAGCGACCTGTTGTCGCCCTTGTAGGTGAAAACGTTGTCAAACCAGTTCCCCACGAGAGTAGCACCGATTCCGGGCAAGAGCAGCGCCGTCAACACGAACCGGTCTCTTCTGGTGAACTCGGTGGTGGCAATGATCTTCATGCCTGAAACAGCAACCGAGGTAAAGAGGAAGGACGTCATTCCGCCCAAAACTGCGCTGGGGATCGCCACGATGGCTGCGGCAAACTTGGAGAAGATTCCCATGACGATCATCAAGAAAGCACACCAGTAGCCCACACGACGGTTGGCACACTTGGTGACGGAGATGACCCCGTTGTTCTGGGCAAAGGTGGACATCGGAGTGACGGTCATGAGGCCCGAAAGAAGGCCGTTGAAGCCGTCGGCAAGAACACCGCCCTGGATCCGCGACTCGTAGAGCTCGCCCTCGACCTCGAGCCGCGAGACATCGGACGTGGCGGTGATGTCACCGATGGCTTCCATCATCAAGACGATGTAGACGGCCAAAAACGGAAGAACCACGGGCCCGTAGACCTTCAACTTGAACGTGTGGACCCACATAAAGGTGACGGTGGGCGCAGCTTTGATGGAGGCCGACGAAAAGTAGCCCGTGGCAGCTGCCACTATGCACCCCACCAAAAGCCCCACAATAACAGCACAGGATTTCATGATGGGCGAGCCAAAGCGCTCGGAGATGATGATGGTGACGTAAACCAAGAACCCGAGCCCGATGAACTGCGCGGACCCCCACTCCAACGAGTGTTTGCCAACGTCACAGACCTTGCCGACGCATCCTGAGCCGCCAATCCAGTCCTCAAAGCCTGAAGCAATCAAGGAAGTACCAATAAGAAGCACAACTGGCCCGGTAACGATGGGAGGAAAGATTTTCTGCAAGATTTTGGGGGGCATGAACGAAAGCAAGATTTCCAAGAGCGAACAGACAATGCCCGTGGCCAAGATGCGGCCGTAGCCATCAGGGCACGCCAACTGCTTGCCAGAAGCATTGACGGGACATTCTCCAACCTGGTACATCAACGGAAGAGCCTTGGTGACAATGGTGATGGTCGCAAAAGAGGTACCCACCACGGACAAAAGCCCCGTTCCCAAGTAGTACGGCGTGCCAAACACACGGAACCGCGTGATCTGGATGCACGACAAGATCCCGGACACGATCAACGACGACAGGACCAAGTATTCCTGGATCTCGGTCGACAAGTTGGCAGCAGCCGCAATGATGATTGGCGGACTCACCACGCCCGCAAGCATCGACAACGAGTGCTGGAGACCAAGAATAAAGCCGAGAAACACCGGCATGTCGGAGTTGAGGCCGAAAAACGGCTGCGTCTTGGGTTCTTTGGAGTAGAAGGGAATTTCAGGCAAGAAGAGGTACGCGTAGTCGTAGTCGCCAAAAAGGCCTTCCTTGGTCGTCCATTTGCGAACAAGGCGCTTGGCCGTGAGCTGAAGGTTGATACTTTTCATCGTGGTGCCTGAGTGGGAATCTTGGTGGAAATGAAACGCATATAAACCAGCCGTGTAGCTTATCTGAAATTAATTAGTATGTGCGATAAGACCGTTATCGCGAAACGACGCCGGAGATCGCCATTTTGCGGCCCGCTGCGGGCGTTCTGAGTAAGAATGTCGCGTGCGACATTGTACGACATACTTCCCATCTAAAATGTCGCCAAGAGCTCTGCACGGAGATAACGGTGTGCGCCACAGAGGTTCGCGTCCCGGACCCTAAATATCCGAGCTTAGATCCATGTTTGGGCAAGAATCTCAAAAGAAGTCTATTTGGGGTGTCGCTAGCGTGACATCAGGCAAACGGACGGTTTTATGGTTAGGCGGACACGGTGCCGTGCGGGCTGAAGCAGAAATTTCATGTCTGCCAAGACGGAATTTCGGGTTTGTGTCGGTCGCCGGGCGAGACTCGCAACCGCTGAATAAAGCTTAATTACATAATAATGCCCGGACATTGCAGAGGAAAAAAATAATTCAGCGTAACTTTTTGTGTCCCGATGGGGTACTTGGCCGATGTAACGCTGGTACGAAAAAATAACAATAGTAAGCAAAGCCTTGTTGAAAATTCTTGCAGCATTTCCCCATGCTCGGATGCCCAACCACAGTTTGGCTTGGCCAGAAGACCGGCGATCCAGCAACGCTGCAGTATGGGTTGCCCGTTTTGGTTTTTGTCACGCGGACAATTTCTCGATTCACAGTAACTTGCTGCCAAGAAAATGTCCCCTGCCCAAATGCGGATGTTTTCCTCTTTATACAGAGGGTTTTTGGGTAAAAATAAATCCAGAATAATACACAAAAAAGTCGGTTGAGACACCGGTGCAGGTTGCTTGGCGGTGGGGGAAAGATGTAGCGTGCCTGATCAAAGACAAGGGCGCAGCGTAAAGCGATACAGACACCAGATGGTGGTGTGTATCTCTCTAGCATTGCAAGGTTGTATCATTATCCTCGTAATTCAGACACCAAAACTGCAACTAGCCAAACTTTGATCTCATTAAAATAAGTAAAATTTAGTGTCGTGTGCGACTACAGGCAGCAGATTCCCCGTACATAACCGTTCTGCGGTGATTGATCAGTGTTGACAAATTAAAAAAAGCCATTATTAAATAAAAAAACGGCCATATCCACATCCAACTCCTTAACCATCTTCTTTACCACTTCTTTACCAACCTTTATTATAACCACTGCTACCAACCACTTCTACCACCATAACAAAGCATAACCATCGCCACTCGTTGCCCGTATGTTTTTCCTGTTGCGAAGAAAACACGTCCAGCTCATCTTTGTGGTGACCCTCCTCTGCATCGTCTCGTTGTCGCTTTTCTCAACGTCGTACGTCGACCATGAGATCCTCATGGAAGTTGCAAACCCGTTGAACTACTACGATACGCTTGCCCTGATTGTATACCTGAAACTGTCGGAGCGAGAGGTGGGTCTTGCGGATCAGTCCGAAGTCCATTTCGCCCAGGACGTCGAGTTGCTCCATGCCACAAAGAAAGCCACAGATCTCCAGAGCAAGTTCTGGATCTTGGATCCCATTCCCGAGTCCGACTTTGAGCTCAAGATTCCCGAATACTTTTATTCGTCCACGGTGAAAAAACCGCCCATCCAGCCGTTTGATCCTCGTATGACACACGGCATTTATTATCACCACATGAAGCAAGTGATGGCAAAAAAACCAAACGAGGTTCCTTCGGTTCCGTTCCACTGGGACGACTGGGTTGATCTCTCGGAGTTGAACAAGTATATTTTCGCCATTCCCATGGACAGAGTGGACTGCGACTTCATGGACCCTTTATCTAAGAAAGAAAGAATCGAGGAGAAGCAGAATGAAGAGAAAAAGCAAAAGGAAGAGGAGGAGAAGAGAATAAAGGAAGAAAAGGAATGGAAGGAGCGTGAAGAAAAGGCTAGAAAGGAAAAGGAACAAAAGGAAAGGGAACAAAAGGAAAGGGAACAAAAGGAAAGGGAACAAAAGGAGAAAGAACAGAAAGAAAAGGAACAAAAGGAGAAAGAACAGAAAGAAAAGGAGCAAAAGGAAAAGGAAACGGAAAACCCCTTTCTAACTTCTCCTGTTTCATCTTCCGGACCCAAAAAGAGAGACTTGACTCCTCTTCCTGTGGAATTTTGTACCAATGACGAAGACCTTCCTGCTCACCTAAGAACAAATGCCTTATATCCTGGGTTCAACATGAGAAGAAACCCAGCAAAAACGACCCTTCTCAAGGCCAAGTTGGCTGGAAAGTCCTACCTTTATACATATGCACCTCCACCAGATGCAATTATTTTCTTGACAAACGACGGGGCTTATAATGTTTCTGTTGATCCAACACGGAAACAAAAGCTCTTGGATAGTGGCTTAGTTGAGTCGTACATCAAAAACAAGAGATCCAACAAAATCAACGTGTTGAAATCGTTCCGTGATCTCCAGAAAAAGGTCCCTACCAATAAGCATAAGGTGATCAAAGAATATGAAGTCGAGTTGAAAGAAAGTTCGTTTATTTTCAACTACCTGCAGATCATGGCCAACTATTCTGTCAGAAACGATCTCTCTCCCAATGAACAACGCTACTACGAGTCATTGCAATATTCGGAGTCGTTCAAAAAGGATGGACCTCCCAAATACTTTGCAGAAGCCAGAATCAAAGGTAAGACTTCGGGAGACCACTATGACTGGCGTTTCTTTAGCGGAATCATCCATGAAACGTATGAACAAACATTAATTCTCCATCGTTTGATCAGAACGTGGCTTTCCTTCTCCCGTAAAAACGGGATCCATACATGGGTTGCCCATGGCTCCTTGCTTTCGTGGTACTGGAACGGTGCTGCGTTTCCCTGGGACTGGGACATTGATGTCCAGGTTCCAATCATGGATTTGAGCAGACTTTCGCTTGAATTCAACCAGACCTTGATTGTGGAAGATGCAGAAGACGGGTTCGGACGCTACTTCTTGGACTGTGGCTCCTTTATTACCCACAGAGAAAAGGGGAACGGTAACAACAACATTGATGCCCGTTTTATTGACGTTGATTCGGGTTTGTACATTGATATCACCGGGTTGGCCCTCACAAACGCCAAAACTCCCGACAGATACAACACCGAACTCCAAGGCTGGCACGACAAGGATAAGCTGTCTTTTGTTATGAAGAACAAAAAGCTCCAGGTGTTCAACTGCAGAAACAACCATTTTGCCAAACTCAGCGAGTTGTCACCATTGGTGAAGACGTCGATTGAAGGCGAAATCGGCTACGTACCTAACAAATTCTCCAACTTGTTGACAGTTGAGTATTCACACGGGCTCAGAAACCAAAAGTTTCAAGGACACGTCTTTGTGCCGCAGTTGAGGCTCTGGATCAGCGAAAAGGATTTGTATTATTTCCTCCACGACAAGGCCAAGTGGAAGCAGCACCATACCTTCAACGAAAAGTACGCCAGCGGTGCTATTACTGGGTTCAACGACTCACGGTACGAGCTTACGGCTGAGGAGTACGAAGCAAGGAGGAAGTTGATCAAGGAAAAGGAAAAACAGGGCGAGAAAGTCTCCAACATCAAAATACACATTGCTGACGAAGAGCTTCCGTCCATTTCCAAGATGAGCTACGCCGAACTTCTTGAATTGTTGAGCAAGGACGAATTTTTCGCCGAATACTACGCCACCAGTGCATTTACTGAGTTTCACGAGATTGAGCTCATGAAACTTTTATTTGGAAAATCGACAGCAACATTGATCAATAACGCTCCCGATTTCAAGCCGATGAAGTACGATCCGTTCATGTACAGAATCCACAACGAGTACATTATTTATGAGGAGGAGGTGAAGCGGTACTTGAGCATGGCCAAGGCTTACAGTTTGCATTGAATTAATACCATTGGTATTCATTATCAAATTGAATAATTAAATTACTAAATATTTCAATTTTCACATTTTCACATTTTTTTTAAAAATTTTGCAGCCAAAATTTAAGGCAATTTTCATCTTTTCTATCATTATTCTATACATTAGTTTTCCGCATTGGTCTTTTCAGACAATTGGGCCTGTGCAACCAAGTTGGCTGGAGCGTCCATTCTTGGCAACATAACCTCCACCATTCTGATCTTGTCTGGCTTAGCAAAGGCTTCGTCGTCAAACAAGGTGTTCAACTCGCCCACGGTGGCCACTCTCTTTGTTTCGTAGTCCTTGGCGTTGAACAAGGGCAACAATTGCAAGTTGTTCCATGGCTGGATGTCGTTGTAGGTGGCGTTCATGCCGTGGATCAATCTCTCGATGGTGTAACCGTCGTTGTTCAACACGTACAAGTAGGTGTTGTTACATTCCCACTTGCACAAGGTGGAGATTTCCTGGACCGTCAACTGCAAGGAACCGTCACCCACGAACAAAATGACTCTTCTGGAAGGGTCGATCTCCATGGCTGCCATGGCTGCACCAAAAGTGGCACCCACAGTGAACCCAATGGAGCCCCACAACACTTGCGAGATACCGATGGTGTTGTTGGGGAATCTGGACTGGACGATACCAAAGGCAGACGTACCGGTTTCAGTGACAATAATATCGCCTTCTCTGAACCACGACGAGACCCTCGTCCACAAGTACTCTTGGGTCAAGGTGGTGTTTGGTTCTGCTGGCGAGTTGATCAACTTGAGGGAAGGAACAGCGACAGGAGTGTAGTTTGGGTTGAGGGAACCTTGGACTCTCGAAAGCAACGTGTTCAAGGCCTCCTTCATCTGCACACCTGGGAAAGTCGCTTGTCTGATCTTGGTGTAGTCGGAGTGGAACTCGACAATGTTCTTGGTCTTGTAGGAGTACGAGAACGAGCCGGTGTTGAAATCAGACAACAAAGCACCGATGGAAAGCACCAAATCAGCAGACTCGACTGCCTCCTTGACTTCTGGCTGCGACAACGTACCAACGTAAACACCGCCAAATCTTGGGTGCGATTCGTTAATTCCAGACTTACCCATTGGGGTGGTGAAGACAGGGAATTGAGTGGCGTTGACCAAGTTTTCAACCTCTGCCCTGCATGAGTGTCTGGAGGCGCAGGCATCCACCAAGATGATTGGGTTTTCTGCCGTCTTGATCAAGTCCAAAACGGTATCCACGACTTCTTCTTGCGCTTCAGGCTCGTTTGGCTTGAGGCTGAGGTCGATTGGAGTCTGCAACAACGAGGCAGGAACCTTGAGGTCAACCAAGTTGGCTGGCAAACCCACGTAGACGGGTCTTTGGTAGACGTAGGCTTCTCTGATACATCTGTCGATTTCAGCTGGAGCAGAGCTGATGTCGGAGATGAAAGCGGTCGTTTGCGAGATGTTGTTGGACATTCTGTGGAAAACAGTAAAGTCGCCGTTGCCCAAAGTGTGGTGGAGCAACAACTGCTTGGCTTGAGAAGCAATCGATGGAACTCCCACAACGTGCAACATACCAACGTGTTCGGCGTAGGCACCACCAACCCCGTTCAAGGCCGACAATTCACCAACACCAAATGTCGTCACCAAACAGGCCAATCCTTTGATTCTCGAGTATCCATCAGCAGCGTAGGCAGCATTCAATTCGTTGGCGTTACCAGCCCACTTCATGTTGGGCACCTCGTAGACTTTGTCTAATAATGACAAGTTAAAGTCGCCAGGAAGCCCAAAAATGGTGTTGACTTCGAGCTGGTGCAATCTCTCAAAAAGGTATCTACCTAAAGTAACTTCAGACATGCTTTGTAGTGTTTGTTAATGTGTTTGTTTTGTGATGGTGGTAGACATAACGATATTTTGCAGCCTATTTATATCTGCGGCACATGTGTCCCTAAGCGCATAAGGTGAGGTTTCCTATGCGTTTATGCAAATTCACTGTGTTCCCGTCTAAGCGCATACTGCTCACATTATGAGCCCATTTTTTCCTGCCGGAAAAACTTTGCGCATATTATCATGCAAGATTAATCAAGTTTTTCCGGCCTCCCTACAGCGGTCCGGACGCTTTGCCACCACCTGATCATCAACCGATTCTCTAAAATTAGATTAGTTACATCCGTTAAGCGTAATGTTAAGGGGCGATGACAGCATATCGGAACCCAGATTTCCGGCAGTGGAACGTAGCTCTGTTTTAATTGGACGTTTCTGTCAATTTAATTGCACAAGGCGAAACGGAGACTGTTGTTATCGTGACATTTTATTCTCTGACTACCTTTCTTAAATGGATACCCCCTTTAGAATGGATACCCCCTTCAAAACAAATACCCTCTCTAATATGGACGCCCCCTCTAATCTGGACACCCCCTCTAATATGGACGCCCTCTCTTATTTGAATACCCCTCCTACATAGTCAAGTGCACGTGAAAGTATGCGCGTCGCAGCGGCTTGCCTGTTTAAGAAATGCTACATCCCTTTTGGGAAATATTACTACTTTCAGACAGTTACCCGGACACAGATATCACCACCCCAAACATGTGAGAAAAATCCTCGTGATGTATCGCCCACTTTTCTTCACTACAACAACAACCAAAACAAACGGTTAAAGAAACGTGATTCGGTGCACAAGCGAGCAACCACCTGCCAACCCCACACCACCTTTTTGCAACCATTTCAGAAACACCAAGCAAACGCCATTGAAGTAAGTAAACCCGTGAATTGGGCTCGGCCCCTTTATTTTGGCCCCCAAGATTGTTGTTTTGGTTTTGTAATTTGCAACCATACTAACCGGAGTAGAATGCCGAAAAGAGAAGGAGAGCTCCAGGACAAAAAGCTCAAGAGAGAAAAGAAGGAAGAGATTGCCATTGATTCGGAGTTGTTGGGCCAGCAATCGTCGTACAGCGGAAACGGCGCCGGGCCCAACCACAAAAACGATGCCAACGACCACGACGCGGTTGCGGCTGCGGAAGCGGCTGCTGCGGCTGTTGCTGCTGTGACCTCGAACGAGAACGGCTCGGACACGAGTCTGCAGCAGTTGCAGCAGCACTTGGCGTACCAGAATGCGTACAGACAGCAGCAGCAACAACAGCAGCAGCAACAACAAACGCACCAGCACCAGCACCACCAACATCACCACTCCACAACGACGCAATCGCCACCTCCGCAGAGCAGCACGAGTTTCCAGCCGACGGTGTTGCCTCCGTCAAACCCCGACAAGCCGCAGCACGGCAGCGACGAGTGGCACAGGCAGAGACGCGAAAACCACAAGGAGGTCGAGAGAAGAAGACGG
Source organism: Teunomyces funiuensis (assembly GCA_030558095.1). NCBI lineage: Eukaryota > Fungi > Ascomycota > Pichiomycetes > Serinales > Debaryomycetaceae > Teunomyces > Teunomyces funiuensis. The sequence continues at coordinate 14,749 of JAJMRW010000008.1, read as the reverse complement.
GAGTCGATCAACTTGGGCATCAAGGAGTTGGCTGCGTTGATTCCCACGCCCGACACCAACAAGGCGCAGATCTTGCAGCGGGCCGTCGAGTACATCAAGAGATTGAAGGAGAACGAAAACAACAACATTGAAAAGTGGACGTTGGAGAAGTTGTTGACGGAGCAAGCGGTGAGTGAGTTGAGTGCGTCGAACGAAAAGTTGAAGCAGGAGTTGGAGCGGGCCTACAGAGAGATCGAGGAGTGGAAGGACGCAGCCAAGAAGCGCGATGAGTAAGGATATTTGTATATTTATTGTAGTGTAATGTATTTTATTGTTTTGCAGGTTGGCTGTGTGCAGGTTTTCTATATTATCAAAACTCGCGATGGAAAGTTTACCGTGAACATGCTTGAGTTTGGAGAGATAGATCCGTATGGCATTCTTGAGGTAGATAAGGACGCCAGTCCGCTTGAGATCAAGAAAGCGTACAAGCGGCTCAGTTTGCAGCACCATCCCGACAAGCGGCAGCAGAAGGGCGGCGATGTGGGCGACGGCGCGGACGCGTTTGCGCGGATCCAGTACGCCTATTCGTTGTTGAGCGATCCTGCCAGGAGGCAGCGGTACGACCACACGGGGAGTTTGGAGGAGGTGGAGGATGGCTTTGACTGGAAGGAGTACTTTGCCGCCACCACGGCCAAGATCAGTGTGGATATGATCGAGGAGGACCGCGCCAAGTACCAAGGGCTGGAGGAGGAGCGGATGGACGTGGTGGCGAACTTTGTGTACTACGACGGGGACTTTCTCAAGTTGTTTGAGATCATTCCACACTTGGAGTTCACGGAGGACGAAGAGGCGCGTGTGTACGGCATGATTGAGGGCGCGATGGCGACGATGGCGTTGGAGAAGAGCGGAGTACGGACGTGGGAGAAGTACAAGAAGTCGAGAAAGACCAAGGTGCGCCAGAAGCTCAAGAAGTTGGCCAAGGAGGCCAAGGAGGCGGAGGAGTTGGCGAAACAGATCAAGGACAAGGGCAAGCGCAAGTTGGAGAGCCACGGCGATCTTGCGGCGTTGATCAAAAGCAGACAGAGCTCGCGTCTAGACACGTTGATCAGTGGCCTTGAGGAGAAGTACGGCAAGAAGAGGGGCAAGGAGCCTTCGGAGGAAGAGTTTGAGCGCATTCAGAAGAAGATGAGGTCAAAGTGATGCACGGGATCACGCGTTACTATTGTTTATAGCATTGATACATGGCAGAGTAGTTGTGTGGAAGTTGTGTGGTTGTAGTTGTGGTTGTGGTTGTGGTTGTAGTTGTGTGTTGTGTGTTGTGTGTTGTGTGTTGTGTGTTGTGTGTTTGGTGTTTGTTTTGTATTTTCATCGGTATCTTTTGGGTTCGGTGTTTGTTCGGTGATTGTTTCGATTTGTTTTGTTTGTTTTGACTTTTTTCATATAAAAGACCGCGTACCACACATCACACCAGCCATGTCGGACGAATCAGACTATTCGGACGGTTCCGACTACGGCACCGACACCCAGACCGCACCCAGCTCCAACCAGAGCTCCAATGGCACGCTCTCCACCAAACCAAACGCCTCCGACCAGTACCAGAAGCTCTCGCAGCTCGAGCACATCTTGAAGCGGCCCGACACGTACATCGGGTCGGTGGAACGCACCGGGATGGAGATGTGGTGCTACAACGCCAGCTCCGAGTCCATGGTCTTCAAGGAAGTCTCCATTGTGCCTGGTCTCTACAAGATCTTCGACGAGATCTTGGTCAACGCAGCAGACAACAAGATCAGAGACCCGTCGATGCGCAACATCAAGGTCAAAATCGACCCGGAGTCGAACACCATCGAGGTCATGAACGATGGGAAGGGAATTCCCATTGAGATCCACACCAAGGAAAAGATCTACATCCCCGAGTTGATCTTTGGCAACCTCCTCACGTCGTCCAACTACGACGACGACGAAAAGAAAGTCACGGGGGGCCGCAATGGCTACGGCGCCAAGTTGTGCAACATCTTCTCGACGGAGTTCTACTTGGAAACGGCAGACCTCAACACCGAACAGTTGTACAAACAAACGTGGTCCAAAAACATGTCTGCGGTCTCCAAGCCCAAAATCACAAAGTTGAAGACGAAAAAGGAGTACACCAAGGTCACCTTCAAGCCGGACTTAGCCAAGTTTGGCATGGAGGCGTTGGACGACGAGATCCTCTCGGTGTTGCGCAGAAGAGTCTACGATCTCTGCGGAACGGTCCGCGACTGCAACATCTACTTGAACGACAAGAAGCTCACCATCCGCAACTTCAAGGCCTATGTCGAGATGTACGTGAAGGCCATCAAAGAATCGAGCCCCGAACCCACGCCCGACTCTGCTGGCGATGCCAAAAACTACACCACAATCGTCCACGAAGTGCTCAATCCACGCTGGGAATTGGCCTTTGCCGTGAGCGACGGGTCCTTCAACCAGGTCAGTTTTGTCAACTCCATTGCAACCACGGCCGGTGGGACACACGTCAAGTACGTTTCTGACCAGATTGTCACCAAGTTGGTCGAGGTCTTGTCCAAGAAGGAAAAAGGCAAGAAGTTGATGATCAAGCCCCAGGAAGTCAGAAACAACATGTTCTTGTTCATCAACTGTCTCATTGAAAACCCTGCCTTCACTTCACAAACCAAGGAGCAGTTGACGACGAGAGTGTCGCAGTTTGGAGGTAAAGCCAATGAAAAGTTTGCTGTCAGTGACGATTTCATCAAAAAGATCTTGAAAACAAGCATTGTTGACAAAATCAGAGAAATCGCCAACTCCAACGAAGACAAGGCCCTACAAAAGGCCGACGGTTCCAAGAAGCTGAGAATCAAGGGCCAGGTCAAGTTGGTCGACGCCAACAAGGCTGGCACTAGGGAGGGCCACAAGTGTACCCTTATTCTTACGGAAGGTGATTCGGCCTTGTCACTTGCTGTAGCAGGCTTAGCCGTTGTTGGAAGAGATTACTACGGGTGTTTTCCCTTGAGAGGTAAGTTGTTGAACGTCAGAGAAGCGACAAACGACCAAATCTCCAAAAATACCGAAATCAGTGCCTTGAAACAAATCATCGGCCTCCAGCATAAGAAGCAGTATACCCCAGAAAACGCAAAGTCCTTGAGATACGGCCACATCATGATCATGACCGATCAGGATCAGGATGGCTCGCATATTAAGGGTTTGATCATCAACTTCTTGGAAACCAGTTTCCCCGGATTGTTGGATATTCCCGGCTTTTTGCTTGAGTTCATCACTCCAATCATCAAAGTCACGATCAAGAAAAGAGGTGGAGGTAAAGAGATCCTTTCTTTCTACTCGATGCCCGAGTTTGAGAAGTGGCGTGAAACAAAGGGAAAAGAGTGTCGCTGGACCCAGAAGTATTACAAGGGTTTGGGAACGTCGACAGACAAGGAATCTCGCCAGTACTTTGCTGCGTTGGACAAACATAGAAAGATATTCCATGCCTTGCAAGAAGATGACAAAGAGTGGATCGATTTGGCGTTTTCCAAGAAGAAGGCCGACGACAGAAAGGAATGGTTACAGGGATTCCAGCCAGGAACACATCTTGATCCTGATTTGGTGGAGATTCCGATCTCTGAGTTCATCAACAAGGAGTTGATTTTGTTCTCGATGGCAGACAACGTCAGATCCATTCCGTCAGTGTTGGATGGATTCAAGCCTGGCCAGCGGAAGGTTTTGTATGCCTGTTTCAAGAGAAACTTGAAGAGTGAAATCAAGGTATCGCAGTTGGCCGGTTACGTGTCCGAACACACGCAGTACCATCATGGTGAAGCCTCGTTGTTTCAAACCATCATTGGTTTGGCCCAAAACTTCATTGGCTCGAACAACATCAACGTCTTGAAGCCCAATGGTGCCTTTGGGACCAGAGCTGCGGGTGGTAAGGACTTCTCTGCTGCGAGATACATCTTTACGGAAATCACAGCGATCACCAGATCGATATTCAATCCTTTGGACAATGCCTTGTTGCAGTATGTTCAAGAAGACGAACAAACAGTGGAACCACAATGGTACTTGCCAGTGATTCCAATGCTCTTGGTGAACGGTACTGAAGGTATTGGTACCGGTTGGTCCACTAACATACCATGTTACAATCCAGTTGATCTTGTGGCTAATATAAGAAAAATGATGAACGGAGAACCTTGTGAAAGCATGGTGCCTTGGTACAAGGGATGGGAGGGTAACATCGAGCCCATTGGACCTGAAAAGTTCAAGGTCAGTGGTACTATTGAGCAGATTGACGAAACAACCTTGGAAATCACAGAGATCCCCGTCAAAACCTGGACAAACAACGTCAAGGAGTTCTTGTTGGCAGGTTTAGGAAACGAAAAGACCAGTCCTTGGATTAAGGACATGGAAGAGCAGCATGGCTTGAACATTCGGTTTGTTGTTAAGTTGACTGAGGCCGAAATGGCCAAATCTCTCAAGATTGGATTATTGGAACGGTTCAAGTTGATTTCATCCATCAATTTGAGTAACATGGTTGCATTTGATCCTTTGGGAAGAATCAAGAAGTACGACTCGCCCATCGACATTTTGAAGGACTTCTACTACGTCAGATTGGAATACTACCAGAAGCGGAAGGACCATATAAGTCGTCTCCTTCAATACCAGTTGACAAAGTTGAATGAACAGGCCCGGTTTATCAAGTTGATTATTGATAAGGAGTTGTCAGTCTCCAACAAAAAGAGATCGGAATTGGTGGATCTCTTGCAACAGTTTGGCTTTGTCAAGTTCAATAAGGATAGTGAGCCAGTGTCGGATCAAGTTGATTTGCAACTCTTTGTTGAGGCAGAGAGGGAGCTTGAAGAGGAGGAGGAAGAGGTTGGTGACATTTCTTTGGTAAACACTGCTCCTGTTGGACTGAGGGAAGAAGGGGAACACAAACCAGAGCATGTGTATGCCTACTATGACTATTTGTTGGGAATGGCCATCTGGTCGTTGACAAAAGAAAGATACGAGAAGTTATTGAAGCAGAGAGACGAGAAGAAGGAAGAATTGAAGATTTTGGTGGGAAAAACCGCCAAAGACTTGTGGAACGAAGACTTGGATGCTTTCCTTGAAGCGTGGGAAAGGTTTTTGCAAATGGACTTGAAAGATAGAGAAAGTGATGTTCCTGCTGCTGGAGTCAAGGCCAAGCAAAAGAGAAGAAGAGTTAAAAAGGAAGAAAAGGTCAAGACGGAGCCAGGGACCAAAAAGCAGAAAGTGTCTAGTCTTTCGCCTCCAACCACAATCAAACAGGAACCACAAGATACACCTGTTGTTGTGAAGAAAGAACCCAAACAACCGGATGCCTTATCGTTCTTTTCTCCCGCATCAAAGGCCAAGAGCACGCCCAAACCCAAGCCATCGCAAGCCAAAACCAAGGCCATGAGAGTTGTATCTTCGTCCATGTTCGATTCTGACTCTGATGACGATATTCTTCTTGGACTCAGCAAGGATTCGAACACGACACCGGCCGCGAGAAGTCAACCGTTGCAAAATGAGCTCGATGACTTGGAACTTCCGCCAAAAATGGCACCCAAAGTGCAAGGAAAGAGAAAAACTGCTGCGCGTAAAGTCTACAAGATAGAAAGCGATGAAGAAGATGATGTGGTGATGAGCGACTCTCCAGATGATGAAGGTGATGACTACCAGGACGACGAGTGATATATGTGAGTAATAAAAGAGTTGCCTAATTGAGCGCGCTTATGTAATCACGTTTTCTGTAAGAAAATTCTATAAACCAAAAAACGATAAACAGACCAAACATACTGTGAACCAATAGCATTTTGCATTTCTACTAAAACATTCAACAACAACACGTCTGATTTCTGTATTTCCACCAAACATGTACAACAGCAACGCAGGTGCCAACGGTGCCAACGGCGCCAACACGCAGCAGTTCTTGAACGAATACTCGTACCACCAACAATTACAAGGCCAGCAACATGCCCAAGCACAACAACAGCAGCAACAACCACAACAGCAAGCCCAACCACAGAACCAGAACCAACAGACACCACAGCAGCATCAACAACCATCATACTCCAGCTACCCCTCCAACACACCAAACACGGTAGCCAACTCCAGAGGCAAGTTCACCTCGCAGGACATCCAGGTCTTGAAGCAGTTGTTGGTGGCTGGAGAAAAGCACAAGTGGAAGCAGATCACCAAGGAGATCAACCAGAACTCCAGCAGCACCGATCTGCAGCTGCAGCAGTTCCAAAAGGGACAGTCCAAGAACGTCTCGCCCACTTTTGTCATCAAGCAGTACCAGAGTTTATTGGGATTACCCAACAACACTGCCCATTTCGGCACGTTGGGCAGCTCATTACCGTACGTGGTGGCTGGCAACGGATGGGACGACTTGGGGGACCAGGCGTACCAGCATCAATTTAGCGATGACTTGGAATAGCGTCTCCGTTTCTACTGTTGTTTAGTTCTTTTTGTTCTTCCTCTGTATAATTTAATTCACCATCTAATTTTCGCTCTTGCAGTCCTTGCAGCTGTCACTCTCCTTCTTGGTGGTCAAGAAGTTGTCTCCGTGTTTCTCCAAATGGGCTCCCAACACCAATGCTCCCTCCAACTTGTTGCGGATCAACACCTTGAGGAACTTGGAGTCGGGGAAGCCGTCGTAATAGTACTCCTGGGACTGTGAGCCGTCCACATCGCCATATTTGACAGCCAACTCGGGTTTCTTGAACTTTCTCTTGTAGATAATGAACTCGTCCTCGCCCTGTGTCCGCTGGAGCACAATCTGGAACACACCTGGCTGGTCCTGGATTGGCTGCAACGAAACATCGTTGATGACCCCATCAAACGTCTGGAAAATCTCCTGAAGATACCAGAACGCACGGTTCTGCCATTTACACTTGGAACAGTACTGGATCGTGATCCGTGGGAAGCGTGCTGTAGTAGACATGGTGATATTAGTTGGTCGTGCATCGAGACAAAAACTGTTTCTACTGGAAAATAATCTATACTTACAACGGGATACTTAACCAGTCCCAATTGCCCTTTCTATCTGACTCAGTTTGAGAATGCTCCTCTCTGGCAGGATATCCAGTAGCGTACGAATTGAACATCTTGGCGTAGCTGCTGTTGTCAATGCCAGACTGCAGCTGGAGCTCTATACTCGTTGAAGACGGCAATTTGACCTTCAGATTGGTCCGCTTCATGGTTGGGGGAGCAGTGGGTTTGGTGTTTTTGATGCTGCTCTGTCTTTTGGAAGAGAAATTAGTCTTCAATGCGATATTATTAATTATTTTGGAGTCGTTTTTCGATAGCGACGTCGGGTTCAAGTCGTCGCCGTCGGCCATGGTCTTCTTGGTGACCGATCCGTTTCCAGCTCCTCTCTGTCTCTTCTTTATAACGTCTGTTTTCAAGCTGAGTGGCCGTACCACTCCATGAAGCTTGAGGAAAAGTCCACACGCATTGCACAACGGTTGTCCCTCGGGGTTTCTTCTCCATAGCGGAGTGGTTTTCGTGTGACAATTTGTACACGAAATGGGCGTCGATGGGTTCTTTGCATCGTCTCTCTTGCTAGAGCCACCAGGGCTCGATGGTTTTCTCTTGACTTTGGCTGGTCTTGGTTTCTTCTTTGGTTTATCGGGCCACGAAGTCGTGTTGGGCAATGAGCTCGACAAACTGACTCCAAACGACGACATGTCTGAATACGAGGACGAAAACTGGCTCGTTTGTTTCTGCGTGAAGTTGTCAAAGTACACCAACGTATCGGGATTGCTGGTATTCATCTGGCTCAGAAGCTGGGGCGTGTGGTGCTGGTCTAATTTGGGAGAGCTGAAGGGATCACGAAAACTGTCCGATGGCGACGAGAAGCGGTTGAAAGGAATCTGTGCAGACCTGTTGTATTGTCTTGGGTTGTCGTAGCTCACGTAGAGGTCTGGTAAGCTCACCAAGGACTGCTGTTTGAGAAGCAGTGTTGGTGTAGAAACATGGCTTCCGGCAATACTGTTTGGGGCATCGTTTGGAGCATCGCCTCCATAGAGAGTGCTCCCATTCGAATGGCTGTCTCCCTGGTTATAGGACGACTCAGTATCTTCAAACAAGTCGTACTGGGGGTTCATTCCAAGGGACGCAGTTCCATCAAAGTTGGTGTTGGGGCCTTCGAAAGCCAAGGGGTCGAGAGAAAACTCAAACGCGGAAGAATGGCCAGCATCCTTGTGGTGGTGTTCGTGTGGTTTCGACAACAGCGTCTTTGGGAGAAATGCTGTTTCGATAAATGGCTGTGTTGCGGTGACAAGTGGTGAAAAGTTGGCTGGTCTTTTCTTGTTATTTGCGGGAGTTTCGCTCTCGCCCATTTTGCGGATATGGGCCACATAGTCAAAGTCATCGGCCGCAGGATCAACCACAGGCGATTGGCTAACCAGAAGTTGCTGCGCTGTGTTGTTAGTTGTTGCACCAGCGGCTGAAGATGCGGCCGCTGCCTTCTTAACGTTGAAGTGCATCATTCGCCAGGTGATGTTCTCCATTCGTTTCTTGTATGGTAGGGAGTCGCGAGCATTGTTGTACATCTTCCAAAGACTGTCCAAGTTGGTTGCTTCATCGCGTAAAAGCGTCGATAGGCTCACTGGCGCGTTGGTGTTGTGGACATTGAAATTGAACCTGGTGGAACCCATCGCTGGATTGGTATCACTCATAGATGCAGAAAAGATCAAGATAGAAAACAACTTTAAGCCCTTCAGATCCAATTAACCGAACACACGACTGCCATCAGCTCCAACCGAGTTTTTCCGGTGACATATGATAACGTTTGAGTTCTTTATCAGGTGGCATTGTGATTGGTGCGATTAAATTGTCGGGTGCCGTTCCTGCAGGATGGACCCTGATAAGAGTTGCTTGTATATTTCCGATCCTGCAGGCAGTATACGTTGCGGACCGGGTGTTTACTTCCGGACGCTTCAACAAAGTGTTGCAAAAGAGCCAAACAGGATCGAAAAGGGTTGTTTGAAACAGAAAAAGACTTATTTGTTGCTGAGGAGAAATTTTATGTGTCAAGAAGTTTACAATAGTGTTTTTTATTTTGTATTAAATGGAAAATGTCATAATTCTGGAAATTTAAAATGATTTATTGAAGTGTAAGTTTTTCCAATCACCTCATCGAACTCCTTTACAAAATGCCATTTTTTTATTGAAAGAAACTATTATAAACGTGAATTAATCACGATGTAGCTTAATTTGGTGCTAAATTACTGTAATGGGCAATATAACCAATTGAAAAAGGTTTTTAGTAAACATCATTACCGCAATAAACGGCAAAAATTCGCCAAATATTGCTTCAATTGAACATATTTGTTTCCTTGTAGAGACATTAGAGTCAATTAAAGCACGTTCTTAAGACTGATAGGTATAAGGCACGGCCTGATAATATTTCAAATTTTCAGCCAAAAGAATAAATTGGTTTGATCAAAAAAATACGAACTACTTGATTAAACGTTTATATTAAGACCTTTGAGAGAATTTAGAGTCATACTGATACACGGAGCCACGTTTCAAACCTGATTGAATAAGCAAAAAGGACTGATATACGAATATGCCCTAATCATGAAATATTGCTTAAAACACCGGAACCAAATAGTAGAACAATATCAATCTCAACTCAAAGCTGGCCAATTATGCTACTTATCTTTTTATACAGTTTCTGTGGCTCAGAAACGTGTCAATGTCCTAATGATCAATTATCAATTTTTTGCTTTTCGTAAATTGATATAGATTAGGATGTTCGATGGATTTGATGCCCAAACACCGGTGCGTATCACGTGAGACACCTGAATATAATCAACATGTCAAAGAAGAACAAGTCTTTTGAACTGTGCATCTTCGGCTCTACTCTTTGAGGCTGTTGCGTTTCCTTTATTGTTGCGTTTCCTTTATGATTTAATTCTTGCATTAAAGAAACCCTTCTCTTTGTTCGTAAGGTGAATAGCGCGACGTTTTTTTCACTAAACAAGGCCAGTCAAAAGGGAAAAGAATAGCCGTGATGCAGCAAGAAAACAATACAAACAATACCGGTTGTTGTCGGCACGCCCAGACTTCTGAGGCTTTATTGTCTTTTACGAGCCAGCATTATTTTTTTAATTACCAATTGTCTGCAGGCTGAGCCCTTTCCAGGCCACGAGCCCTAAACCATGAACCTACGAAGTAATATTTTTCAAGCAGCCTTGAAAATATTTAGTCTTGAGCCAGAGCTTTATGCTACGACAGGGTAACACCACGCCTAAAATTGCTTGTAGCTTGTAGCAAGGCGGGTAAAACACTAAGGCGGGTAAAGTTCCAAGGCGGGTCAAGCACCAAAGCAGATACCTGGATGACAAAGGCGCACCTAAAGAAGAAGTATTGTCCTTCGCTAACGAATGTATTTGCTGTGCATATAATCAAGCTGGTCAATATTCGCTCTGCGGGGGTACGTTTTAAAGGGTAAAAGGTCCCCACAAAACTAGATTTGTGCAGTCTTAATAAGGTCTCCACAAAACTATATTTGTAGTTGTAGAGGGTCGAAAAGTCTTGTTTGGCTGATCGGCGACTAAACTAGATGCAACGGCCACGAGTGATGGGAGATCAACATATACATCATCATTATTTTCTAATGGTTAGGCTTTGTAGCACAAGGAACGATCGGGATCGATTAAATCTACTAATGTTTAATATCACGTGCGACACCAACAGAACTCCGCACTCCTTCTGATACTCTAGAGCAAAAGCCCCAATTTTATGTTCTTGAGCTGAGCCCCATCTTCTTTGCAATGCATATGTAATACCTAAAAAATATTTTACCACTGTAAAATACAATTACGCCACTGTACACGCGCCATATATCTCTGCTTGTATCAAAAAATAAATCGCGAAGCCCCAAAATATTCAAAATATGGTCACCTAGATACGGGGTTCCAAACAATAAGTTATGAACCATTTTACAAAATGCTATTCCGTCTTGCAAAATCCCAACTAAATTTTGAGCCTTGATACAATTTGAACAGTCTCAACAATATTGACTGCCTTGTTCGAGGTTTTAGACCTTGACAAAGCTGTTGTCCTTGTTGGGCTGCGTCGAGATGAAAGGATGAATGTCTTTTTAGTTCGGCGAGGTGATATTTTTAAAACTGTCAAGTTTAAGGTCACATGCGTGGTAGCAATAAAAGGGGAGAGGAGAGACACGACCCTCCGATGCAACATGTCACAGTCATCCCTTGCATATGGGATTTCCCCAGCAAACGTCTCATTTCATCGTGTAATATTTTTAATTTACGTGTTTAATATTTTTATTGACGACATACATCTACTAAAAAAATTTAAATTTATTTTATTCGGGTGAAGTTAGGTAGAAGAGAACATGTAGAAGATTGGTGTTTGGCGAGATACCTTCTCATCCCCTATATGCACCGGGAATGACCACGAAAAGTTTATAGGTGTCTAGATATGTTTTTTACTATTTTGGAGCACTGATAAAATCTAGTTCTTGTCACCGCTCTTGGCTACTACATTGATCAACAATTGATCGAATGCTTATTAGTGTAAAAAATAAATTGAAATTATGGCGCGCAATCTTGCAGCTATTACAAAAAATGCGATCTGAAAAACACGTTCGACTAAAATACGTAACAATGTTTAAAAGGTTACGAACTAGTGTATAACCACTAGTAAGTAAAGTAGATAGGAATCTCGAGTTTTGTTTTTGAAGCTTAATTTTTTTGAGCAATTTGCCGTTATTTTTATCAGCCCATGTCCATAAAGAGCAGTACACAATTAGGAAGTGGTTAAAAATGCCACCAGTCTAATCTTGAGGATATTACGACAATTCAAAGTAGGAAGCGATTTTATGCAGCTTTTTTGGTTATATTTGCACGCTTTGATCAGAAGACTTACTATTGACATAAGATATATTACCAATATCGTTTCAATACACTGCAGTGGGCCTTAAATTAACATTTTTAGTTCCATCAGATAAACATGCCGAAATCCCTATTCTGTATTCGGTATTTCGTAGTTGGCTTCCTGCTTTTGGCAGTTCTAAGGTCGACTGGAAAATAAAAACACAGTTTCAAACCTTTTTAATTATTATTTCTACACGAATTAAGACTAAGATCTACCACTAAATAATTTAATCTGGCGATATTTTCAGCTTGGGCGCGGCAGCTCAAAATGACCTTTTCGTATCTAAGGATAGCCGCCATGTATATACGTATAAATATCAGACGTATTTTCTGTTGTATACCCTGGCTTCAATTTTAACTAATTGCCTTTTACACCCTCTACTACAATCTTAACTGCCAACAATGTGGGCCACTCATATTGTAATAGTACTTGCATTGGCTGCAATTACCTTTGCTGCAACTATTACTCAAAATACCGTGACCAGAGGGACTATCGATCTTTCAATTGGTGATATTAACATTAATCCAAATGTTTATTGGTCGATTTTTGACAACGCTTTATCCTCCTTCACTGGTTCGCTTAATATTGGCACAGGTGGTGGATTCTACATTACCAGTACCACTTCTTTGATCGCTTTGACCGTCTCGTTAACTGGTGTGCTTAACAGCATCACTAATAACGGTATTGTTGCTTTCAACTCATTGGCTTCATTGACCACGCCAACATTTAGTCTTGCTGGTCTTTCATTTACCAACAATGGTCAAATGTACTTTGGTGGTGATGGTTCCATTGGGATTCCTATTATGGCCATCACATCGTTGACCTTCCAAAACAACGGTCTTTTGGAATTTGTCCAAAACGTTAGATCCAATGGTGCCGTTTCTCTTGGTACTCCAGGTGGCAGTATTGCCAACAACGGGCAAATTTGTCTTACTAACGAAGTTTACCTTCAAACTACTGCTGTCACTGGTTCTGGTTGTATTACTGTTGGTCAAAACTCCAACGTTTGGATTCAAAACTCGTTGCTTTCCTTTGATCCTAATCAAACCATTAACTTGTCCACCTCTTCTTCGAGCATTAGAGTTGAAGCTTTGAGTTTAGCACAAACTTTCAAGGTTGCCGGCTTTGGTAACGGTAATATTATTGGTTTGAGTTTGGCTCTTAACCCTAATGTTTTGGGAGTTACTGTTCCTTACAGGTACTCTGGTAATACATTGACACTTTACTCGGGTGTTCTCTCTCAAAGTTTTGTGATTGGTACTGGTTATAATTCAGCTTTATTCCTGGTTGTTCCAGGTAATTACGGTGGAAATGTCAACACGTTGTTGAATGCTGCTGTGAGATACAGTGGACCTGTTCCAGCTGGTGCAACTCAACCATCTGCTTGTGTTGTTTGTCCTGGTCTTCCTGTTCCTCCTACAGTCGGTGCTAGTTCATCACTGTCTTCTTCTTCAACCCTTTCTACCAGCTCAACGTTGTCCAGTTCTTCAACTACTTCGGCTTTATCCGACTCTAGCTCCAGTACTCCTGCAACATCTGATTCCGCTTCCGAATCTACCACTGACTCTGCATCTGAATCTACCACTGATTCCGCATCTGAGTCTACTACTGATTCTGCATCTGAGTCTACCACTGATTCTGCATCTGAGTCTACTACTGATTCTGCATCTGAGTCTACCACTGATTCTGCTTCCGAATCTACCACTGACTCTGCATCTGAATCTACCACTGATTCCGCATCTGAGTCTACTACTGACTCTGCATCTGAATCCACCACTGACTCTGCATCTGAATCTACTACTGATTCTGCATCTGAGTCTACCACTGATTCTGCTTCCGAATCTACCACTGACTCTGCATCTGAATCTACCACTGATTCCGCATCTGAGTCTACTACTGACTCTGCATCTGAATCCACCACTGACTCTGCATCTGAATCTACTACTGATTCTGCATCTGAGTCTACCACTGATTCTGCTTCCGAATCTACCACTGACTCTGCATCTGAATCTACCACTGATTCCGCATCTGAGTCTACTACTGACTCTGCATCTGAATCCACCACTGACTCTGCATCTGAATCTACTACTGATTCTGCATCTGAGTCTACCACTGATTCTGCTTCCGAATCTACCACTGACTCCGCATCTGAATCTACCACTGATTCCGCATCTGAATCTTCTACTGAATCTGCAACTAGCGACGCGTCTAGTTCCGATTTAAGTACTACTGATCCATACACGACCTACACAACCACCTTTGCAACCACCAACTCTGATGGCTCAGTTTCGACTGACACTGGTGTTGTTATTGTGACTACTGACTCTGCTGGTCAATTGACTACTACAACTTCAGTTGTCACTGACCCATTCACCACCTACACAACAACTTTCGCAACCACCAACTCTGATGGCTCCGTTTCCACTGACACTGGTGTTGTTGTTGTGACTACTGATTCCGCTGGTCAATTAACTTCGTCCACGTCACTTCTTGCTGGTGAAACCACTTACACCACCACCTTTGCTACCACCAACTCTGATGGCTCCGTTTCCACTGACACTGGTGTTGTTATTGTGACTACTGACTCAGCTGGTCAATTGACCACCACAACCTCTGTTGTCACTGACCCATTCACCACCTACACCACCACTTTCGCAACCACCAACTCTGATGGCTCCGTTTCCACTGACACTGGTGTTGTTGTTGTGACTACCAACTCTGCAGGTCAATTAACTTCGTCCACGTCGCTTCTTGCTGGTGAAACCACTTACACCACCACCTTTGCTACCACCAACTCTGATGGCTCCGTTTCCACTGACACTGGTGTTGTTATTGTGACTACTGACTCAGCTGGTCAATTGAC